>CM069861.1:167253363-167570863 GCA_036172795.1 Pelodytes ibericus | reverse complement strand
AGGTTGGGCTGATAGGTGAAGTACCAACTTATCATGCATACAGTCTCCACCAAAGAGGAACCCCTGATAGCCATCAGAGTAATTACACTTAAGAAATTCCCAAACAGTAATTGTTATGATTACACAAACATGAAGGGTGGTATGATAATTACATTTTCTCTATACAAGGCTGCATTCCACAAGATTGCTTGCTCAGTGACACTACATTTCAAACCACAGGTTGTAGTTGGAGTAAGAATATCCACAGTGTAAAGACAAGAAAAAAGTGTAAGGTCCAATAACATGTTTTTAACGGACTTGCCCTATTAGCAAATGCTCTGAAAAAGTGACCTTCCCTTATATTCAAGACCATAATCTGACCTAAAAAATAAATAAAAGGTTTGACTACAAGACTGAGATCCAGACAACCCACAGACCTGTAATGCATAATTTAATATAATGTGTAATGCTATAAAAACAGCTTTCTACATCTAGCAATGCAAGGGTTATATTAGAAATTAGCAGCTAAGAAATTATTAGGTATTAGAGTCAAATAAAAATATACCCATTTCAGTTGTCCCTGTCCGTCAATATCCCTCTGCCTATAGCATACAGACATCCCCACTAGATACCAGGAATATGGTAAATCCGGTGAGGTGAAATATGGGTGCAATGGCAAGCCCTGGGGTGCTATTTGGGTAAAATGGAAAGACCTACAGGGCAACATGGGTACAAGTCATGGGGTGCAATCTTGGTGCAGTGGCAAGTCTTAATGTGCAATATGGTTACACTGGCAAGTTTTTTGGATGCAATATGGGTGCAATGGGAAGTGTATGTCCAATATGGTTGCAGTGGAACATCCTCTAAGTGCAACATAGGTGCAATAGAAAGTCCTTTGGGTGCAATGGCAATATGGGTGCAGTGCAATGGAGGGACATGTCATTGATGTGTAGATAAAAATAAAAACAAGAAATGCATTTTTCAATCATGCTTTTATAAAATGTATGAAAACATACTTTTTTTTTTTTAGATAGGGTCAGATTATATTTAGACCATTACTTATTTCTCAATTCATTAAGATATTTTGGCAAATACGGTAGTCAAAAGTACAAACAAAAAATCATTAAGTGCAGCAAATGCTACTTTATTTCAGTTCTTGCATCTTATCATATTTCCCCTGCACTTTAAAACAAAATGTATAAATGTATATATTATGTATAAAACCAGCATACAGTTTTATAGTACCATATAGTGCCTCTATTAGTATGTGCTCCAATGTTTAACACTAACTTCCAATATAAAGCGGAGTTAATCCTACATGTGTCACCACTGCACATGGGAACAGTATGTGTAAAAACAAATAAAACAAGCATAGAAAAGCACTTAAAAAAAAAAATCAATTTTGGCAGAGTCACAGTTGCGGTACCAGCAAAGTGTTGGGATTTGTAAATAAGGTGCTAATTGCTTTTATACATAAGAGCTCAGTGACTGCTCCAAATCCCGGCACTTAACCAGTAATGTTTGAAATTTGCTGTCTGCCTAGTCAGTGTGGCATTATTCATTTTAAGTCCTCTATATTACCTCCATCCCTAGCCAAACACAATAAATCCCTTTGTGAAGTTGAATAGCCAAGATATATAGGACTTCTAGTGAGTATAGTGTATTCATTGTAGCTTATAGCAGCCATTACTATTATCAGCTTGTTTTCAGGAAAATAAAACCATTTCAAATTTTTGGAATCTGAGAACGTCACCAACTATGTTTTTATTCTATCGTCTTTCATTAGACCGTATTTTTTGCAAGCCGTGAATATACAATGGATTGTATCCTAGGCACTGCGAACAGATCTAGGGCAAAATGCCCTTTTGCATGTTTTATGTAAAACTATTCTGAATAAAACTGTTTTTCTTTTCTCCCTTCAGTTGACTATGAAATTATCATATAGTTTCCAAACGCTTTGATTATATCTAAGTTTGACATCTGTATGGATAGCTGCACCGTACAGATTACAGCCCCTTGGGAACATTCCGGAATAGGAGATTGGTGCTGTACAGTAAGACATTTAAGATGCGGACTGCACAGCGGGTACATTTAGCCTGATGACTTAGGAAATCCATCTGCAGAGTCTGTGCTTCACTGAACAAGAGAATCCACCTATGAACTATCTAAAGAATGTGTGTGTGAAGGCTATACCATTCTAAATCCCCTATAGTAACAAATCCACATTATTTGCAACATTTCTTTTGAGTCCCTTCATTAAAAAGGATGAGATATGAATGTTTTTACCAATCTCAATCCCAGGGATTGTTTACACAAATAAAAGATGCTCCAGGAAAAATGTCAACAGACAATTAAATGTGATGTATTGTATATCAGTTGTACCTTACAATGCCTGAAAGTTGTGTAGTTCTTATTCATGACAAATGTGAATGTATTTTAGTTATGCATTATAAAAATCATTCACTTGCAGGTGAAGCTATTATAGAAATATTTTATTTGTAGCCCCTCAGGGAATTCACAGGGTACCCCCCTTAATTATCATTAGGATCGCCCACACAAAAAATGCCCCTCTCCCTTTTGTATGGTCCCCCCTGTAGAGCTTCAGCATCTTAATATATGTGATATAAAGCATTATGATAGAGAGGAAATGTGATGAATGAAACAATTAACAGCAAAAATTAGGCATTAATAATGTACCTAAGGAAACATAGAACTTTTTTCACACCACTTTGAATGCCTGGTCTTTACCATTCACTTGTCAGTTCACTTGTTAGCAAGTAGACCAAAAACAAATCTACACAAACAGTGTAATTAAACTTGAAAAAAGTAATCATGACACTTATAATGTGAGAACATTTTTGGCAAATCAGTACTAAGGAATTTTGACGTAAACTTCAACCACTTGCCAAGAATCATTGTAATTCTGTGGCATTTTAGTACACTATTCGCATGTCGTGATGTGATTAAACCTTAAATCTTGTAGCTTTTCTAGCACAAGTGTGAAAAGGGAAAGCCTTGTGCTAGAGGTTCACTGGGACCCAGAGCAAAAGTATAACAATAATGCCACTGCTAATTAATACTAATGAAACAGGAAAATGAAGATGTTCCCACAGGTTCCTTCAATAACTGATGTAAGGATTGACTCTGTCATTGCCATTAAAGAAATCAAACCTATCCTATTCACATTTATATATATCTTTAGGGCGATAGATGTGGCTTTTTAGGCAATCCAGCAATGTGGTACGTATTGAAATGAAGCTCAGCTGCTTAACAGAAACATATATATCTTCTGAACTACCTTGCTAATGTAAGACCTGGAGCTCGAGGCTTCCTGTTTTTTGATGGCCTTGTTCTTAAAAGTATGATATCCATAAAACCTTTAAGGCTTGTGTCATTGGACAGCAACATGGATTGTCAAACCATCAATCATAGAATGTGATCACAGACAATATAATTTTCCTAACATTAAAAATGTGTTAATAAGAAGATTTGTATTTTTCCGTCTCTATCTGCATTAACAACAGCACATCTGCCTTGGAAGAGATGAGGGGCTGAGTTGACCCCGCTGGTCAGCTGAATTCATATTACACTGTATGTAGCATGCCCCTTTCCAAAAACTGCAAGCCAAACTTCTACTTTATTTGAATACTTCTATTTCCTACTTCAAGAAAATATTAAGGAGAGTTATTGAGTTTTTTACTTAATAATATAATTGTTACTTACATATTTCAGTCTACTGAATAATAGGAAAAATAATATCCTTAACTGTAATAATGAAATGATAATTTTTGTTTTACTTTTTCGTTGCTTTCTGAGATTCAATTTTCTAATTAGTGTCTTGCCTATGTTATTGCTAAGTAATTGTTTGAAAATTATGCAAATTTGTAGTGTCATTCTCAGTTAATGCTATGATGGTTCACCTCACTGTCACGGCACTCCATGCATTTAATAAGAATCAATAGAGCAATATAGCATATGTGATATATAAAATATTGGCTATTTCCTAACAAATGTCTTGGATCTGATGTGGAGCTGAGCTTAGCAGTAACTGGTACAGAGAATTTCCTATTATTTGTAAACAGAAGAAAACCTGTGTCTTTATTTAACCAAAATGTAACATTGTGGTCAGTAGTGCTGTCATGTGGCTTCATAAAATAGAGCAGTTGCTATCTGAATGTATTTTTTGGATATGGCATGCAGAGTATGTTTCTTTGGTAGAAAGAATACAATGAAGACCTGAAATTCAGCTGTGCAACCCTAGGAACACTTGGAACAATTTTACTTATACTGGTGGCCCGCTGTGCAGTGAAAGGGGAAGTAGATTTTAAATTGCTGAAATAAGGTTTTTTTTTATTTGCCTTCTTTTAGAACAACAGCAGTAAACATGATATAGGAAAAGGGCTGAACTTGATGGACGCAAGTCTTTTTTCAACCTAAACTACTATGTAACTATGTAGATCATTGGAGGTAGTCCTGGACAATCAGGCTGGGTGACCTGGAAGGGGGACTAGAAAAGGTATTCTATTGGAAACTGTTGGGCTTGCTTCCTTGCTTTTAGATCAAGTATTTCAACCCTTACCCTCAAGCATCAGTCCAACCTTGAGCCTCTGGGTGAAACCAGCAAGTTCGGTGGGTGCTAATATATAAAGTAAGTGCTCAATGGTAAGCTGTTCTCCAAACCCAGACTACATTGCTCACAAATATACAGTATTCCGAGACATTTCTCCAACCACCAATTTTATGAAGAATTAACCCCTTTGTGATGAATCGTGCTTGCGTCCCAGATGACGCAAGCACCAAAACGTCATGATTTGATCCTGGTCACTGATCACAAGGTGATCGGTAGCCAGGAACTCTATGGCAGAGACCCGATCAGGGTCTTAATAGACCCTGTGGGTCCCTGCCAAAAGAGTGCGATACCTCCGGATGTCACATGTGATGTCACGGAGGCATGCCCGAACCCGGAAGTTTGGGCATGGCGCAATTTAGTGAAATGAAATGTAGCACCGACTACATTTTCCCTGTCAGAATGAGGCCACTCAAAGTCACCTCATCTGACAGGTGGGATCTCACTGCCAGTCCCTGCAGCGGGATCCGAGCACAACTCATTGCCGGGAGCTGCGATGAGCTGTTTAACACTGGACATACTATGACGTCCTAGTGTATTTTAGGCACTGAAAATCAGGATGGCATAGTACATTCTAGTGTCGGGAAGGTGTTAAAAGGCTTTGTGGACTGGACTTGTTTTTTTAGTTTAATTCATCAAGAAGGAAAATAAAAACGTTTTCTGTTTGGTTACAAGGCTTCCATTGTGATTAATTACTAAAATAAAATTCTGACATGGTTTTTAAATGCAGAGACATTTTATAGCCTGCATCCAAGACATGTTTCAGAGGGCTGGAAACATCCACTTAATTCTTTAATACCATGCTACTAATCAATGTTGTTATGCATTGGTAAAGTGTCATGCTGCTAGCAGATAAAAACAAAGTACTTTGACTTATAAATATAGTTTATTTAAAAAAAAAAAAAAACAACAACAAAAACATCAGTCTAATTTTAGGTGCAATTTCCATAGTTTTTTTTTTATACAATAATCATTGAACCATAGAAGGTCTATTTTGCTATATAAACTTTCAGTTTTACCCCTTGAAGGCCTAAGTTAGAGTCAATTGAATCTTGAATTTTGGACTAATGGGATGATAGTTTGAAAACCATAGCCCAACTCTGACTGAACTGATCATTTAAAAATACCTTTTAAAAAGGACATAAATAATAAAGAGCTTTTCAATGAAATGTAACTGCTTAGTTGCCTTCACAAATAAGACAGCAGAGTGTCACACTGATTGCATTTTTTTGAGCGTTAAGATCACAAATTAGAAATTAATCCAGTCTAATCAAACATTTATGGTACACCTTGATTGACCAGGCAAAGCCTAATGGAGTCTAGTCATTAGCCAAGTTGGAATAACTTTCTTACCTTTCTAAGAAAACAAACACACATTTTAAAACAAAGATGCAATCTAATTGCTTTTCTACCGTTCTGAAACAATCTAAGTATAGCTATAATTCCACAAATGGTTGCTCTCTTAAATAAATACATGCAGAGTTGCTAATAAACTAGTGGTGGTGATCTCCTCCTAGAAAAAAGCATATAGATGTGTCGACACTTGAGCTCTACTCAATAAAGCAAAAATTACAGGGAATTGAGATAGGAATTTCAAACTTTAGGCTCATATATCAGATTAATGGGAGAATTTTCCAGAGAATTCAGCTACTTTGGACCTTAAGCTTGAACTTCCGATCTCAATTCCTTGAAATTCTCTCTTCTGCCTAACAAGAAAAATGTTTAAACATTAAAAGGATTATTCTGGAAAAAATAGCACAATACATACAAAAAATGATTGGTTGTTATGTCAATTCACAGTCTGGTAATAATGTTGGGTTGACACCAATTCTTCATAAAACATAACAGCCATGTTATGGCCTCAATAGACTTGATATGACCAATTTATTTTTTTACAGGCCTGCTGATAATATAACGGCTTGCTGGTAACAGCAACTTGGATTCAACAATATGTCATAATTACAGAGAAACGTTATAACTAATTTTGTTGTGTTCAGCTTCTACTGTACTGTCACAAAATAGATAAGAAAGTACAAGTTCTTATCCCATTATGGTTGTGAAAGCAATAGTGCAGCACAAAAAAAACAATCAAAATAAATGAGAAAAATTCAATACTTATCTATAACACATAAAGTGTTCATGAGAAAAAGAGGAAATAAATCTAGAAGTATAGACACAAAAAAAGCCCTCCAGGTGGTTCACTCACATGCTCCAGAGTTTATAGAATCGGCTCGGGTATATATATGGCAGGCTGGGGAATAAACCTCCGCCATTCTCAGAGGCAGTCGCCTAGGTCCAAACAGCATAGGTAATAGCAAGGAGGTAAACTTCAACCAACCAAGGAGAAATGGAGAGAGAGGTAAAATGTAGTGTAGTAATTACCGTATTTGCTTGAATATAAGACATGTTTTTTTTCAGAGCAAATGCTCTGAAAAAGACCCATCGTCTTATAGTCAAATCGAGGTCAGACTAGAAGACCTCACTACCATCATAATAGGCGGAAGTGTCGGGCAGCATGGAGGATGTCTGCACATATCGTGCAGACATCCCATGGCTGCCCCCACTAGCCACCAGGGTGGCTACATTGGAGTGAGGGAAGGGGGAGATGGAGACAAACAACATTGGGGGGAGGCAGACTACGTGGGGGAAGGGAGGGGGAGAGAGACAGACGAGGTTGGAGGGAGGGGGGAGAGAGACAGACACAGTTGGGGGAGTATTGGGTAAGTCTGGTGGGTAGGGGCAGCATCGGCACATGCTTATAACATAGTTGCCAGCTGTCCCGGATTTGTCGGGACAGTCCCGTGAAAACCACTCTCACCCCGGACAATCCCGGCAATTTGTGCTGTTTTAGCGCGATCACGGGTCACGTGACGTCATAGCGCGACCTGCTCCATTCAGTCTGTGAGCTGAGCACACAGCCTTCTGTAGCCATCCCTGCCACACGCGTCTGCTGGAAGCAGGCAGGATGCGTGTGACAGGGCTGCTAACACAGGTTGATGTGAGCTCAGCTCACAGACTGAATGGAGCGGGGGAGGTTTTTTTTAAACTTTAATCAATACAAACAAACCTGTTGACGGTGCATGGAGGAGACATGGAGCAGGTGAGTAATGGGGAAGGAGGGTGGTGGCATGTTACTGGGGCATCAGGGCATATTACTGGGCATTTAAACTGGGGCATCCAGCTGGGCATATTACTGGGACATTAAACTGGGGCATCAGGCTGGGCATATTACTGGGCAAGTAAACTGGCATATTACTGGGCAATTATTCTGGGCATATTACTGGGAAATGATGCTGGGAATATTACTAATCAATTAAACTGGCATATTACTGGGGCATCAGGCTGGGCAATTAAACTGGCATATTACTGGGGCATCAGGCTGGGAATATTACTGGGCAATTAAACTGTGGCATTTCACTGGGCATTTAAACTGTGGTATATTACTGGGAATTTAAACTGTGGCATATTACTGGGCATCAGGCTGGGCATATTACTGGGTAATTAAACTGTGGCATATTACTGGGCATCAGGCTGGGCATATTACTGGGTAATTAAACTGTGGCATATTACTGGGCAATTAAACTGGCATATTACTGGGCAATTAAACTATGGCATTTGATTGGGCAATTAAATTGTGACATTTTTTATGAGTTTAAGCATTAATGGGATAGGTATAAGGTTATCCTAGATATAAGATAAGGCCAGGGACTAATGAAAGTATTACTTTACGGAGAGGGTAGTGGATGTATGGAACAGTCTTCCAGTAGAAGTGGTAGTGGTTAATACAGTGAAGGAGTTTAAGCATGCATGGGATAGGTATAAGGCTATCCTAGATATAAGACAAGGCCAGGCAGTATTACTTTACTGATAGGGGAGTGGATACGTGAAATGGCCTTCCAGCAGAAGTGGTAGGTTTACACTAATGTATGATGGTGTAGACACAGCTCTCTGACTGAAGCACATCTGCACATGGTCTTACTATATTTCATGTAAAAGTGATATTTCCTGATGTAGATGTTGTGCTGTGAATGTATCTGTTGTATACCAAGGATGCATGGTAATGTTGGTGGGAACTTGGTGATATAATCTACACTGTGACAAGTAGGTGGAGTTACATTATGATAATTATATTGAGTGGGCGGAGCTTTTGAACGGAGGTGTAGTCAATTGGAAGATAAACTGCAAAGTGTCCCTGGAATTTTTTTTTAGATGTTGGCAACTATGTTATAATCAGGGTCATCTTATGTTTGAGCAAATATGGTATGAGTACAAAACAGAAAGGAACTTGCATGGAGAATGTTTGAAGTGGCCCGGCTAAACTTACTTTCAACTGACCTCCGAGCAAAAATACATTTTTACAAATATTGATTTTCTCCTTTTCTCATTTATTTTGCTCTTTTTTTTTTAGCTGAAATATTTTTTTCATCACTATTGTATATTTTGGGGATAACAGTGTTTGAGCTGCACTTTCTATTTAATTACTGAAGTAATAATGTCTGTCACTTATTTTCACTATTATCTCTTTTTCTCCTGTGGGAGAGAGGAAAAACATAGACCCAATTAAAGTTTAAGTCAGATGTAGATTCCAAACACTATATTTTGTTTGGAAGAGAAAAAATGATCATACCAGATTTTTTCTTATGTGGCCTTAACACAATAACCAATATTGGAACATTATTATGAGACTCTGTGGTTCAGTTGATTAATTTTCTATTCCATCGGTGATGTACAATGATTTGACAAAGGTTTCCTCCTCTGGACAGAAATGATAGAAACAAAGCTCTCAATCTCTTGTACTTGTAAAAAGTGTATTTTTTGCCTCATATTCCTTGTAAGACACCTGTGCATGGTAGACACAAACCTCTGTCCCATTCAAACTGGCATTATTATAGGCAATGCTATGACCCACATGGAGAATTACGCATTAAAACATTTGCTATTCTATTTACGATCCTACCTTACACATTAGCACTGACAGTAAGTACAGCATTTTGGTTTACCTCTACCTATGGACTTCAAATCATTTTCACATAACAAATAGTTTTATGAAAAGGACATCTGTAATATTGACTAGGTACAGACAGAATATGTGCTACTGGGCTTTAATCTTTGGCAAATTCATTTGTTAAAGCCAAAACTGGATCATAATTTATTTTTATATAGAGCAAGCACATAACCTGCACTACAGAAAGTAAAACACTGCAGGATCAATAACTGTCCGCTCAGAAGGCATTACCATATATTTTGGTGGTATGGAGAATGGTTTAAAGCAGGAAAAAGCCATGAATAACACAATATTGGCAAGTAAATGTTTTATAAGTGAAATCCATGTAATTTGTGTTTTCGTAAAATTTTTATTTTTCATGTCATTGTGAAAATGTTTCTACACCACAGAAGTTCCTGGAAATATTTTTTGCTGCTGTGATGTATTGTGTTAAAGCAGTAGAAGTAGGGATTTGTTTGTTTGTTTTGTTATATATATATATATATATAGTCACAAAATTAAACTGTGTGGACCACTGACAAACATCATAAATTAAAACAATTTAATTGTGTGATTCCAGTCCATGTCCATAAAGAGAAATCCTATGAAATATTTATTAAGTCGAGGGTTACATACAATTCAGGTGCTTAGATCGGGAATTTGGATGATAACAGCACAATTTGCCTTCTCTGGTGTCCCAGACACTGGAGAATGCGATCAAGACTGCAGAATTGCTGTCCTGAATCCCACTGTTCTGCCTGAATCCCTCTGTCCCCAAAAGGGAAACAGAGGTAGAGCTCAACGGGACAGATGCCCCAAATCGTGACTGTCCCACGCAAAGCAGGACAGTTGGGGGGTATGAATTTGTGTTTATTTGAAGATCAAGTAAACAATTTGACATCATAGTCAGTTACATCTAAAGTGCATCTCTGGGAATGCTATATTCCCTAACTTAGTACCCTTAGCAACCTTTACAGGTTTGCATGCGTTTGAATGAATTGATGCTCACAATAGCACCAGTCATGGCAACAGTTATATTTTGACAAGAGATTAATGTATCCTATGTACATGATGAAAAAAAAAATGATATATATGCAATTTATTATTAATATGATTCAACCAGTAAAGTATTTCATACCAATAATTCCTTTACATTGCAGAATCTCAACAATATAGCCCTGGCCTCCATACAATAAATGTATTGTCATTGCATTTGCAACAGTTTGACTGTTTAAAATATGCCACCGTTTGTCCATTAAATATGCCACAGTCAATGTGCCCATCAATATGCCAGTATTATTTTGCCATTAGTATGCCACAGCCATTTTTCCCATTAATATGCCAGTATTATTGTGCCATTCAGATACCAGTAATATTGTACAGTTAAGATGCCCCAGCCAATTTGCCCATTAAGATACCAGTATTATTGTGCCAGTCAGATGTCAGTAATGTGCCATTCAGAGCCCAGTAATATTGTGCCATTACCGTGCTCGTTATTCCTTCCTCCTCCCCCCCTTCCCTAGTACTTACCGCATGGCTTCTGTTCCGTGTCCCTGGCCAGACGTCTCCTCCGTGCAGTCTTCCCTCCTGCACGGAGGAGGGAAACAGTCACCGGATGTGACGTGATGTCACATCCGGTGTCTGTTGTTTATTTATTTTTTCCGGTCGTCGCATCCAGTTGATGCGGCTTGCCGGAAAAAAAAACGTTCACCAGCGCAATGCGCTGTGAACAGGGCAAGCAGGGGCTGGGGGTCCAGGGCAGCTGCCCCGTTTTGCCCCTCGTTAAAGACGGCCCTGGCTATAATACCTGAATTGTGTCATTATTAGGGGTCACATCAGGGCATATTTTGTAGCTTGAAATGTGACTTCTCATATGACCCCAATGCACCCAGAATCTTTCCTATATTGTGTAGAACCTTGTATGTTTTAAGGCAGGTCTAAATAACTATTACAGGAAGTAATGCTTATATTCTGGTAAGACCTCATTTGGTGTATTATACTGGAGACCATATCTCCAGAAGGTATATATATCATGGAATTCAGGGCTACAAAACTGGTCCATGGATTACAGGATAAAACTTACGAGGCACGTTTAAAGGATTTTTACATATTTTGCTTGGAAGAAAGCAGAGACAGGGGGAATATGACAGAAAAATGCAAATGCATAAAGGGAATCAACACAGTAAAGGAAGAGATTACATTTAAAAGAAGAACAACTACCACACAAAATAGCAGCCAGTCTTAAATTAGAGGGACAAAAGTTTTAAAGTAATATAATGAAGAATAACTTTACTGAGAGAGCAGTGGATATATGGAATTGTCTTCCAGCAGAAGTGGTAGGTGTTAACACAGTGAATGAGTTTAAGCATGTATGGGGTAGGCATAAGGCTATCCTCAATACAGGATAAGGCCAGGTACTAATAAAAGTATTTAGACAATTGGGCATACTAGATGGGCCGAATGGTTTTTATCTACTGGCACAAGTCTGTTATATCGTCACATATTATCTTTGTCCGATCAACTCTAACCCTTCACCTACAAACTAGAAAACAATATTACATTTGGTCACATTTGGGATACTCTCAATGAAGCATGACACCTTACACAACTTGAATTGGTTATGGTAAAGAATGTTTAATCTAAAAACAGACCGATTTCAGATATCTAGTAAATAACACGTACTACAAGATTATTTAGTGTGTTGACGCTTTAAGAGTAGCATCCGAGAGGCTTGGCACGGTCAAGATTCTTAAAGACAAGCAGATGCTGTGTGGGCAAGCAGTTCTCGGCAACTATGGAGAAGAGCTGCTCCTGGCAGCTTGTGCTTCTCTTCTGCATGTTAACCACTCCTGCTATCCAAAGAACACATGACTGACTATCTCACAAATAATTCCACGTTGAGGGTTACCAAACCATTGGTTAGCCAGTAATTGTCAGTTTGTTTCCATTTCAATACTTAATCTTTTATGCTGACATTACATTGAAATGCACAATAGAACACAAAAGAAAGGAACTAGAGACAGGAGGTGATTTTACGTTCCAAGAATGGCTCCGGGCTCAAATAATAATGAAAAAGAGTATACATAATTTGTCATTACAAGAAACATACTACAAGATTTTTTTTAGATGGTATCTGACACCAATACAAATAAATAAGTACTCACAAGATCAATCCAAATTATGTTGGAGATGCCAAGAACTGGAGGGAACACTCCTACACATGTGGTGGTCCTGTAGCAAACTACAACCAATAATTAAAAAAATAAACAACATTCTAACAAAATTGATTACAGATTCAAGCCCATTGACACCCAATACATTCCTCTTCCACATAGGTATCCCAAGAAGCACAAAGGGAATACACTATTTAATTATACATATTTTTCTAGCAACAAAACACCATATAGCAAGAAACTGGAAAAATACTGAACCCATCAATTGGACAGAAATAATATCACAGATTGATTATCAGTGCTCAATGGAAGAGGGATTCTATAGCTCCAAGGATCAATATGGACTCTACAGGAAAATATGGGAGAAATGGGGGGAGTTGAAGAACTCTGTGCATTTGATGTGAGAAGGGGGGGAAGGAGGAAAAACCACAGGAGTGGCCTGCCACTCAGGTGGGCAAATCAACTAATCAACCTTTATACTATGAATCTTTGATTACATACCTGGAACTAGAGATCAATATCAATATCTTTAAAAACGATAATAAAATAAAAATAACCTAGGACCACGTTCTCTACAAAATATTGTCCCCGGGGAGAGGCTCGAAACTACAGCTTCTGGTCTTTAAAAATCCCTACCCTCATTGGAAACGGTATACCATCATAAACGTAAACATGTAAGGTGGAGGGGAAGGGAAAAAAAAAAAAAGGAAAAGCAACAAGTCATCTGAACGTCATATTCTGGTATTTATGTGTAAATGAAATTATATGTTATATTTTTTATATCTGTAAAAGTCTATTTATATGTTTATAATAAAAAAATGAAAAAAAAAAAAGAACACAAAAGAAAAATAATGTTGGAATGTAGCCCCTATGCACAATAAAAATCATAATAATGGTATGGCTAAAATCCTTCATCAACTCGAATGTAAAATAACATCAACCCTTTCACATTCAGAAGGAGAAGGAAATTATTATAGAAATACACCAATATGTGCCTGAATATCACTGTTTATTATCTGGATCAAACAAACTGTGCTTTTGCTTAAGAGACCAATGATTTGTAGCTAGAATTGCTTGATGCTTGCAGTTCCCACTCATAGCACATTATGTTACCATTACCATTGGATTGATTGATACAGAAAAAGAGATTTCCATACAATGAATTTTGAATGGCTGACTATCTCACAGCGCAGCTCTTGGAAACAAATGCTTCATTTTACAGGTTCTTTTGCTTCAATAAAGCCGTATCAATGTTGTAGCACTTTTTAGCATGTGTGGTCCACTAGCCAACTAATATCTCCTACATCTTAGAGTAACACACCCTGGTAGTGCGTTAAGGGTTAAGTGATGGAACAGAATAAAATTACTGTAGTTGCATTTTTTCCCATTTCTCCCAACTTGTATCACTAATTAATGCAGTGTGTTGCCTGAAGCTTCCTAGTCTCTTATTCTGCGTATATCTTTTCTCCACACCTGGGACTTTATTTAAAAACTAATCTACATGGCCAGACTTCTGCTGTTAACTCATTTTGGGAGGTTTATGCTATATATTGTACGTATAAGGGATTTTATAATAAATAAATAAATAAATATATATACACACACACACATATATTTATACACACACACACACACACACATATATATATATATACACACACATACATACATACACACACTTTTTATACTATATATATCTTTATTTGAATTTGTTAGGGTATAACTTATCTTCTAAATATTACATTGTGTCAATGGGGGGTATCATTTATCAAATTGTTTAACAGATTATAGAATTTATGAGAATTATTTACAAAGTATATGATTTCAGACATACAACTTTATTTTATTTGAGGGTTTTTTCCCTTATTAATATTGAGGTTTGTAATTAAAAAAGAAAAAAAAAAAAAGAATCTTAGTATTGACAGATCTACCATACGGGCACACACACACACACACACACACACACACATAATATAGAGAAACAATAAAGCAATTGTGATGAATTCACTCATACACAGTGATGAAGTACTACCCCAAAAATACTGAACCAATAAATAGTCCACTATATCCAATAGCCCACTATATATGAATTAAATAAATCATTGCACAAGATCAGCAAACACTTTTTTCCTGGTTGAAAGTACTGTAGCTGACAGTAGAAGCAGACACATACAGACAGCGCAAAACACCAATCTGTTCGGTATGTCTCCCCTTTTAATAGATAGAAGTTGGCGGAAAGTCTGTTGTGGATTTTCCAAAATGAGGGGTTTAAGTAGTTGACATATATGTTGCTGTTTTTTTAATCAACTTGTAAAATATTTTACACTGAGCCTAGAATGGGGGCAAAAACATACATGCCATTTGCACCCATACCAATAACCTGTATGCTTTGCTGAAGAAACTGGTTGTGGACTATTACTTATGGTTTATGCAGTGAGCGACACAGTTTTATTAATTGATAACTTTGAGGAAAAAGTATCTTCCTACTATCGATTTAAATTAAAAACTAAAGGTTGTCTCCCTGCAAGAATAGGTCCTTGCATCATCAATTGCTGAAGCTGATAAAGATGTCTACATGCTAACCCATAGTCTATCATGCATTATTACTGACCAGCTGCAATGTGTACTGGGGACAAGAGGTACCTGTGTGTGTGTGTGTGTGTGTGTATGTATATACCATTTAGATATCTTCTTTACACTTATGAATGAATTAAATGGTGTTCCCCTTTTTCACCTCTTGTCTCCCATTCCTTTTCTCTCTTTATATACCATTTCTATAGCCACCTATTGCACCAATCTACCCTGCAACTCTTTCAGCAAGCTTCTAAACCACTGGATATATAGTGCACAGCAACTGAAATAGCAAACCTACAAAACATAACGGCTACCAGATAGAGTAATTGATTTTGTCAGCTGTGTCACTGTAGGCCTTCAGTGGAATAAAACGAGATGCATAGGAGAAAACACCAACACCAGAAAATATAGCTCACAAACTGAATACATACATAATTTAACACTGCAAAATAGTTTTGTTGGAAAGCAATACACCTGTGATGTACCTACATAATGACACTTGTGTACATGGTCTATCAGGCCCTCAATGTCTCAAAGCTCCTGCTGTAGCTTTTACTAATAAGATGATGTTCAGCTTATCCATTGTGATACTGGAGCTGCTTTCTGAAGAGACACTGCAAAGAAGGGACTCATTGTATACATTGACATGACCCCTTTAAAACACAGTAGGAATTCTGCCACAAGTTAGAATATATCACTGGTTTTGCTTTTAATGAGTAAATATTGGTTTTCAGAAATTGTGCTTCTTTTTCACTCTGACTCATAAGAACATCTCTTGTTCTACCACCCCCATCACTCTTTGTCCATTGGTGTGGGTTTTTTGTTTTGTTTTATCACAGCAGCAAGTTGAACCCTGGAGAGCGTATGTGGATATTATTTGTAAGTGAAGCATGGTGAATGATGGTCTTCAGACCTTATACTGTGAGCACGCAATTTACTGAACCAAGCATTTTATTGGCTGTTTTCTTTATATTTATAAGGTGTATAATGAGTTGTTTTTTTATATTCTAGATGTTTACAAAAGCGGTATGCTTTTTTTTCCCCCCATGTTCAGTACGTTTGATCTTGTGTCTCTTTTTGGGTTAAGAAGTCTGATTTTCTTATTGGGTACAAAACGGTTAAGGAAGTTTGTAATAATTTATTTGATGTATTTGAAGCATAATCTGTCTATAGTTTTTAGATGTGAAACTTCATATTAAATATTTTAAAGATTTTCACAGAGAAAGTACTGGTGTTCACAGTGAAGTACCAATCAAATTTTACAAGGAACTGCCAGTGGGGAGTTTGTCTATTATTTAAGTAGCTAATCTCTTTAAGTCTCATACACCTGTTTTGCTAATTGCCTTGGCAGTGCTCCGATTTGGCTAATTCTTTCTTTAAACATTATTCTAAAAATATTTAAAAAGAATGACTAGAAAATCTCACCCAAATAGCAACAAATGAATATTAATAAAAACTTTACAACACATTTTTATAACATACATACAACATAGAAACTGTAGCTCCCAGACAGACAAGGTTCCTAGGAGGGCTATTGGAGATCATTGGTTTATTTTATTGGGGGAAGGCATCAAGATTACTTAGGGGAATGGTTAGAGTAATCAGGCCGCCATTATTTTTATTTTTTAATTTTTTTTTATATGAAATGATGAAAAGCAGATCAGTTACAATAAATATACATCACATAATTTGTACATTCAAGACCCTCTCTTCCTTGGGGTTTTTGTGCTGTCTTTACTCTGCTCCTAAAGTGCTCTTTATGTTTCATTTACCCAATATTATCCCATGGAATTTGAATTTTACCCCTGCTTCTTCCTCAACCCCTCACCCTGTTCTACCGTCCTATCTATTGTGTATTTCCTTCTTTACATTTTTCTACTTTTCCAGATTTCATTAGTTTGTATTACTTTTTGTTTTCTCTTCTTACCTAATGGTCTGGGATTAGAGTCCTTGTCTTGCACCGTCCATGTACCTTCTACTTCTTCCCGTCTACCCCGACTATCCATTAAAGGGACATTCCAATTTGTTTAACCCTTGCTTCCTTACATGTCCTGGGATTTGTAAGTAAACCCAACGTGTATCTTAATAGATAAACAGGGGTTTACTAACTGCTGTGTCTCACATGTGAGACACAGCAGTTCCTGGTTGTTGCACTCCGACAAATGTCAGCACGCGCACAACCAGTCAGAGCGGGTGCTTGCCCTGCTCGGACAGCCGACTGCAAGGATCTCTTGCTGCTAGCACAGAGAGCCCATCGTTTTTGCATGGGATCAGCAGGGGGGCCGACCAGACGGCTTCTTATGGAAGCATGGCAGTTGGTCAGTCAGAGGATAAACTGGCGTGTACTATCAAAAGTACACGCCAGTTCATTCTCACTATAGGAACTATAGGAACAATGGACATTTCACTTGTGCTTCTATAGTCGAAGCACAAGTGAAAAAAAAAACCTTTAGTGTCCCTTTAAGTTTATCATCTATATATAATTTACAGTTCTTTTAATGTGTGTTGGTCCATGCATGTGCTGTACCTGCATGCTTTAATTTGTGCAATTTATGTATAATTTCCTATTCACTGTGCATATTCTGGAGAACTTAAGCATTACCTAATTTAAACATTGTTACAGCTCTAAACAACAAGTTATAGAAGATGCATACATGAGTCTGGAATCAGTGATTTAGTACAACATTTACTAGGCATTGAAACCAACATTTTTTTTTTTTTTTTAACCTGAATGTCTTACCCCCCTGTACAAAGTCCAAATTTTAAAATAAGTTAAATATGATTCCTGGAGGCAAACAATTTATTAAAGCACATAGTGACTTGACATTCATTCAGCTGATTTCATCATAAAAGGTCAATCGTGTGCAAGTACAAATCAGATCGTCTTATGGATCGGTAAACAGTTGAGTTTACTCCAAAAAATAAACACTGTGAAAGCTAAACATGGAAATCGAAAGCAAATGGTGATAAGGTGTTATTGTACATAAATAATATTTAACCCAACACTGCATGCTAGAAAAGATGGATCTCTTTAGCTATTGCATATGTCCAAGCACAAGGTTAGTATAAAAGCTATTCGCAGAAATTGCCGTTTTAAAGCCCTTTTTTAAAATCTTTTAAATATTCAGTATATGTTTTAGATTTTTTTCAATTAAACATTGTTTGCAACAGTTAGTGAACTAAGCTTACCATGCGGGTATACCTTGTTTTTCAAGGTCCCACTATAAAAGATAATATTTAGCTGGTATTTTCTCACACATATTCATTTCGTTTGTGCTTTCGCTAGTGGTCTTTTAAATAATAATAAAATGGAACTTGAAATTTTGTGGTTTTCTTTCCCCTATCCTTCACAATGTTTGGAGCCAACACAAGTGTTTAGGTCATTACACATGGCTAGACTTTTGTGTCTTCTGTCTATCATGTAGTTTAGTATTCTAGGACATTACATCAATTGTACCTCTGCTGCTAGCAGTTACTCTCTTATAGTTGCAGAGGACATTCAATAAGCAGTTTTTGTAGATAGATAGTCTTTTGGGCCCTTACATTCACAAAGAATAATGAAATGTGCCACCTTGCTAATTGTTCCATATTACACTATGTCAGATCCACAGAATTCCAAATCCCAGAAACCATGGCAAGGTGAGGTAGCAGGGGATCTTTACAAGCACTAGTGTTCCCAGGAGTACATTATATTGCTAGATGCTTTGAGTTTTCAGTCTGAACCCAAATTCTCTTGGGTTTAGCTTATTAAGACGTAGGCACGCAAGCCTATTATAAAGACTTTAACTGTGCAAATGGCCTAGAATTAGCTTTAGAGAGGAAGGAAGAAAGCTAGATATGTTAATATATCCTGTTGTGTTTTTTTTCTCTGTTCTAACTAGAAGATTTATCATCCACGCTTGTGTCAACCTCTAATGCATTTTTCCAATGGATGAAATAAGAAACACCACCACTACTTCTTTAGAATATACTTAAACCCCTGCCCACTCATGTCTTCTTCCCACATACTTTGTCTTTTTTGTAATTCAATTATTGGAGCTGATGTAGGAGGAAGGCCAGGGGACTCAATTGCAAGACACTTGGAATGAACCGGAGTGAGAAATATAGCATACTGGATTTGTTGCCCAGACTGCTGCCATGGCAACTAACTTTAGGGACATCCAGGCCGAGGAAAAGTCGCCAACAAAACAATTTCTGACCTGGAAAATTAGTGTCTTTTATCTGCTTTTAACCCATTCCAAAGTAAGCTAAAAAACAAAACAAAACCTGTGATGTTAACAGATTCTTGCATTATTGCTTAATATACCTACCAACCTTTTAAAACAACAGGCTCTCTTTGGGAAGTTCCAATAAAACAACAAACAGCAATACAGAGTATTACTAAACAATACCAAAAATTTGCAAAATTATTAACATGTTATTTTCAGCTTTGTAACAATATTAATCTGTTAAAGTTTCCAAATGAAAACAAGTCATGTGTGTGACACATAAACAAGAGAGTGCAGACAACAATACAACTTAGGATTCATTTTCATGGCTCATTCTTCGTTGCATTAAAAAAATAATAATAACAATAATAATAAGGTGAAACATCTAATTCACACAAAATATCTATGCAATTGCATAAAAGAACACATCCTTTTTTCACATTGTAGCATAACTCAGGGCATTCTCCCCAGCACTGTGTGTGTGACAGTCCCAATTCAGGAATGTAATTCTGCAGTCCCAAACACTGACATTTGTTACCTCCCAAACCCAGCTCCCCATTGTCTCACACTAGTAGCACAAAACATTGTCAGAGGCATCAAAAGAGGTACATTTAAAAAAGTAGTGCTCCACTATGCCATTCAGAGATAATCAAATACGTTTTGAATCAGTTCAATTCAGGCTTTTGATTATAGCTTGTGTAGCCCATCCCAGGTATAATGTAGGATGAAGCCAGAACACTGTTTCACTCTGCAAAGTCTTCCACTGGCTTCTTGTCTGCTATAGGATACAACTTTAAATTCTATTAGCCCCTCCCTACATTGCATACCTTATTAACCTTAACTACCCTGTGAGCTTGCTACGTTCCTCAAGTGAACTATGGCTCTCCTCCAACCTCATCACCTTTTCCCATTCGTGCCAGCGAACTCACTTTCACAGAGAATCCAGCTCTCTTTTCCCAGTCTTCAAAAAGTCCCTCAAAACTCACCTATTTAAGGAAACTTACCAATCATCCCACTAGAACACCAATTAATAAATCTCTAGCCAAGCCCACCTAGCTGTTTACATTTAACATGGATCTCCCTTGTGGTCTCCCTTAAAATTATCTAAACTACCTCCTAGCAGACCAGTGGGAAGAGTGGAGTTCTGCACCTTGCAGGATATAATAAATACTGTGTCAGTCATTTGGGGTGCCCAAGATTACATATCTGTCATATAAAAATGTGAACTCTTTTTCAGTGGTTATTAATGGGGCTAGAAGACCAAGCTATATATGTACTAGCTCCCTTTCAACTTATCGTATATACACACACATATACAGTATCCCATACCTCCCAGCAGGGGGGTTGCTAGGTCACCAGATGATCTGGGGCTAGAGCCCAATGAGCTCAGTCGCACACACACTCGGTCTCTCTCACACACACACACACACACACACACACACACATCTCTCTGACAGGAAAAAGAACTTGCACTCCAGGTTCTGATAAAAAAAAAGTATACAAAATGTATTGGGGAGATCCGACCAAATATAGAAAAAATGTATTTAAATGTCAGTCAGCAATATCTATTATGCGCAAGTCAGTGACTATACAGGACAAAAAATGTATCAAAATAATAAACATAATTTCTTAAGAGACCCATTGTAAAACCATGACGTTGCATGTATTTAATAGTTAAAAAAAAAAAAAACCAGAAGAAAAAAAGTCTTAAGTTTAAAAAAAAATTAGTCGTGTTCCCAACGGAAGAGCGTAAATCTCTCTCTCACACACAGTCTCCCTCTCTCTCTAACACACACACACACGGTCTCCCTCTCTTTCTCACACACACCTACACCCTGACACACACAGCTCACCAGGTGAGATTTTTTTTTTTTACAGTGATAGCCCTCGAGTCTCAGGGCTAAAGTATACTTTAGCCCCAGAGTCTCCATTCGGGACTATGCACCGGGGATTTGGTGCTATAACCCCGGTAGCCCAACCCTAGCGACGCCACTGCCTCCCAAACATTCTCCCGGGCGAATTGGGATGCTGGAAAGGTGCAGGTTGGGAGGTCAGAAGGCCAGCACTACCACACATGAGCAGTAGAACAGTCATTAAAATGGTCAGCTCTACTGCACATACACACAGTGCTGTGCAGTAGGCATTCTCCAGTATCTCAGACATATTGATTCACATGTTTTTTTTCCATATTTAATTTAAAAAAAGTTTTTATTTTCTTTTATTTGGCAATACACCCCCAGGCTTGTCGATCTACCCCCAGACTTTCCAACTTGCTGCCTGTCTGCCCCACTTGCCAATCTGCTGTTTCTCTGCCCCCACACACTGATCCCCACACATGAATCTGCTGGCAATATGCCCCACACATGCCATTCTGCTACCATCTGCCCCACAGACATTCCAATGCTGCTCCAGACTCCCTGGTGTATAATAGGGGCAACCCGTGAATGTCTACATGATGCGTGCAGACATCCTCGGATGATGCCCGACACTTCCGCTGGGGCTTCTACGAAAGAATCCGTGACCCCGGTGTTCAGTAATAAAAGTCCGGGAGGAAGTTGAGACCTCTATTTGATGACCTCAAATGTGCTCTTATATTCAAGCAAATACGGTATGTGTTTTGTATACAAAGCAAAACAAAAATGGATTCAAGACCATTCAATCAACAAACCAAAAGTGAGACAGATAGAGAAAGTGTGTTAAGGCCTGTGGAGTGACAGCTGGGATAGGAAATCTAGATTCCAGGGGTCAAAGGCAGGCAGAGTTCAAGAGGCAAATCCAGCAGCCAGTTCACGGGTCAAAGCACAGGTAGCCATGAAGCATGAAAGGACAAAGGGACTGCCCTCAACAGCAGAAGAACCGAGGCGTTGGCAATATTTATCTGGTAAAATGCATTCATTAGGGTGTCACACAAGTGTTTGTAACCGTGTGCTTGTTACATTCACTAGCACAAACACTCACAAACTCACTCTTGCAAGAAAACAGATACATATTCTTATGCACTGAAGGGCAAACTTTGGTGGTCAATGTGCAAGACTGAGTAATCTGTGCTAGCATATCATTTCTTCACTGCCACTGCACATGACCTCTGGCACTCCACCGTAGCACTGGTTGACTGTTCTGTGTCTTACTTAATTTATCTTCTACCGCAAATCATAGATCTAGGTATCTGGGTAAAATTCCATGCATTGGAGAGCCCTTGACCTACTTCTTGACCCTCAACCCTGCGGGTAACCATGGTTATATAGATACATATTATAATTTTTTAAGTTGTGCTTGTATGACACAGTTAAAATAATTTTACTTTGCTTCATTCTGTGAGATAAAGCCACCACTAATAATTTTTTTAATAGTTGTCTCAACGTGTAATATGTCAGAGGCCTTTCCAATACACTGTCATATACACCCGCTTTGAGAATGAAGGTTTCTTTTCCCGATTGTCTGCAGCTGAAGAGTCCTTGTCCATAGAGAAATCACAGTATGATGATCTGTGCACGGGATTCTTGAATGTCTGTGAGAGTACTTAACCAGCAGGTCAATTTACTGCACTCCAGGAGAATGGCAGGATTTTATATACTGTCATCATTGCTCATCTGTAATGCTTATAGCATTCTGTATTTTGAATTTTTTTTTTAGTTAACCTGGTAATTAAACCAATAATATTGCAGTGGTTGTATTACATACATACATACATACATACATACATACATACACACACACATATATATATATATTTTAATGGAACCTAATTATGTTAATCAGCAAAGGATTGCAGGATAAGGTCAACATTATCCTGCTAAGATTTTAGCTAGACAGTCTTCCAGGCTTCATTAATAGGATTAGGTAGATTCTGGACTTTGTCACTGTGATTAATCAGATTCAGTAGAAAGATTAGGAAAATGCAAGGCTTTAGTGATTAAATTAGCAAAACTTCAGGATTTTATAATAAAATAAACCATATTTTTGTTTTTTATTAGGCAGTTAAACCAGATTTTTTTTGTTTTATAGATAAAGTGAAGAAAAAAAAAAATCGAGATGGAGTTTATGGATAACATATGATCTTGCAATATATTCTCTGACAATAAGTAAAGATAGTTGCATTAGAACAAAAGGGACAATTAAGTTTGAAGGTAGATGGGACAATTCTGAAGAGGAACACAATGAGGTCAATTTCCCTAGTCCATAAGCCTTTATAAAACATGTAAATCACAATGTGTTGTCTGTTTCCAACACACTTCCCATAGTTGTTAAAACATCTGCTTTCAGTCATGGTTCTCTTCTCGGATCAATGCAGGGGGGCATTCTAAGCATGATAAAAATAAAACATGATCACAGAGGAAATTGGCATTTCCCGCTCATCTAAAATAAAACAAATTAACCAGAAAATGTGGTAAAAAAAAAAGCTACATTCACTCTATATGTTTTGCTACCAACATACCTAGAAAATGTATAGATGAATGGATCATTTTATCTTGCAGTGCTCTTCTCCAATGATTAAGCTGTGTGTGCACACATTTAGAGTGCTCCCTCTTGTACCGGATGTAGGGTTGCCACCTGGCAGATATTTTACCGTCAGGCTGATAAGAAATAGTCATCAGGCCAATCTTAAGTCTATGGAGAAAGTACCAAGGCCAGTCTTTTTCTGAAGAAAAGGTGGCAACCCTAACCGGATGTGAGCTGCTGGGTGTCAACCCAGCAGAGGTATTTAGATAGGGATACAAAATTTATATAAATAATTTATTTTCTCCATTTTCTAGCAATTTAGCTA
The DNA here is from genome assembly GCA_036172795.1 of Pelodytes ibericus. Taxonomy (NCBI): domain Eukaryota; kingdom Metazoa; phylum Chordata; class Amphibia; order Anura; family Pelodytidae; genus Pelodytes; species Pelodytes ibericus. Next base: position 167,546,553 of record CM069861.1, on the reverse strand, counting down.
GTACCTCTTTTTAAACCGCACTCCATTTAGTGCCAAAAAGGCAGAGCTTCATATATGGAACATTTATCTAGTTTATGCAAGCAGAATGCTTGGTTGCATAGGGAGAGGTATTAGCAGTAGGAGGGAAGTGGGAAGAGGGAAGTGCTCATGCCATTGTACAGAGCATTGGTGAGACCTCACTTGGAGTATTGTACGCAGTACTGGAGACCGTATCTCCAGAAGGATATTGATACTTTGGAGAGAGTTCAGAGAAGGGCTACTAAACTGGTTCATGGGTTGAAGGATAACAAACTTACCAGGAATGTTTAAAGCATCTTAACATGTATAGCTTGGAGGAAAGACGTAACAGGGGGAATATGATAGAAACATTTAAATACATAAAGGGAATCAACACAGTAAAGGAAGAGAGTATATGTAAAAGAAGAAAAACTACCACAACTAGAGGATATAGTCTTAAATTAGAGGGGCAAAGATTTAAAAGTAATATCAGAAAGTATTAGTTTACTGAGAGGGTAGTGGATGTATGGAATAGCCTTCCAGCAGAAGTGGTAGAGGTAAACAGTGAAGGAGTTTAAGCATACGTGGGATAGTCACAAGGCTATCCTAGATATAAGATAGGGAACTGGGGACTAATAAAAGTAATTAGAAAATTGGGCAGACTAGATGGACCGAATGGCTATTATCTGCCGACACATTCTATGATTCTAGTGCCAAGTAAATAAATATGCTTGGTATTATGCAAGTGTAGCTTACAAATGCCCTTCTTAAACACAGTGAGCTTGCATTCTATTGATTAGTGAACACTTATGTAATTACAGTTACATTTTATTAAAAATAGCCTACGTTCCCCGCTAGAACCCAAATTCCTATATAAGCACAAGAGGAGGCTTGATGCAGCTCCATGATGCAGGTGGTAATTAGCATAGTTAGCTGATAATCTGATCCAATTCTTCACAAACTCTCCATCATCCATGACTCCACTCATAGTTCCAATGCATTTCTGATGAGCTGTGAGACTAGTACTATGAGCTTTAAATCATACCATGGTCAATGCAGCCCATCTCTACTGCTTTGAAGCCTCTATTCCATTTCTGCTACAAGCTTATTATTGGCACTTGTACGAGCAGCACCAAACACCAGCTAATATTTATGCCATCAAGCTTTACCTTGACAACTTCAATCACAAATCTCCCTATAAAAACAAACAAACTGTTAATAAACCCAATCGTCAGCAGTTATTAAAAGTAGAAATGTGATATTACTTCAAGCTCACCACTTTTACTTCCTTAACTTTTAAAACGGCTGCCATTTTTTTTTTCAAAGCACCCAAAGTTACACAGTTAGAAATATATAACTGGCTTTTGTCATGTAAATCAATCTAGTTAGCCAAGAACATTATTCACAAGGATATGACTGTACTGGAAAAAAGAAAAATCAATTATTTCAGGCCTTTTGTGTTTCTACAAATCTGCTCTTTTTTCAAGCAAATTGCATAGAATAGTTTCTGTGAGATTTAATTTGATACTATATGCAGATGGTGCTTTTTGGCTGTGATTTTGAGCCATAATGAGATTCAAGTCAAACATTTTATTGGTCGCATAAATATTTGGTTATTGTCTTGCGGATTAATCATGCATGGTCATGCTCTGCAATGCGTTTATTTATTTTCTGCCAATTAAACATTTGTTGACTATTAAAATATTGCCTTGTGTACAAATGGGTATAATAGTGTTACACATATCTCAACATATTATTTGGAAGAACACTCTTGCTTCCTGTATATGAATATTTAAATCCCCTCAAACATTTCCAAAGAGCACAGTTATATGAGGGGATAGATATGTTTTCACTGGAGAAGGTGATGGGAGATCTTTGGGACTACTTGGTAAGAATGTGTAGCATCCTATTCCTCATTCCCATTGTTGGCTTTTGTTGATCTGTGTAGTCATTTTCCCTTACTGGACCATCAGTGTCATACATGTACACATACCATGGCTGGCTGGCTTGAATGGGCTACAGATTAGAAAATCTATGGGTTTTTAAAACATGTTGAGTTTAAAAAAAGGCTAGAATATAAAGAGGAAAATGATAAGATGTGCCAATTCCTAAAATGATATGCAGTATTATGCTAGGATAGTGCTTCCTCCATATGCAAACACTATATTTTATTTTAAACTGATAGTTGGTATTAGAATGAAATAGTTATGGAGCACCATTCAGAATTGATTTGGATTTAATCTGGAAGTCAGAATACAAGAGTGTTGCAGACACCTCTCAGAAAATGTTTGTAACAAGGATGACAGTTCAAAAATAAGCTACAAAAGTTTGGATCACTAATGTGTTACCCTTATGGATACATATTTTGCATCCAAATAGTTTCTGTTTTATATATGGGTGACCATTTGGTTTAAATTTTGGTTTAAAAAATCCATGCACAAGGATAGTGTGTACTTTTTTTCTTCTATTTTTCTATTTTCAAGATATAAAAGAGATAATTTCCCCTTTTGAGAAGACTGCACCCTAGTCATATATGTTTATTAAAAAATCCATTTCTCCAGAGATCTGTTTGGAAGCAGGGACTTGGTCTTAGAGAGACTGGAATACACAGCACATACTACAACAATTTGGAGCATAATACACATTGTTTTTCTGCAGATTTACCTAAAAGAACAGGAAGCTATAATTTTAGAGAATTTGTGCGAGTCTCAACCCTTAAATTCCTGAATGGGCTACATTATGCATTTCCTGAAAAATTAGGCAGCCATTTGTTATAGCCACGATAGTTAAAGGATAACTAAACTTTTTTTTTTTGGGGGGGTGGGGGGGGGGGGGCAGGAATCTAACTTTATTTTATTCTGAGTTCCCAGCCCCTCCAACTTTTATTCCCAATTCCTTGACTCCGTTGTGTTGCTAAATTTCCATACGGCTACTTTGGCCTGATGTTTGAATTCCCTTTATTTATTTATTTTTTTTTACATTTATAATTTTTTATTAGCTATATTGTATCAAAAAAACACACCATTCACATATATACAGAAAAAAGAAGAAGAATCGTATACATATACATTTAACGTACAGACATATATATGCATTCCTCTCAGTGTTTGATCGTATATAACACAGAAGACACATACACAACATAAGAGCTAAACATACAAATCTTCAAGTATCCCCTTCCCGTCTCTCCCCCCCAGCTCCCATCCACCATGCTGCCATAGCAGCTATCGTCACTCTCTCTCCCCCCACCCGTCCGCATCGAAGAGGCGGAAGAGGAAAGAGCGAGGAAGTAGAGGAGAGGTCAAGGAGTGGGAGAAAGGGGAAGTCTCTCCCTTGCGGTGCAGGCGGTGGTGGAGGGGGAATGCTCTCTCTCAGGTACAACGCCCAAGGGTCCCCCAGTAATCTTTGGCAGGTTAATCCATACTCTCTGATATACTTCGCTGTTTATGCCATATAGAGCTTTCTCTGACCCAGCTTGAAATACTAGCTGGGTCACAACCTCTGCCCATACAACCTTACAAGAAGACAAGAAGTAATAGACCCTAACATTACTTTGACACCTCAGCTATTTTTATTCCACACTGGATTCCCCAAGGTAGAAAAGTATAAGAAATATTTTTGGATAAACATTTTTCTTGCTGCGAAACTATGATTAGCCAGAGCATGGAAAAACTCAACGCCACCAATATGAATTCCCTTTATTAATTCCCTGCAATTCCCTCAATCATGAATAAAGCCCAAAAGTTTTAGGTACAATATCTCCTAAAGGTTTTATGCACCGGGGCATAAACATCACTCTCTATCCATGAAATTGTCTTATCTTGCAGGGTTCCTATGTGCAGGGTGAGTAAGGAGGTGAAACTGTGAACCAACATACACTGATTCTGAAAAGTAAAATCTTTTTTAACAACTTTGTGACGCAAAGCACCAAAACGTCACAATTTGTCCCTGGCTACTGCTCACCAGGTGATCAGTGGCCAAGAACATTATGGCAGAGACCCGATCAGAGTCTTAATAGACCCTGTGGGTCCCTGCCAAAAGATCGCTTTGAGCACCGGCTACATTTTCCCTGTTAGACTGAGGTCACTCAAAGTGGCCACATTGGACAGGTGGAATCCCGCTGCAAGTCCCTGCAGCGGGATCTGAGCACAGCTCATCATGGGGAGTCACGATGAGCTGTTTAACCCTATGACGTTCTATGCCATCCTAGCGTCTTTTAGGTACACTAAAATCAGGACGGCATAGAAACCTCCAAAGGGGTTAAATGCAAGTCTTTGCATATTTATCCAGAAAAAAGGAACCCTAAAATACATAATATTTATTGTATGCGAGTGTAAGCAATGTAAGCCACAATTAAACCACTGCTTGCAAAAAACATTCAACTTAAACAATTACAAAATATTTAATAAACAGTTTTTCTCCCAAACTTCTGTTATTCACAACCTGTTAACATTCCTACTTTTCTCACAAGTCTGCTCTATAAATACTGTAATGGGACACAGAATACATTAGTTCTACCACTACCCATTCCCCTTTCTGTATGCAGCAATTAATCAGTGCAGCCTAAAACTAATGAGCTAAACGACTGCAATAGTTTTGTGGAAATGCAACAATGGTTTTCTAAGGCAGGAAACATTTTGTTCAGCTTAACCGGAGCTATACTGTGTCTGAAATGTTTTTCTAAGTTTAAAAAAAAATATGTACTTTTTTAAAATTCCCAAATAAAAACCTCTAGGCTTGTTTGCCTGGGATAGAGGCATCTAGAAGGCGTTGTCAATGCTTTGTACAAATACAAGATTCAAATTTGGCTTTCCTAGTGCAATACCTGAACCCACACACTTAACAACAAGGGTGAAACAGCCATTACAATATGAGATAGAAGTAGGTTTTTCATACAGTGAGGACAGTAAGTCTCTGGAATTCACTACACATAGGAACGTTGGCATTTTTTCCCCAATATCGGATAAAGTGAGGAATGAATGACATGATGGAGGAGAGTGTTATACAGATGAGGGATGAGGTGTGGTGGAGGGGGGTCCAACATGCAATTTCTTTAAAAATTCATGGTTTGCCAAAGTCGATTACCCAAGGGTGTTAAATAGGAGACGTAGTGCTTCAGTTGGAGGGATCTAAAATAGTCCAGTTGTGTCGGCCTAAACAGATCTTTAGGTAAAGAGGATAGCAGACTAGCCATATGAATATGGGGCAGCAGTTTTGGGAGTTTACCGATAGTGTCAGAATGGTAGAAGGAGGTTGAGGAGAAGGGTGGTGAAGCGGGATGGATGTGGGAACATTTGTGAGTTTTGTTAATCTTATGCGAGATTACCTGTTTTGGAAACTAGCTTTTTCTTATTTTAGGCAAAATTAGAACCATTTCAAAATGTCCTCTCTGCCTAAGGGGTTAATATTACATATTGAAACAATCTCACAAAGATTATAACACTGTACGTATACAGTCAAAAATTAGAGCCTCTGGGATCTTAAATTGTTAATACATTTCTAGAATTGTTCCCATATACTTTATCAAAAAATATGACTCTCCAGCTTTTAAGTTAAACTCCATAATCATATAACAAATAAGCATTAATAAAAGGATATTTTTAGTGGATGTTCTTTATTAGGAGAAGAGTCAGACATTGTCTCTCTCCATGTGAACGTAATAAGAAAAGTACATAGTCCACAAATCGGTGTAGTATCGAAAGGTTAGCCACCACTGTTTTCTAGAGTACAGAAGCACAGAATTTGAAGAGAAAACAAACAATAGTAGAGTCTCTTACAGTAGTTACAGCTCAAACTACTGTAAGAGACTCTTCTATTGAACTTTATTGTTTTTGACATATTGCACTATGTATTGTCTTTTGAGGTTTTCAAAAAATGTTTAAGAACATTTCATCTTGGACGTATAACTTTTCTGTTATCCTTTTATGTGTACGCATTTTTGTTTTCTGTTCACCCTCTTTTTTTCACTTCTGGGATAATTGTTAATAATAAAACTAACTCTGTAACAATATTATTATTCTAGAAAAACAAATCATAACAAAGGTAGTACATTATGCAGTGTGTGGGTTTTGTTATGAAATCAAACACAGCAGAAACCTTTTAATGAAACAATATTTTCTATTTCAAAAAAAATAAAAATCACAAGTTTGTTGCATAAACAGTCTAATGAAACTATTTATCTATTCCACCAAAGAATATTGTCAAACAGAGTTATTTAATCCCATAGAAACATTATTGTACAAGTACTCTATGGGCTTCCCTGTAAGTTAATTAATTTATTTGAAACTGGGGACATTTCTATTCGAAACATAAAGTTGCTGATCAAAGTAAAATGCACAATTTACACAAAAAGTGTCTAATTGTATATAAATGATCCAGTACTAATGTCTGTTGTCAAAAAGAGGGCAAGGACAATCAGGGAACATGTGAGTAAATATTTAATTTAATTACGTGGACTTGCAAAGAAACTGTTTGCTCTTCAAAACAAAGTTTCAACTTAATGATAAACTTCTTCTTTTTATAGGGAGTATTTTTTTTTTTTTTTTGTTTTTTGCAAGTTATAAGGCAATAATGGAAAGCAGTGCATTGCTTTTTACTTACTATTTTATTCTACATCTAAATCCAGGGTTAATTTTCTTTTTTTCAGAGCCCCGGGGGGAGGATTACATTTTGGTGTTGCTGTGCCTCAATATCAAGGCATTGCAACAACACCAGCTGAGCATAAGCAGCAACTGTTGATCTTGGCCTATGTTTGATTCAGCGCAGGATGTACCTGTTAGAGAACCTGTCAATTAGTGACAGATGACTTGTGATGTACCTGGCATATCCACTTTTGCAAGGGGTTTAAAGCAATAAGAGTTTCTTCATCTCCATCTACTTTATTACAAGAAACAAACATTTATATATTTTTTTAAAGCTTAATATCCAAAGTGGTTTAATGCATGCTCCTAATGAAGGTCACACAATGACAGCAACTCTTATTTATTACAAAAGACACATTACTTTTTACTGTTTTCGCTTATACCTTGACTTGGTTTATTGATTGATGTGTAATATTAAGTGCCTTCTAGTCTGCCTTATAAGAGCATTTTTGCTCCATTTCCTTAGAAATCATTTGTTTTCAATATGTCTAGAGAAACAGATCGGAGATTTGTACTCATTGGTTGTTTCAGAACATATTTTATTGCCTTTAAGATTGGTTTGAAGGCATCATACAAACTACAAATAAAAGGATTAATTTATATTTATATACATGGGCAGTTTTTGTTAAAGTTTGCTTTTGGGATTAAGGGCACCAACTACACATTTTTCGAGAATTATATTGCTGTGGAACTCTGGGGCTCATATTGAAAATAGTAGCATCAGTGCCAATAGATTTTCTTAATTAAAACAAAATTCGTAAAAATCAGGAACACAGAGAAATATTCGGTGTAAGTAAATTAATCTACAACGTCTTTTCTGCCTGACTGGTCTGTAATGTTAACCTGTAATAATTAGGTCAAAAAAATCATTTCAGAAGCTCAAAGCAAAGGACTGAAGCAGAAAACCAGCTCTTTTCGGTGACCTTGTTCTTCATTAACAGGGCTTGAATAAACAGGGATCTGTCAGGGTTATTTGCCTTCAGCACTTTTGGTCAGAATAACACAACTTGTCACTTTAATTATTTTCCACGTCACTTGGTTCCTCTGTGCTAGCACCAGTCCAGCCATTTAAATCACAAAACCTGCCTGTGGTTAGACTGTCTCACGTCTAAACTAAATCTCAGAAACATTTCTTAGAAGTAACCAAAGATGTAAGGGTTAAGGATTACTTTTACATTGAGTGCAGGTAGATATAATGATGTCATCCTATACATGCCCCAAGTGTTGGTAGCCAAGTAAAACATGCTTAACCTTTAGTAATAAAAAATATAGTTGGACTTCTGAGCAGCTGCATCCATGTTGGTACCCCAGAGGTGGATGTAATGGGCACCTGACCATGACATATTTTACTGGGCACCTGACTATAATTAATATATTTTAATGTGCAACTGGCTTGGCCATATGTTAATGGGCAATCTCACTGTGGAATATGTAATGGACAAATTTGCTGTGACATATTATAATGGGTACCAGGCTTGTGCATGTGTTAAAGGGCAAACTGACTTGGGCATTTTAATGGGCAAACTGTGGTAGTAACATTTAATGGGCACCTGGATTGGGTATATGTTAATGGTAAAACTGACAATGGAGAAACTGACATTTAATGGGCAAAATGGCTGTGGCATATGCTAATAGGCAATCTGTGACTTTTTAATAGAAACCTAGCTGGGGCATATGTTAATGACCAAACTGTGGGACAAACAGGCTGTGATAAACAAAAAATTGGAAACCCCACGAGTATGGGCAAAAGCTCAAATAGTTAGCCCAGGATGTAACCTAATCGCGATGGGCATCACCGTTTCTTGCTCACTTGCACCATTACAGAGGAAACCTCACCATTAGCATTTCAGCCTGGTCCCACACATATGCACAGTCCAGATCCAAAATGCCTATCAGGTTCCCTCTGAAATAGGAACACAGCAACCACAGATGTACATCTTGTCCATAGTTTAGTATATACTTATTAGCTGATCACATATAAATTAGCAAAATGTTGTCACCTAAAATTGATGGAATTCTATGATTGAGCTAGCAAAAAAAAATAAAAAATTTTTAACAGGGGATTGACTGACATTTTAAAAGATTCTACGGTTTCCATGTCAAAGTAGTTTCTAATGTTCACCGTATCAAGACATTTACAGGAGAACACTGTTATGAAATTCAGTTGCTATGACAGCAGTCATTACCTGAGAATTATTATGACACTCCTAATAATGTGCACCTTGCATTCAATTTCTCAGGGAAAAAGTGGTAATATTTATTAAAGTGAGATATAAATGTGATCTATGGTTTTCAAGATATGACTAAAAGTAATCTAGAAATGCATCAGAACTTGTGTCTGTGTAAATTCATGTCTGCTTTGCTGGAGTGAATCGGTCAATCGACCAATTGTTGTGGAGAACGTCAGCACCTATCCCAAACTTAGCAGGGTAAGAGTTGCAGCTCTCATCTATTGAAGGGGGCAAACAGATGTCATTGCTCATGTTCATAATACTTACATCCACTGTGTGAGCAAGAAACGAATGAAATAATCTTAACCACTTCTACGGGCTTACCTTCTGGATACCATGCTCAATGCTCCTCCAGGGCAGTTGTCCCCCCTACACAGGACATGAAAAGAAAAAAACCTGGGAACCAGGGAGAACTGTAGAAGCATAAGAAACAATACTTAGACGTCAGTGCCCATATTCAATAAACTTTATAGTTTTCTCAGGAAGTCCTTTGATTAGGAACTCCAGTATTGTGAAATGCATAAGGTATTTTAGGGTCTGTTCTGAGAGTTCTGGTTTAGTTTCCATTGCCATAACAACTCCTTAATCATGCCATAATGTTTCCTTTATGCTGCAACAGCTGTCTACAGCTTTTCTTTTTATTTTAAGAAAAGGTTGCACTCCTACTGCCATCGTTCAATGAGCTTTATAGGGACAGTAACTCAGCATGCCAGTAGACTAGCAGAGTAAAATATTATTCATCATTAAGCTTATTGGAAGATGTACTATGTTGGACAATACATAAAAAAAAAAAAAAAAAAACAGAAATTCTCCATACACTTCCCTCGTTTGATAATCTGCACGCAAATAATTGCAATATGTAGTATTATATGTATTGATATCTATTAATTAGCATCACTAGAATGAAAATTCATCACATAACAATGTCCAGTTATCAATTATGGGGCTATAGCATATGTTTCCACACCACATAATCAATTTAAGGTAAGCTCAATGTAGCTCATTATGATGCCATGTTCTCCAAAGTACCGTTCTACACATCAGTGTGATACGTTCACTTAACAACTATGAGGGACATTTCAACACAGCTTTTAAAAAGAAATTAATAAACCCATAAACCGAGAGAACTGAGAGGTAGAGTAAAAAATTAAAAATGTATTCATTAAAAAAATATATAATAATAATAATAATAATAATAATAACAACAATCCAGTGGCATTTAGAAGAAGGCAAGCTTAGGAAGGTATTAGCAGCATTTCCACCTAACACTTTTCATACAACGTGGGTACTTCGTCATAGACTTGTTGTACGTGATATTAAACATGTAAATGTCCAGTTCCAGTCATTTATTACCATTGCAAAAAGGTAATGTATACGTTTTAAAAAACAAATAGTACACAGCGCTAAAATCAAAAATGGTGAGCAGCACTTAGTTAGTGTGTCCCTAAACCACACTCAGATAATAGATGCAAAAACAAACAAGTAAACAAAAGTGCGCTTAACACAAACTGTGAAAAAATACAAGGTGTCAACCTTATTAATATAAGTGAATAATGAGTGAACTGTAGTGAGATCCAGGAGAAGCTATGTCTCCCCTATGGTATTGCACTCACAGAACTGCTGAAAAAATGTAGCACAGCTTTGGAAGTCTTGGGAAAGTTGATCCTCTATGTGTAGAGCTCCAAAGACAAACAAGGATCCGATTAGTGATAGTACAAAATAGTTTTAATAAAACAAAAGCGTCTGCTTACATGTATAGAATCCAATGATCAGCGCAGTGGGGCCAGCACAGCGGTAAAATCAGGAACTTAATACAGATAAGATACAGAGCTATACATAATATAAAATAAAAACAATAAAATTTGAAGTAAGCAGCTAAAGTCCAATCACGCTACGCGTTTCGCCCGTCAGGCTTCAACCAGGCGTCTGGACTTCCTGCTTTTAGCTGCCGTATTTAAATGTCTTGGATCCATGTTGCCGTATGTGTCAAATCTCCTTCCGCATACGTCATAGACTCGCGAGATGTTGACTTAGTCATTTTTTCAGTTTCGGTTTAGGTCTTCGCATTAGGGCTCAAAGACTTTCGCAATGCATAGCGGAGGTACGTGGGAAGAAAAAAAAAACAAGTGTTTCATCTCAAACAGAAACAGGGGATATGAGAACAAGACTGCCAAAGGGGGGATGCTGCCTCTACAATTAAAATCAATTAAAGATATATATATATCCATCCTAAAAACGACTTATGGACTAAAATCGGATAAAAATATAATGAAGGATAAAAATATAAATATATAAATATAAATATAAGTATATTATGTAGCATATATAGCAGCATATCCACTTAAGCTAATATCCTATCCTCGATGTACAGGTTTTACATAAAATTAAAGAGATCAAAATCTGCATTTAGTCCCTGTGGCTTCAATGTATCCAAATTAAAAACCCATCTCATTTCTGTTTGTCCTATTTTTTTAATATTGTCACCTCCACGCCAGTATTTTTGAACCTTCTCGATAGCACACATTTTTTAATCCTTTAGGGTTTTTATGATGGTGGTCTAAAAAATGCTTAGATAGACTGTGTGTGACCAGGCCATTTTTGATATTTCTTATATGTTCCTCCAATCGTTTTTTAAACATCCGTGTGGTTCTTCCCACATATTGTAAACCACACGGACATTCTAACAAATATATCACATTAGTGGTGGAACAGGTAATAAATCCATTTATTGTAAATTTTTGGCCATTTTTTGAAGAGCAAAATTCTGTAATTGGATATTTTTGCTGTGAGGCTGTTCTACATCCAATACAGCTCAAACAACCATAAAAGCCTGGTTTTCTGGTTAAAAAGTGACTGGGTGCAGGGGTTTTTGATATTAACTGACTGGTATAATTCGTGGTCAGTTTTTGTCGTAAATTGGGTGCCCCTCTGAACACAATTGAGGGTATCTCAGGTATAATGTTTTTAAGTACCTCATCTTTATGTAGAATTTTCCAATGTTTCTTCACAATTTTTTTGATATATTTGGATTTATTGTTGTAGTTAAAGATAAGGGGCATATTATTCAGAAATTTATTGTCTGCCTCTTTGGTTTTATATGTTAGTAATTGATTTCTATCTGTTTCTGAAATAATAGCGATGGTCTGATCTATATAGCTACTGTCGTATCCCTTTTCCACAAACTTTTCTTTTAGAACATTTGTTTGTTCTTTATAGGTATTTAAGTCGGTGCAATTTCTTCTAATTCGGGCAAACTGCCCCTTTGGTATGCCCTTGAGCCATGGGGGATAGTGACAACTATTTCTCTCTATATAGCTATTGGCATCTACCTTTTTGAAATAATTTTTGGTTTTAATGTGTCCATTTTCTATATAAATTTCTAGATCCAAAAAAGTGATACGTTCTTTACTGTATATAGTATTAAGAGCTATATTAAGGTTGTTGTCATTCAAAAAATTAAGGAAAGAATTTAGACTTGCTTCATCACCCCTCCATATAAAAATAAGATCGTCTATATAGCGGTAATACAGGACCAGGTTCGCCTCCCAGCTATGCCCCCAAACATATGTGTTTTCCCATTGGGACATAAACAAGTTGGCATAACTGGGGGCGAACCTGGATCCCATGGCTGTACCGGTGCACTGGAGATAAAATTTGTCCAGGAACCAAAAAAAATTGTGGTTTAATATGAGATCAATACCTTCTACCACATAGTCAATCTGACCGTCTTTCAATATATTTTTTTCTTTTAAAGTTTTCTTTACTGCCTCACATCCCTGTTGGTGATTGATTATGGTATAGAGGGACGTAACATCGCTAGACACCAGAAAGAAATCATCTTCCCACTTGCAGTTTTGTAGAATTTGCAATATACTTATGGTGTCTTTTAAATAAGATTTGGTATCTTTAACATACGGCTGTAGTATGTGATCGAGATACTCTGATAAATTTGAAAACATGGAATCGACTCCCGAGACTATGGGTCTTCCCGGGGGATGTATAGGGTCTTTGTGAATTTTTGGAAGAAAATAGATTACTGGAATTTTTGGATTCATTATGTTAATATAATCATATTCGTTCTTAGATAGATAATTTTCACTTTTTCCCTTATCTAAATATTTGACTAGTTTCTTTTTAAAGTCATTAGTTGGATTATCTTTAAGTTTTTTGTAGGTACTTTCTTTTTCTAGTTGTCGAAGGGCTTCCTGAATATAATTATCCCTAGACATAATCACTGTACCTCCACCTTTGTCAGCTGGTTTGATAACCAGCTCTTGATCATCTTGAAGTGTTTTGAGAATATTAAGTTCTTTTTTTGTTAGATTATTATGATCATATTTTGATGGTTGCAATTTACGTAAATCTTCCATAATTGCTTTTTCGAAAATATCTAAAGCCCCTGATCTGTACGTAGTTGGATAAAATTTTGATTTTTTCTTTAGGTTGGTGGGCATTATGTTATTGGGGTCAATATCTCTTAAGTTTTCGCTTGTTGGTTTGAGTGAATAAAATCTTTTAATAGTGGCATTCCGTATGAATTTATTGATGTCTATATATGCAGCAAAAAGATTAAATTTGTTTGTTGGAGCATATTTTAAACCTTTACTTAAAATGAGTAATTGTTCCTGGGAGAGAGTTTTCTGTGACAGATTGAAAACTCCCAGGGTACTTATAGAGGTTTTGTCAGTTTTTAATATTTGAGTTTTCTTCCTTTTATGTAATTTCTTCCCCCCTCTGTTTCCTCTGGGTCTATAATGGGTCTTATTCTGTTTCGTTTTGGTTTTTCCCAGATTTTTGTTCTGTGCTCTCTGTATCTCTCCCGTTGTTCTTTCGGTAATGGCTTCAAGAGCCGGTGGTCCATATCTAAAAAAGGAGAAGTTTCTCCGGCTTCTGATAGGACCTGAAATCTATTATAGGTCTCAGGTTGATGGTTTCTTTTAAGGGAGTGTTTCAGGGGTTGGCTTAATCTCTTCAATCTAGTTTGTATCAGGGTTTTTTGGAAAACTTATTCTTATTGTTTTTATTTTATATTATGTATAGCTCTGTATCTTATCTGTATTAAGTTCCTGATTTTACCGCTGTGCTGGCCCCACTGCGCTGATCATTGGATTCTATACATGTAAGCAGACGCTTTTGTTTTATTAAAACTATTTTGTACTATCACTAATCGGATCCTTGTTTGTCTTTGGAGCTCTACACATAGAGGATCAACTTTCCCAAGACTTCCAAAGCTGTGCTACATTTTTTCAGCAGTTCTGTGAGTGCAATACCATAGGGGAGACATAGCTTCTCCTGGATCTCACTACAGTTCACTCATTATTCACTTATATTAATAAGGTTGACACCTTGTATTTTTTCACAGTTTGTGTTAAGCGCACTTTTGTTTACTTGTTTGTTTTTGCATCTATTATCTGAGTGTGGTTTAGGGACACACTAACTAAGTGCTGCTCACCATTTTTGATTTTAGCGCTGTGTACTATTTGTTTTTTGTATCACTTTTATTCACTCCCTATAACTCAGCTGCTTATATCATCACTGTTGATATACACTATGTCTTTATTTGAATATAGAAGAAATTATACTATTAATATAGATGATATTTTTGGAGAAGGTAAAAAGGATGATATCCCTATTACACCTATTGAAATCTTACCTGACATTACTGAACTTATGACTAATTTGGAAAAATTACTCATTAAAGAATTAAAAATTAGGTGGGAAACTGAAACACTCCAAAAATACATCAAAGACAAAATTACCCCACGAGGTTTAAGATTATTTAAGCACCCCACGTTTGACACAGATGACACTGTTTTTATGAAAGATTGGAATAATGCTTTAGAATCATGTACTGTCACTTTAATGAATATTATTATCAAACAGAGAAACAAAACTCTAATTAAGTTAGATTTAGAAATTCAGGAAATTCAGGAGAAATTAAGGACTTATACCCCGAATACACAATATCATAATCTCACCGATAATACTATTAAAAAAATAGAAAAAATTGAGCAAGAAATTAGAGTAACCAAAATAAAAAAATACCATAGGGATCAAGATGATTATAAATTCAATACAGTCAGGAAACCTTCCGACTACAGAAACAAAAAATATGAACCAAGTTATGGAAATTCTAGAAATAGAAGAGATCCTATGTCTAACCAAGATAAAAATACCAACCAAGAAAGAACAGAAAGACAAGTTTTCCAAAAAACCCCGATACAAACTAGATTGAAGAGATTAAGCCATCCCCTGAAACACTCCCTTAAAAGAAACCATCAACCTGAGACCTATAATAGATTTCAGGTCCTATCAGAAGCCGGAGAAACTTCTCCTTTTTTAGATATGGACCACCGGCTCTTGAAGCCATTACCGAAAGAACAACGGGAGAGATACAGAGAGCACAGAACAAAAATCTGGGAAAAACCAAAACGAAACAGAATAAGACCCATTATAGACCCAGAGGAAACAGAGGGGGGAAGAAATTACATAAAAGGAAGAAAACTCAAATATTAAAAACTGACAAAACCTCTATAAGTACCCTGGGAGTTTTCAATCTGTCACAGAAAACTCTCTCCCAGGAACAATTACTCATTTTAAGTAAAGGTTTAAAATATGCTCCAACAAACAAATTTAATCTTTTTGCTGCATATATAGACATCAATAAATTCATACGGAATGCCACTATTAAAAGATTTTATTCACTCAAACCAACAAGCGAAAACTTAAGAGATATTGACCCCAATAACATAATGCCCACCAACCTAAAGAAAAAATCAAAATTTTATCCAACTACGTACAGATCAGGGGCTTTAGATATTTTCGAAAAAGCAATTATGGAAGATTTACGTAAATTGCAACCATCAAAATATGATCATAATAATCTAACAAAAAAAGAACTTAATATTCTCAAAACACTTCAAGATGATCAAGAGCTGGTTATCAAACCAGCTGACAAAGGTGGAGGTACAGTGATTATGTCTAGGGATAATTATATTCAGGAAGCCCTTCGACAACTAGAACAAGAAAGTACCTACAAAAAACTTAAAGATAATCCAACTAATGACTTTAAAAAGAAACTAGTCAAATATTTAGATAAGGGAAAAAGTGAAAATTATCTATCTAAGAACGAATATGATTATATTAACATAATGAATCCAAAAATTCCAGTAATCTATTTTCTTCCAAAAATTCACAAAGACCCTATACATCCCCCGGGAAGACCCATAGTCTCGGGAGTCGATTCCATGTTTTCAAATTTATCAGAGTATCTCGATCACATACTACAGCCGTATGTTAAAGATACCAAATCTTATTTAAAAGACACCATAAGTATATTGCAAATTCTACAAAACTGCAAGTGGGAAGATGATTTCTTTCTGGTGTCTAGCGATGTTACGTCCCTCTATACCATAATCAATCACCAACAGGGATGTGAGGCAGTAAAGAAAACTTTAAAAGAAAAAAATATATTGAAAGACGGTCAGATTGACTATGTGGTAGAAGGTATTGATCTCATATTAAACCACAATTTTTTTTGGTTCCTGGACAAATTTTATCTCCAGTGCACCGGTACAGCCATGGGATCCAGGTTCGCCCCCAGTTATGCCAACTTGTTTATGTCCCAATGGGAAAACACATATGTTTGGGGGCATAGCTGGGAGGCGAACCTGGTCCTGTATTACCGCTATATAGACGATCTTATTTTTATATGGAGGGGTGATGAAGCAAGTCTAAATTCTTTCCTTAATTTTTTGAATGACAACAACCTTAATATAGCTCTTAATACTATATACAGTAAAGAACGTATCACTTTTTTGGATCTAGAAATTTATATAGAAAATGGACACATTAAAACCAAAAATTATTTCAAAAAGGTAGATGCCAATAGCTATATAGAGAGAAATAGTTGTCACTATCCCCCATGGCTCAAGGGCATACCAAAGGGGCAGTTTGCCCGAATTAGAAGAAATTGCACCGACTTAAATACCTATAAAGAACAAACAAATGTTCTAAAAGAAAAGTTTGTGGAAAAGGGATACGACAGTAGCTATATAGATCAGACCATCGCTATTATTTCAGAAACAGATAGAAATCAATTACTAACATATAAAACCAAAGAGGCAGACAATAAATTTCTGAATAATATGCCCCTTATCTTTAACTACAACAATAAATCCAAATATATCAAAAAAATTGTGAAGAAACATTGGAAAATTCTACATAAAGATGAGGTACTTAAAAACATTATACCTGAGATACCCTCAATTGTGTTCAGAGGGGCACCCAATTTACGACAAAAACTGACCACGAATTATACCAGTCAGTTAATATCAAAAACCCCTGCACCCAGTCACTTTTTAACCAGAAAACCAGGCTTTTATGGTTGTTTGAGCTGTATTGGATGTAGAACAGCCTCACAGCAAAAATATCCAATTACAGAATTTTGCTCTTCAAAAAATGGCCAAAAATTTACAATAAATGGATTTATTACCTGTTCCACCACTAATGTGATATATTTGTTAGAATGTCCGTGTGGTTTACAATATGTGGGAAGAACCACACGGATGTTTAAAAAACGATTGGAGGAACATATAAGAAATATCAAAAATGGCCTGGTCACACACAGTCTATCTAAGCATTTTTCAGACCACCATCATAAAAACCCTAAAGGATTAAAAATGTGTGCTATCGAGAAGGTTCAAAAATACTGGCGTGGAGGTGACAATATTAAAAAAATAGGACAAACAGAAATGAGATGGGTTTTTAATTTGGATACATTGAAGCCACAGGGACTAAATGCAGATTTTGATCTCTTTAATTTTATGTAAAACCTGTACATCGAGGATAGGATATTAGCTTAAGTGGATATGCTGCTATATATGCTACATAATATACTTATATTTATATTTATATATTTATATTTTTATCCTTCATTATATTTTTATCCGATTTTAGTCCATAAGTCGTTTTTAGGATGGATATATATATATCTTTAATTGATTTTAATTGTAGAGGCAGCATCCCCCCTTTGGCAGTCTTGTTCTCATATCCCCTGTTTCTGTTTGAGATGAAACACTTGTTTTTTTTTTTTTTCTTCCCACGTACCTCCGCTATGCATTGCGAAAGTCTTTGAGCCCTAATGCGAAGACCTAAACCGAAACTGAAAAAATGACTAAGTCAACATCTCGCGAGTCTATGACGTATGCGGAAGGAGATTTGACACATACGGCAACATGGATCCAAGACATTTAAATACGGCAGCTAAAAGCAGGAAGTCCAGACGCCTGGTTGAAGCCTGACGGGCGAAACGCGTAGCGTGATTGGACTTTAGCTGCTTACTTCAAATTTTATTGTTTTTATTTTATATTATGTATAGCTCTGTATCTTATCTGTATTAAGTTCCTGATTTTACCGCTGTGCTGGCCCCACTGCGCTGATCATTGGATTCTATACATGTAAGCAGACGCTTTTGTTTTATTAAAACTATTTTGTACTATCACTAATCGGATCCTTGTTTGTCTTTGGAGCTCTACACATAGAGGATCAACTTTCCCAAGACTTCCAAAGCTGTGCTACATTTTTTCAGCAGTTCTGTGAGTGCAATACCATAGGGGAGACATAGCTTCTCCTGGATCTCACTACAGTTCACTCATTATTCACTTATATTAATAAGGTTGACACCTTGTATTTTTTCACAGTTTGTGTTAAGCGCACTTTTGTTTACTTGTTTGTTTTTGAATGTATACGTTTTAACTTCTCGTTTCTAGATATGAATAAAAATGGGATTGTTACGTTATAAATGCTCTGCACAACACACTTGAATGTTTATATACATATACATATATATATATATATATATATATATATATATACACACACACATACATACATACATACATACATACACACACACATACATACATACATACATACACACACACATTATTTTTTCAAAAATCGGTTAAAAAACAAACACTTTAACGCTTACAAAAGATGGCACATAAAGCCAAAACAGAATTTTGAACTAAATGTGGGATGATGTTCTTTATTCCAGGATGAAGAGGTCTTTAGATCTGCTCCAGTAAATTATCTTCTAGAATGATGTGCACAGATTATGTTATTTACATACACCTTCCTTTACTAAGCATCAATGCAGTGTAGAAGATTCCTCACCACCATTAACAATAAACCAATATCCACATAGATTTTGTTAATGGTTAATTGGTAGATAGTAACCAAAGGTGACACTGTGCTCACATCATTCTAGAAGATCCATTTATGCAAGTTTAAATCTTAGGCCAAATCAAGACAAATGAAATAAAGTAACATTGTTGTTCATTGCACTCCAGCCTCCCACTCGATGTACAGTTTTGGAGCAGGTTCTTTGGCTAGATGAAAGGGGAGCCATATTTCTTCACTGCGTTCATAAAAAAAAAATTGTAAGGACTGAAGGTCATATTTCTTCTTTATTATAGTTCAGAAGGGGATTGGAAATGTGCAGGGTAGAGGAGATCAAAAGCATTTATCTCCCATGGAGATAAAAATACATACTGTGCAGAACCTAATCTGGTGGACTCACAATCATTACATTCATTTAACATTGTCTGTATTAAGAGAATGTTGATTTTTGCAAACAATTAATATATATGTTTGATAATTCAGATTTACCAGAGATTAAATATTCTGATGTGGACTATTATGTAAATATATATATATATATATATATATTTATTTGAGGGGGAAGGAAATCAATGTGACCTTTTAGCAAAATAGCACAAAAAAAAACAACTAAGTAAGTCTGTGCTCTCTCATTTATTATCATCTTGTGAAAAGTAAATATTATGCAGAATTACATTGCAGTTCATTTCTCTGTGTATCTGACGTTTCTTGCAATTCTGCCAACACAATGTATAGGTCTTTTTTTATTGTCTATATTCACATGATAGAGTACCTTCAAGAGTTTATTCTCCCCACTTTATTTTCTGTCCTTCTCCCTCTCTCCACATAAAGCATGATGATAAATTAATTGGAAATGAAATATGCCTGTCTATTGATTTGTGAACGTTCATATGGCACTACACTGACAAGAAAATAATGTAGAAAGATGCTCATCCATCATAAGGGTGATGTTCAGTAAGGAGAGAAAGAGCCATGTTGATGTACATGATAGTAGCGTTCTCAGGTGAGTGGTCTTACTTCACATCCCATCTAGCACCTGTCACTGAATATATTGATTTAATGTACGCAGGCCCCAGTGAAATAAGCACATGTAAAATCAGAACATCTTAATACAACTCACCAATATCACACAGTGTATGCATACTACATTACACTGCAATAACACATATTTATATAAACGCCATCAATTTACGCTACACTTGTTACAGCGCCTAAACGGAAAGGGTAGATGCTCACAAGCTTACAATGTAGAGGATATTGTAGAAAGTTTTGCATGTTATTACAGGTGGGACCTATGCACTAAACCATGAACGGTCGTGCTTTAACAAAAACAACGGAAAAAAAATCACTCAAATAACAAAGATGGCAGAAAAACGCGGTACCATTATTACATGATGCTGTGTGACATCATGCTATGTTGTATGACCGCTTAAGGCTGAGCACAGCCTGCCAGGCACAGGCACACACAGCTTAAAAGACAATTGTGCTTGTGCACAGTGGTTTGGGGAATGACATCTTTAGACATAAATAGTTTTAAACAGTGTTTCACACGCTGTGCAAGCAGCATTATATTTAAACTATGGAGGTCTAAGTGGCAGACCAAATTCTGGGACAGCTCTAAACTGGAATGGACAAGACCCGTGTACACTATGTTTGTCTATAAGACACAGGTAACAGTCATGGTACATATGACTTAAAAAGAACCCCAAAAAAAGGGTCTGTCCTGACAAATCCAGACGACTGGCAACTATGCTAGAGGATTTCATCAGCTCTGCTACTTTGGCCTGATATTTGCTACTCAATTGTCCATTCACTGCTGTTGAGTGACTACAAGCCATATCTTTGTATTTTGTAAACGTGTCCTTTGTTTTTTGGAACAAACCGTAACACAGCAGCTTCTCAGTCTTGAGTTCTTTAAACAGTAATAGCACGATGACTGTTCGCAGCTGCCCTCTAGTGACTACTAACGAGAGGACACACAAACATCCTACATCAGAGAACAACAGGAGCACAGACCTTCTTGGGCATTCCTTTGCTGTGGCGTGTGTTTCAGTAAAGATCTCCATTTAAAACAAGAAAAATTGCATATTTCATATCTACAAGATGGAATGCTCACATCTTCTGTAAATATACAAATAGTAGGGGATTGTAATACATTGGATTACTTGAAAAAGGTGAAGAATGGCATTACCTAATCAGCCTGTGAGGTCAGCACAGTATGGCATATTGCACAAACATGGTATATTGCACTGGTTAAGGCAATAATCTGTGATTACTGAATGTCTTATTGTATTCAATATAACGGTGGCTTTAGGAATATTCCTACAAATCTTTTTCCCCCCCTTTGTAACATAATCTGGGTTAGGTGGTTAGAAACCAGAGACAAATGCAGAGACAAATATTTACTTTAGCAGCCAATAAAACATTAACATTTCAGTGTTAGATGGGCAAATATCAAATGGTGTTACTAAAACGGGTATACTGCAAATAAAAATGTCTATTTTGTTACTCTGTATGGTTTATTTGAGCCATTTTTATCCTTCTGCTGTGCAAAGAGTTAAATATTTGCAGGTGATATATATTTATTTAAAAGAGAAATTTAAACCATATATTCTATATACAAATTCTTCATCATTCTATTTTGTATTCCCCTTGGTACTCCTGGTTTTCATTGAATTACTCCGTGGACATACTTACTTTGGGTAGGCACCTATATTATTTATACAATTTAATTATGTCATTTTGACCTGCTCAGATCTTGCCATGGACACTAATCTTGGCAACAGCAGAAGACAAATATATGTATGTGGGCGAGTTGTAGATTGATTGCACTATGTATTTGCTTGCAAATTCTATTAAAACACTGTATAGGTCACAGAGTTCAAGTAAATGCTTAGTTTATTGAGGCAAAAATAAAGAAAAATGAGAAAGAAAAGTGCTTGCTCCATGTTTACCAAAGGAGAAGTCTTAATAAATAAAAAAAAAACAATGAAGAATTGTTTTCCCTGTGGTTTGTTTCATTGTCTGTAAATAGTACAAACTGTGTCCCAGTTTTACACAAATAAATAAAATAAAAAAAAAGCAATACCATTCTTGCCACATTAGTTAATATGAAAAATCTATATAATGAAGAAATAGGAGAGACTTCCAGAGACACATAGGGTACCTCAGTCAATTACAATGCTGCCGGATTATCAGCTAACAAATGTCAGCAAGACATGGTTATGATGCTTTGCTAAATAGAGTTTTTAAAATATGGGATTCATAGCACATTAGATAAACTATAAAGCATGATGGGAGCAGCTTTCCCTGATGGCCTAAGTTACATCTCATGAATACAATTGGCATATCAAGTCTTACATGCAATGTATAATTTCCTCTGTATGTATCCCATTCATTACAGAACATTTTAGACAGCACATCACAGACACTCTGCATTCCTTGTAATAATTTTCCAGTAACCGGCAGGATCATTAGAAAGCTCAGGCAGCAGTCATCCGAGGGGCCATGCAATGCTTTAAATGGCTATTCAGTGTTTTTACCAACATCTAAAAAACAGGAAGAAGGCACAACCAATTTACCATGTGAGTCCTCATACACCACAGTGTCCCAAGAGGCCTAATTATTAGCACAGTTTTCCTGTCTTCCCTTTCCAACCTACTCTGATAATTTGTTTACTTAGAATATAAAAAAGGATCAACAAAATTGTTATCAGCTTAAATATTTGGCCTTTTTAAAATCTGGAAAGTAGTGGGTTTGTTGTGACCTCACATCTTTTAGGGTTATTTATTAAAAAGCAAACAAACAAACAAACAAACAATGTAAAACATGATTTAAAGGGTAAAAAATAAAACCCTTGGGGAAACTTTTTTGTTATATAGAAATTAGTTCTAGTTCTTTCTGGATTGTTCATGGAGACAACTCACTCCTTCTTGGCATGTTATGGATGGTCATTTATGATTCAACTATGATAACTCTAAACTTGTAAAATGTAAATGGACACATTTGAACCATTCGTTTCTCTTATTTTATGCATTTGTCTACAAGTGAAGATTCATTTTTCATGTTTTTTAATTCTCTACATTCACAGTATAAGTCCCATTAAACCAATATCTGTTTCTCTCTATCAAATTAAGTCTTGTCATAACAAATGGTTAGTACTTTCTATAAATACTTGATTAGAATATTAATGCAGTACACACTGCAGAACACTGCTACACGCAAAAACAGATGGGGTATATTCATTAAAACAAAATTGCAAATATGTTTAATTGAAAGATTGCGTGTGTAATATTGTAAATAGGAATGCTTTAATACAAGTACACAAATAAATGATATGTCAGCTCCATCAGAGGACTGACCGATAGTTTAAATATTGGCACAGAAGAAAGAAAGATCTGACCCAAGATGGCGACCAATTAATAAAAGGTATACAGAGCATAGAGGGCTCAATAAAGTAGTTTACTTGTATTCTTTCATTAAAGTATTTCTATTTGAAGTGCCTACACTCGATTTTTCAATTAAACAGGACATTTCTTTTTGCTAACAGCTGTCCTATAAAAGACTAGCCCTTTTAATGAATTTCAGATTTAAAAAAAGAAAAGCAAAAAAAGAGAAAATTAGCACTGTACATAAATTCTTTACATGCTCAAAACCTACTCTGTAGTATATCCTTTTATGCAATTGGCTGTGTTAAATTTGAGATAATATATATTTAGAGAAAAACTATAGATATTTATCTATACAGTACATATCCACACAATTGTATTTCCTTAACAAAAGGTAAGAGTTGGCAGAGGTTTAAAACAGTCAAATTTGTTTGTAGTCAGCAGGAGCATTTTTGAAAGAAGAGCAGAGCAATTCCCAAGACAGGTACTGATAGGTAGAGCATGACTGCTTTGTAAACATTTAGCAAGTTGACATCATCCTCAAGCTTTTAACCCCTCCACTTCTGGGACAGTGAACTAGCTTTGCTAGGCAACAAATATGAGTCATGATAATCTCTTCTCAGAGGACCAAAGTAAACTAAGGACAGAGAGCAGCGTTAAGGGCTCGATTTAAGAAGATGTAAATTAGTACTACTTTTTTGTGTGTTAAAAAACAACAACAACATGCAAGTGGGTTTTCTTTATCTTTTTTGCTTTTGTTAATTAGTCAGTCTGCAAAAAGTCTCCAAAGTCTAAACTCTCCAACAAGAACGATATCCTAGCACTTTCAGTTTAGTGGAGGTGCTTATTCCCATACACAGAAGTATCAGGAATTAAAAAAAAAAAAGACTGTGTCTTATATGGTAATTTGCAACAATTTCTCCTTTAAAAAAAAAGGAACAAAAAAACCTCAGACACATATGTTCTGGAATTATAATTCTAAACTCCTGAGCATCTCAGTATGAATATATTTTAAGCTTATAAGAGCAGGACCATATACCCCTTCTGTATCAGTATGTACTTACTCTTATATCATGTCATTAAATGCTTCTTTGTAGGTCTGCTTGATGGTAATGTATTGTCTTATGTACCGCACAGCGGAATTTGCTGGTGGTTTCTAAAAATAAATAATAATTTAGGTAGTATAAATTGGGTGTATGAATTCCATGGAAATAAATGTGCAAGCAAGCATACAATTAGAAACCTAATCTATAGATTACTACCAGGCATCTGCTTTGACTATCCATAGACTACCAGTCATCTAGTAGAAGCCTATGGATAGGTGAAACGCATAGCATCAACCCTCCCACCTCTGGGTCATTTCTCCAGGGACTTGGCACTTTTGCAGACTACTATGCTGTTCAATTATGCTGCTAATTGTATGCTTTCTTGCACATTTGTCCTCACTAAATAACATGTAAAGTTATTTATTTTTTCATTAAATAGTCTATATTCTAACTGATTTTTCTTCTATTGGTCTTACATAAAAGCATTGGAAGACCTCTACATCTGATCTGAAGTGCTTTATATACCCCTGGTTATTGTGAGTGCATTACTCAGTATGGGAGGGGGAGTATCTGTGATAGTCTCACAGAGAGACTATGTTTTATCAATATACTACATTACCTCTGATTCATTGCGGTTTTTTTCCTACATGTTTATACACACACACACTCAGATGCATTCTTGCACATATTTCAAAGGTTGTACATTTCCATGAGCACACTTATTTTTTCATTGGCGTTTGTGAATGAAATGTTACAATATGTAGATTTAGAGTACTACTATTGGGTCTCTGTCATTTTGTTAAGGTTATTATTTTACCCTTATCTTTTTAATAAATGACAATGTCATACAAATGACTGTATAGAGCTAGTCATCTATTTTATTTTTATCGGAGGCAAAAAAAAATCATACTGGTCATCTAAAATGCCAATGTTCATCTTTCAGTTGTAAAAAACTCCTGCAACAGTCATAAGAAAAACAAATAAGAAAGAAAAACAAATAAGGAGCAGTGTGAAAGGACCAGAGAATGCATCTTGTACTATTCAGATAGCGAACTTCACAGCACGGACATGTATTTTCTGAGTCTTTGTACTGCACTTTATGTCCATGTATTGTATTATATTATCATGCAAAACAATATTCCTACTTACAGTACATAGATATAGAAAGGGCTGTAGTATTGAATCAAGCTAAA
Source organism: Pelodytes ibericus (assembly GCA_036172795.1). Lineage (NCBI taxonomy): Eukaryota > Metazoa > Chordata > Amphibia > Anura > Pelodytidae > Pelodytes > Pelodytes ibericus. The sequence continues at coordinate 167,520,875 of CM069861.1, read as the reverse complement.
AAACAAAACAAAAGGATGAATCATCAATTTCTTTGCAGTAGTTTTACAGTAAACTCCCATTTCCACTAGAAACCATTTCATATCCTGGTTTTGAAGGGCATTCACTGTTACCATCTCCTTACAATTTATATACAAAGAAGGTAGAAAACCCAACTGCAATTCTGGGAAATGGTGTGAATGTTAGTTACATACAGACAAATGATGTGTGGGAACTAAGTGACTCAAGTGCACCTTAGAGGTTCCAGGAAGACCTGTAATAAAAACCCATTAATGATGCTACATTGAATTTTCATGATGGCAATATATCATACCAGCATTAAAGGTGCATTAAGGAGCTACAGTCTGTTTATGGGCCAGATTTACATTTCTAATATGACAATCCACATATTCGTACCTAAATTCTAACATATTTGCCCATGATGTGTCACTCCTTTCCCAACACAATAAGCCCTTCTCCCTGTTAGATTGAATACTGAAAGTTATCCTAGTATAGGGCTACTTGAGTTATGCCAACCAAGTAGGGTTGCCACCTTTTCATAAAAAAAAAAAAAAATACCAGTCATGCTTCTGCCTCCATAGCCTTAACATTGGCATCAAGCCATTTTTTTTTTTTACCAGCCTGCCAGGTGGCATCCCTATAGCCAAGCATCGTTAGGTCTACCAGTGTCAGGCCCTTTACCAGGTCAGGTAGGAGTTTCAGTGCAGGGATAGACGAGGGGTCTGGTTGCATGTTATTTATTGTGCAGGTTAAGAACAGATAAAGGAATAAGGACTGAAGCAGAGACAAAAGGGAACTTTAGCAAAATTATTTGAGTAGGAACTGCTTTATGAACAAAGCGCTATAGAATGGACTGTAGACAAATCAGAGGTAGGGGTAGAGAGATATACAAGGGGTGAGGTAAAGGTAGCTAAGCAGAAACACCCTGGAGAGGGTAGCTAAGCAGAAACACCCTGGAGAGGGTAGCTAAGCAGAAACACCCTGGAGAGGGTAGCTAAGCAGAAACATCCTGGAGAGGGTAGCTAAGCAGAAACACCCTGGAGAGGGTAGCTAAGCAGAAACACCCTGGAGAGTGTGAGGACTGAGCAGAGTAGCTAAGCAGGAGGAACACCCTAGAGAGGGTGAGGACTGAGCAGGAACACCCTAGAGAGGGTGAGGACTGAGCAGAAGTGACTTTAAGGAAACAACTTAGCTGAATAAATATTGCTATAGCCAGAGGATCTGAGGAGATGCTGAAAATCATCCACTGGGCTGGTTGAGCTGTCCAGGTTCAGATTTCCAGCTGATGGACAGGGTCACAATTCAAATAAACTTGAAACAGAGGATCAGGAACAGAAGTAGCAACTCTCAGAAGGCAGGTATCCACCTTCAATGCAAAAGCCCTGTTTGCATTAAACTGCAGCTATTTAACAGGGGTGTGTTGCAAAAGTTCCTCCTGACACCAAACAGAGGGGAAGAAATACAAGCAACGTAAGGTAGGGAGGCTTCTATAGGAGGCAGGAGATATATAAGCACATATATGATGACTTAAGTGGTCAGTAGGTCAGTGTAGAACCCTGACAACCAGAAATAGGTACACTTTTTGTTACACCTTTTTATAAATAAAGTTGTGTGTGTATGTGCGTGAACACAATTGGTCAGTCATTACTCATCTAGTCACCCACCGCACATGCTAACCTGCAAATAACATATCACAAAAAGTGAAAGCATTATAGGATATTTCTCTTAGCCTTCTGTGCACTTGCCAGCTCCATATTATGTCTCAGAGGCCATGACCCTGTCTCTAATTAGCTAGTTCCCAGCCATGACATGTGAGTAACATATTGGCTAGGGAATGCAGCTTACTGTATAAGAATTGAGGCTCAGTTGAAGGGTTTCTTATAATGGAAAAATCACAGTGTATGAGAAGCCAAGATTATAAAGCATGATAAATATTCAGAATGAAGCTCGATCAGTGAATTTCAAAATGCACCATGTGTCATTAGTTAACCACTTCTTAAATTAGTTAATCACAAGACATGACTCATTAACTAGCTGGTTTGCAAGTTGTTTGGGAAAGCATTCACTGATGTTCTAATTAGAGCTTTCTGCCTTCTGGAGTATCAGTACAAAGGGGTCCTCATTCATTTGTTTGAAATAAGGGATTAAAAAATATCACCTTTTACCACGGTTAATTAATGATGGAAATAGTTATCATGAATCATACCTGGGATGGAAATGAAGGCTAGTTAGAATCATTAGTGCATTTTTTAAAATCTTGTTTCATTTTTTTGCTATAAAAAAAAAAGGAAAGAGAAAACAGCGTAGATGTATTCAAATATTTCTTAAATTGTAAATAAACAGTGGATGATTAACTTGATTTTGATATGCCATCAGGGAAAATATCTAATAAACTGGTATACAATATATGCAGTATATGGTGCCCTTTGTTAATAACATTAATTAACCAGGAAATCTACATTGATATATTCTCTCATTTTCAAGTATGTCTTGGAGATTTTACCATTCCCCAAAATCCATGAGATGTCATTATAATCAAAGTTAATGGTACTTATTTTCTCTACCCTGGAAGGATGAAAGGGTGAGAGTTTACCAGACAGGAAACCTGTGGTTGATGCACTAGTCCAACAAATTATGCCACTGGCCCTTTTTTATTAGAATGCCAAGACTTAAGTCAGCTTAGGTGCAACATGACTGCCTTTGGTATGAACTCAACAAATGTGCATCAATGTGCCAAACTCTAAGATGAGCTTTGTTCTTCAAGACTTGTAGGGTTCCTTTCATTTCAGTTTATCTATTTGCTTCCTTCCTGATCCAGGAAGTGTCTCAAATCCCTGTAGGAGAGGTTAGGTGCACTTATGTCCATGCAAGTAGCAGATAATTGAAAGAACTCATGACTTTCTGGATTTTAACCCTTTGAAATACCGAAGGCATAATTTATACCTTTACCAGTACATAGGCCAATAGCAAAAAAATATTTGGAATATATTTTTGCTATCAAATAAATGTGTGAAACAGGTTGATTAACATTTTCTCTTTCCATGGATATCTTTAATATTCCTGGGATATCCTTTATCATGGGAAATCATAAATGTAATATCCAATAACTCAATAATGTTAGTTACCCCAGTTCTCTCTAGCAGTTACAATAGCAATAAAGTGTAGAAATGGAGTTTATTGGATAGACTGGGGTTGAATATGGATTTAGTGTGATAATATATTATTCTTTTCTGACTGGTGTTCTGCGCATGCTCAATATCCACTAAATGTCTGGATTTAATATGTATATACTATGGATGTATTAAGTCATCTGATAGAGGTGAGTTGTGTTTTCTGCCATGGATTTATTGTTTTATCAGACAGTGATGTAGTGTACTTGTACAGTGAGGCCAGTGTAGACACATTCTAATTCTCTCCTATACTAGATCAACAATAGCTTCTAATATTCTGGTATCATAACTTCAAGAGATGCCGATACTTAATATTGATGACTACCTCCAGAAAAATAACCTTATGGTGCTTTCTACCAATTAGTGCACAGGGATCTGTAATAAATCTGGGATAGTGTATAAAACAGATCATCAGTCCCATGACCCTCATCAGAGACAATGATATATCAATAGCAGTTGAAACTCATTGGTCTCTCTCTGCACACCATCAACAAAACTTGATAGCTCCACCTATGCCTCAAATATCATCCACGCAAAAAAGGGACATTATAATTACCAAGTAAACAATTAGGAATAATATTAACCATCAATCAAAAAAAGGAACATCTTGTATTTAAAACGGACATAAAGAAAAAAAAAGTCAGTATTTAAGTGACTATTATTGCTATTGTAAATGTTAACCAAACAACCTCAGTTACAGCGAAGTACACTCTTATGCTGATTAACCAACCTATTGTGGCAAAGGATTTTTATCACTGGTCACTCTTGTAAAAGTCAGATCATGTATTATAATTAACTGAACACTAACAGAAAAATTATGTAACTTTTGGGATAGCCTACATTATTGTGGAACAGAACAAAGCAAAAAAATAAAAAAATAAAAAAAGACCCGCTTGGTAAGGAGGACAATACAAAAGAAAATGTAAACACCACTAACAGAAAAATATGCATTTCACCAATACATTTAACCCCTTGACGACAAAGGACGTGCCAGGCACGTCCTGGGAGAAACTCCCTTAACGACAAAGGACGTGCCTGGCACGTCCTGAAGTGAATGAAGCGGTTTTCGCGCTCAACGATCGCGAAAACCGCTTTAACAGTGCTGGTCTATTGCCTCGACATCGAGGCAATAGCCAGCACCGAAATTTCTATTTTGGGACCCCCACGATCGCCCAACGGAGTGATCGTAGGGAGCCATATTGACGGAGCATGCTGCTCCGTCAATATGGCTAAGCCCTCTGCCGGTCTGAGCTTCGGAAGTGAAAGTAACTTCACTTCCGTCGCTCTGAATATACAACTTGACTGCCCCTAGTGGTAGTTAAGTAACATTGCAATGGAAAATATTTAAAATACATATTTAATTAAAAACAGGTTATTTAGCTATATTAGCCTATAGGGTTAAAATTAAATATTTTTTAGCATAAGGGATAGGTTTAAAATTAAATTAAAGTTAAAAAATATTAAGGGATATAATAAGGATTAGAGTTGGGGTTAAATTTAGTGTTAGGGTTACATTTTGGGTTCGGGTTGGGGGTCAAAAGATTAATATAGGAAAAAACAAAAAAACACTATTTTTGGTTTTTGCCCCATAACTGGCAAAAAAATACCGAAAAATATAGAAACATGCATATTTTGGAACTCGGGAGAACATTTAGAAACTATTTAGACGGGGTCTTTTTTAATGATTTTATTTGTGTAAATTATATTTTAGGTCAAAGTTAGAAAAAGTGGGTTTTTAAAAAATGTTCATCATATTTTATGATTTTTTTTGTAGTAAATTATAAGATATGATGAACATAATGGTATCTAATGAAAGCCCTTCTTATGACGATAAAAACAACATATAATTTGTGTGGGTACTGTATGTGAGAAAGAACAAATTACAGTTAAACACTAACAGCCCAGAAATGTCAAAACAGCCCTTGTCACCAAGGGAAAGTCAAGGTGAAAATGTCTTGTCACTAAGGGGTTAAAACATAGAAACAGCCATTGACAGTAGAAATATGGATGTACACATGTTGCTGCACAGAGCACTGGTTAGGCAAAACTTGGAGTATTGTGCACTGTACTGGAGACTGCATCTATTGATATTGAGAGTCAAGACAAGGGCGACTAAAATGGTTTCATGTTTTACAAGATAAAGGTGATCAAGAAAGGCTAAGAAAATACCAAACAAGTGGTGGAAACAGTCAATGATCACTTCAACTGCTCAGGTGGTGTTGCTGTAATGCCTTCATATCAAGGCATTAAGCAACACTGAACGTTTCTTCCCAATTGACCCATGATCACGCCACAGAGCAATCGCCGGTGTCATATGGAAAAATGTCAATTTGTGGGCAAGAACTTCAGAAGTTATTTTTAAAATTTTTATAGGAAATTATATATTATCAATATAATGGTATCTAAAGAAAGTACTTCTTATCCCAAATATATAATAGTTTTTCTGTGTTCAGCAAATATATATATAAATATTTATATATATTAGCTGGACACAAAAAACTGCAGAAGTGTAAAAACAGTCCATCCTTAAGGGGTTAACAGAGTTGCCCAAAGCAATAGATTCTACCAGCCATCCCATAGAACTGCACTTGATTTACATCCAGCGTTAAATGATTTAAATGGGAAATTTGTGCTAATTACATAATAAGGAGTGGAAGAGATATAATACAACTACAGTAGACTAAGGAATTATTTGCCATGCATAATAATATCAATGATCTGTAGAACTTATCCATGTTATATCATTCACCAATTCAAACCAACCCTCATAAGCCCCCCCCCCCCCCTTCTGTATGTTTTTTTTATGCTGCAATAATGAAGCAGCCTTAGAATTAGGAACATGTTGTGAAAGGAGTACAACGCAAAGAAAAAATCAATTTTCCTTTTCAGAAGGAAAATTGGAAACTGCTTCAATATAACTTCTCTGAATTCGTTTGGATCATCAACAAACAGGATATTTACACACAGAACATGGTGGGCTTGAGTTCTTTCTACCCACCATATTACCCGTGTTATCATGTCACCGGATAAAGTTGCTGAATAATTTTGTCACAGTTTTCAGTACGCGTGAGTCTTAATCATTACCCCGTGTGCCAAGCATAACAACATTTTGAGCACCAAATAGCTGTTGGGGACGTAATGTTGGCACTTCAGTGGCATTGAAATTGCCAAGACCAGTAAAAGCACATCACAGATTTTTTAGTCTGTACAATTCTGTGTTAAAACTTCAAATTAGGCCCTTGAATGTGTATTACGGACAAATGATTCTGGTATGAATATTTATTTATTTTAAAGAAGCAGGAACATTAATGGTTTTGTGTTCAAAAAGCAGATTTGAAATTGATGCGCTAACAGTGATATCTACGAACCATATATAACGGAGCATTAAAGTAATTCCAGGGTACATTTTAAAGAGGTCCACATATTCAAATAGTCAAATTGTTGGTACAAACATTATAATTATCCACCCATGTTGGAAGACATACTATGCCTCAAAAGTAAAAACTAAAAAAAACACCACTGATTAGTGATACCAGTGTCAATCAATAGCTTTTCATACATATACCATTAATTTTGACCGACTTTAGTGTTCTGATCAAGAGATTATACTCTACTTAAATGAACTTTGTCATCATTGGGCAACAAGTTCACTTTAGTCTAGGAGTACACTATCTACTGCTTACTCTGACTGAATAAGATTCCATCACCCAAACCACTATATGCAACAAAGTAAGTTATTTAAATTCATTCTAGTCTTGCTACTTTTCCCACAACAATGGTTTGTTACAGGCAACTACCCAACGTTCACATGATTGATACATATTGTCCACAAAAAAATATAATTATATATTATAAACACACATAAACACTATACGAGTGCTTGAGTATGTTGGAAGGTAATGGAAATACTGCAGTGCTCAGACATCTGACAATCATTAGGTTAAAAATACAGTAGACACATTTTCTGTATTCTACAGAGTGTAACACATTTAAATATGCTTATGATCATGTCCTAATCTCTGTCATTCTTGCTCATGACTGTCAATAACTAAATATATACAAACTAAAAATATATTCAAAAAGAAGGTATTAGATCCAATGGAAATTTGGTTATGTTTCTCATAACTAAGCAGACTTTATTACACCAAGTATATTATAAATAAAATATATAGTATATTAATAGTTTTAAAAGAGCTCTTTAAAATCTGTTGTTATAACCTGTACAATATTCTATGCCACATGGCATGGGTACATGCAGTAATATTGCCTATGTGACTTTATTCAATGGATAAAAGTTTTTAACGTTTTGCACTTTAGTACATCTCCCCTGAAGCATACATTAAGTATGACCCCAGTTTGAAATGAAATACAATTTCCTTATTTTTAAATTTTTAAAAGTCAAAATTAGGGACTGCCCCTTTAAATCTGTAACAGTTAGCAAGTATGGTAGACATCCTTTGAACCACCAGGAAAGCATGTTTTTCCTATAGTAGTTAATGTATAGTACATCAATATGTTCATTGCACATTCAAATTCACAAGAAAAAAGTTTAATAAAGGATATGCTTATATGCATATTATGTGTAATTATTTGACAGAACAGGAAATGAGAAACATCTGAAAACATTAAAAGTGCTGTTAAACTGTGGCATGTTAATAATATATAAAAGAAAGAAGTTATCCATAGAAGCAATACAGAGCAAGTGCATATCTGAAAATGCTGCCAGTTTACAGAGTATGTATTTTACATCCTACAACTTTCTACTGAAACACCAAAAAAAAAAAAGTTGGAAGATTTGCAACTGTTTCCTAAAATAAATAAATAAAAAAGGTATTGTAAACCACTTTACTCTGTGTCCCCAAAACATTCAATAAAGACAGAATTACAGGGGATTGAATAGGAAGTTTAAAAAATGTTTAACTCCGCTACTTTGGCCTTAAGTTTGAACTTGCCATCTCAATTCCCTACAATTCTCTCTTTATTGAGTAGACCCTATGACTGAATGAATGTATCTGATCTATACAAGTGGCACTTCTTGTAGGCAGCTAAACAAAATAATATACGGCTGATTGTCTCATAAAAGTGCAGAACAATAGTCTGTACACAGGACAATGAATATTCGGTGCTAGATTCTCCTGACCTTGCACAAACACAAGATCCATTCACAGTAGAAACAAAATACAGCCATTAACTCAATTTGAGACTTTGTATTCTCGATTTAATGCAAGACGAGGCAGACAGCTGCAATAGGTTACTAAACAAATCAACATAAAAAAACAATCCAGCATCACTCTGGGCGAGATGTAATGGGGTGAAAACAGCAATTCATGTTTAGTGGGGACATTAGAACCTTAAAATGGTGTTACCCTACTTAGTAACTGATAGATGACAGGAATGGTGAATTCATGTAGGACAGCCTGCAAGATTATCAAAGCCAGGTGTATTATATTAATAAATAGTAATAAGAAAGTGGTGATATATGATGAAGTGTAGAACACCTGTCTACCTTTCGAATTCCAAAGCTTGAATGTGTATTTAGTATCCAAACTGAGGCAGGGACTTGCACATGGCAAACACTAGTAAAAATACCCCAAACCTACACTGACTGATCTCTACCTACTGAATATATCAAGATGTGCAAAGGGCAGAATGATTTTGCAAGAAAATAAACAAAAACAAAAAACCCCATAGAAGAATCATAGCCTATTTACTCAGGCACTGATCATAAGAAATACTTTGCAAAAGTCTATAATGTAAATATACTAGGCAAAGCTAACATCCTAGCATTAGGTAATAGCACGTTTTCTTGAGATGGCCAGATTCCTGACAACACCTGGCTTAGTAAGGAGGGGGGATAAAGAATCTATGTTAAAGTGGGAATTACAACCAACGATATGTCCTGTTGTCATACCCAATGCTTAGCTTTTAGTTTTTGGCTCTGCACAACAAAGCAGGTTTTAGTCCTTGCAATCTGATAGATGGTGCCACGAGAATAGCGACATGCAGTTGGCATTAGTTGCAGAACAAGACATTCTAGAGGCTTTAGAGATCTTTCACAAAAGTGTTTTAGATATTGGAGTGTGTTCATTTTCTAGGGATGGAACGCTAAGTATACGGTTGCTTTAAGACGCATTAAACAGAACAATTACACAACAAACTCGCTCCATCTCTTATTCAGGTCACCAGATGCTCTCTTACCTTTAGTGGCGAGGACGCTGCAGCCAACACCCAGAAATAAAGCTGCTGTCACCCACTGAATTGTCATCCTTGTCATGGTTAGGCAAGCAGGAAGGAACCCAATTTATCTGCTCCTGGAGATAGTAGAATACAGAGCCAGGCAGGCTGTGGATGTTGATCTCAGGTCCTTAAATGTGAATGTTGAATTGCAGCTCCTCCTTCAGCTGCTGGAATATTATCCCTGTGTAGGGAGTGACAGAGGATCACTGTCTCCAGCTCTCTCCTTGTCCCCTTACTCTGCCTTGCTGGTGATGCCCAGTAATTCTCAGCTCTCTGCTGCTATTTCTTGTTCATCTTTTGTCTGCTGGCAATTTAAATCCCATGGAAAGGAAGGCTCTTTACTGCCATCTACCGAGAATGTCAACAAGCCCCTTTTCCACTGACAGTTTTAAAATACATATCTTTAGGGCTGCTATTAACCATTTAAATTCTAGGCAAGCCTTATTTGCTCTGTGAAAAAATCTCCTCATGTAGAAAGAAAATGCTGTAAATAGTTTGGGGCAGGATTGGTTATGTGCCTACATTTCCCATCAACATTAGGTAAGGGTGTTCAAGTTCAACCCAGACAAAATGCAGTCAGTTTGACATTAAGGTGCAGCCCACCTGACTTGTTTCCTTGTTCTCATTATCCTTAGAAATGTATACTTTTGCTTGAATAAAGTTAATTAATTTTTTTAGCTGCTTTTGTACTACTTCTAAAGGAGCAATCATTGTTATATTGCTAACAACTTATTCTTCATCATTACTGTAAATAAGAAAAAAATATGTGGCCCAACACTCACATTCATTTGTGATTATGCAGCCCACTTCAGAAAAAACTTGGATGCCCCTAACCTAAGGGAAACATGTGACCTGCAGTAGCCCAAGCCTGCTATCTGTACAGCTTCAGCTATTCTATGAAATTTTCACATAAATTCCATACATTGCAACATTTTACATACAGTACATGTAACCCTTACTGATTAATAGCCATGCATTTTAATATATAGAAGATTATCATTATTATCAATATTCTCTCCCTATATACACTGGTATGTTGTCAGATCAAACGGTTCTCTTTATGGGCAGGATGTAAACTTTATAAAGGGTCTCCTCAATAAAGAGAGAATACCAGGGCATTGTGATGGACATTTCAAACTTTAGGCCAATGTAGCCGAGTTGGAAAATGTTTCCAATGCTGCTGAATTGGAGAAGTTTTCCAACTCAGCTACTTTGGCCTTACGTTTGAAATTCCTGTCTTCATTCCCTGCAATTCTCTCTTTATTGAGTAGACTCAATGTGTTCAACACTACACACATCAATGTCATTTTACACAGAATAAAAGATGTCTTCCTTCGCTGTGGCAGTGGAAAGGTATAATATCCAGAAGCAATGGACTACACATGTTTTACACAATTGCAATCACACTATGAATTATCACGGGTCACAGTTGCATGAGTTTTTCCAGTCACATCGTCAAGAGATTACAAGACTAAAGTCAAGACTAAAACATTGCTTTATACCATGGGGTTATAAACTTGCTTCTTTCCTGAGGTTGCAGCCCAAAGCTATGAATCTGTTTTTAAAAAGTCATGTTTACTTCAAAGAAATTGCAATCTGGAATTTAGGGATTTCTGATAAAGATGATTTTGTGTCACTTGTTGGTTTATATGCTTTATTATCTAGCATCTTACACTTAGATGAATTTGTGAACTTACAGCAGTTTGCAAGAAACTAGGAGTTCCCACACTTTTTTCTACAGGAACCAATGAGAATAATGCCATTCAAATAAAAGGAATATCCTGTTTCTCTAATGACTTCACAGACAATGTGTGGCACTGTTAAGAGATCCTATGTGTTCAAGAGCAAGGTTGCTTAGTTCCATACAATGCATTCTATTTCACCAGCAGAGCAGCAGAGGAAGTGACTTAATGAAACAAAACTGATACATGCTCAGTGACTACACACAGTCTGTGTGGCAGTTCCTGTATGATAGGATGCAGGTGAGGGCTTGAGTAGAATATTAGAAATGTGATGTATACAGAATACCTACATCAAATCACACTGGAAAAAGGACTGTGCAGTAGTCTTCCACTTGTACCAAAGTGAGATTGGGAACTAGACTGTCCCTTTAAGACATACATCTCAGGTCTGTGTGACAATACCAAAGACTACTTTTTATTGCCTCACTAGAGCAGAACATAGACAACCTGTCTACTATGATGCCATGCTAAAATTAAAAAAAAAAAGTAGAACTGCACCATCAATATTGTCTGTTTTTATATTTGAAATGAAGAAAAAAACATGAAGGAAAAAAGTCCCATTGTGCAGAAACATAAATGTAATCAAATTATTGTTTAACAATCTCGGAGTAGACTATGTATAAAGCAAGCCTCTATTGTTTAGATAATTCCATTACACAACAATTATGCACCAATCCTATTACAGTGCATTAAGAATAAAAAATGGCCATTATTTGTGTATATAAAACTCATTCACTGAAACAAACGTGTTCTTGCTGGGTGCTTCCTCCAGAATGTGTGACCAAGAAGAATCTGGGATAACCATCCAATCTCCCAAAAAATATAGCATAAACAGCATGGAAACTCACTTGGTTGAATACAAAACTACATTTTATTTGAGAATATAAAACAATTACAAATACATTACAGACAGAAACATGCTATTTTGTGAAGGACATCTCTACTGCCTCACGCGTTTTGCAATTACTGAGGTGCTTAGTCAGCTTTATATATACCACACAGTTACAGAAGCAACATTCTTATGAAAGGGATCATATAAATACAGCACAATTATTTATACATTACAGCAATTATAATCTTTTAGAGGATTTTAAAACCTTCCTTTGACTGGCTTTTCTTACAAAATATGGGTTACAGTTTTATACTTAATGTAGAAGTTTCACTCCAAAAATATTTTGTTTGGAAAATATTTGAATTAACACATTTGCAACTTAATGTCAATAAAAGTCATAATGTGCTGGGCTTTTTGGACAATCAACTGAGTTATCTCTGATGTCCACCCATAGTAAAAGATGCTACAAAAATATAAAATATGTGCAGCAAATAACTAAAAGCTTCCTTTGCCTTACAAATTGAAAATGAAAGGAATCCACATAATTACATTTTAAAAATCAACATGTTTTTCGCACAATAACTCTGAGGTATTATGGTTTCTGTCAGGCCCATAGTCTCTTGAATAGGTTAGACTTTCCTTAAGCATAACTCCCTGCTCCCCCGCCATCTCCTTCTCCATCAAGCCTTTTTATTACCTCCATTTTTTCCCGCCTTTTCCTTCAGTGTTTTCCAACAATACCCTTGAATGTGTTTGTCGTCTTTTTCTGCATGGCATATTATATTTTATGCATTAAATAAAATTTTGAATTACTACATTCTTTATAATATACATCCATTGAAAAAATAAGAAATAATAAGCAGACATTTAAGCTGGCATGTTGATCTTCACATTTCACAAAGCTTCCAGTGAAATAGCTGAATTACACTTATATTTTGTAAAATTATGTTTAAGGTGGTAAAATCTTGGAGTTAACATTTAGATTAAAATTATCAGTGCAGTTTCAGATCTGAATATAAAATATTCAAAAGTGATTTTTTTTTTTTTACTAAAATATGATTTGCCTTTGAATACATAACTACATAAAAATAGGATCAGACACACTAAAACAGTGATACTGTATAATTGAAACATTAATTATTATTCTATTCCTTATAAAGCACTGTCATAGTGCACAGCTCTGAACATTGTGGTAAACAAAGCGTACAAATAATAGGGAAGGTAACAAATGACACAAACTTTAGTAAACAGGTGAGGAGATTTAAAATTGAAAAATTGTGTGTGATTGGAAAATTGTGTCATATATATTTATAAAATATTAGCTTACATTTTGAAGGAAAAGTCACTAGAAAACTTTTCCTATAGGGTCATCTTATATTTAGGCTTTTTTTTTCTCCTAAATTAAAATCCAAAGTTTAATCAGGGGCATTTTATATTCAGACAAATATGGTATAAATAAAGTCCTGAGGTCTATTAGGAACTGCCAGTCTCTGAGATTCCTTAGGACACATGTTATTCAGAAGGCTGGATAGCATAGGATTGCAGGATGGATTCCAGAAATTCAGTGAACGAGTCAATAAACAATCCAGGGGTAGAGAAATCGGGACCAAGGTCAAGATGCAAGCCTGATCAAAGTTAAAACCTTAGAACAAATAGCTTTAGTAGTAGAGTTTCGATGTTAACCAGCCTACGTTGTATGATCACTTTAGGGCTCGAGGACTAAACCTAGTCAGTAAAGCCATGTTGTATTGGGACATTTGCATTAATAGGTGCAAGGGTATTTATTGAATGTATTTAGAAAACAATACAACCAGCTTGTTTTTCAATTGTTGCTGATTATTCAGTGGCAGCTAGCACATTTGATGCAGGGAAAATAGCCTATGGTGTATTCTGTTAAAGTAAATCATCACAGGACACTGCTTTTACTTCAAAGCGGACTATTAATCTATTGTGACATAGAAAGCCATATACAGTATCACCTTCACTTAAAGCACCTGATGCTGTTATACTGATAAGTCTGACTATACCTCAGCAAGATGGTGAATTGTTGACTTTTCTTTCAGCTTTCCGTGTGCAATAGCTTTCATTTGGAATAGATTGTTTTAGAAAGTGAATAGAAGGTTCCAGAGTAGCATTTTGTTAGTATTGATTGCCTTTGTCTAGCAGTTACTGTCAGTCGCTCTTTAATTCAATATAAAAAGTTTTGTAGCTTGGGTGAATATATAAAATATATTTTAATGCTGCAAAAATGTGCTTTGTGAACAATGAAATGTTGCATTATTAAAATACACAGATAAGGTATATCATAGTAGTCAATGTCAACCATGTTTCCAGGGACACATATGTGTTCCACATGCTGCAGAAAGAGACAACAAAGTGCATCCCGACAGTATATATAGGATAAATATACACACAGACAGAATACAATTATTTGATCAGGGTGGAGATTTCAACTATATTCTGTCTGTATGGATATGTATCTTGCATACTACTGGGCTGAACTTTGCATGCTCTTTCTCTGGCATGTTTAACATATACAATGTTGTCCCTGGAAACAAGGTCAATGTTTTGCCCAGGACATGCCCCAGCACCCACACTGCTCACCCAGGACTGGCCCCAGCAGCCACATTGCACACCCAGGACATGCCTCATCATTCACACTGCATACCCAAGACATGTACCAGCACTTACATTGCAGACACAGGACTTACCCCATCACCCCAGGACATGTCCCACAAACCCACATTGCACACACAGGACATGCTGCATTACACACATTTCCACCCAGGACTTACCCCAGCACCCCAGGACATGCTGCATCACCCAGATTGCACATCCAGGACAAGCTGAATTACCCACACTGCACTCCCAGGACATGCCCAATCACCCACATTGCACACTCATTACTTACCCCAGAACATGCTGCTTCACCTACACTATACACCCAGGACATGCTGCATTACCCACATTTTACACCGCTAGTTCACCTACACTGTTCACCCAGGACATGCCAAATCACCCACATTGCACACCCATGACTGTCACTTACCCCAGAACCCGAGAACATGCCCCATTACCAACATTCCAGACCCAGGATATACCCCAACAGGCCAGGAAATGCCCCATCATCAACATTACAGAACCCCAGCCAACACCAACAGATCCTTGGTGTAAATTGGTGTCTAGCTGCCATCTGGGGCTGACAGGCAATACACCTGTAATATCTGTATTTACAATATGTCTAATCTCACACATTGAGCATACAGTCATATAACTGTACATTCTAAATATCTCTCTCACTTTCTCTTCTCCTCGTTCTCTCTTCCCCCTGCTCTCTTTTACCCTTTTCGCTTTCCTTCTCACTCTCTATTTTCCTCTTGCTCTTTATTCCCCATGTGCTCTCTCTTCCCCTCTCTAAATCACTTTCCCACTCTCTTTCTCTCTCTAGAAGGACATTGATACTTTGGAGAGAGTTCAGAGAAGAGCTACAAAACTGGTGCATGGATTGCAAGGTAAAACATACCAGGAAAGGTTAAAGGAACTTAAAATGCATAGCTTGGAAGAAAGACAAGACAGAGGGGATATTATAGAGTATTTAAATACGAGAATGGACTCAACACATTAAATGAGGAGAGTATATTTAAAAGAAGAAAAACTACCATAACAAGAGGACATAGTCTTAAATTAGAGGGGCAAACGTTTAAAAGTAATATCAGAAAGTATTTTCTGTCCTGTGAGGGAAGTGGATGCATGCAATAGCCTTCCAGCAGTAGTAATAGAGGTCAACAGATTGAAGGAGTCTAAGTATGTGTCAGGCCTGAGCCTGTTTGGAGTCTTACTATGTTCTCTTGCCCTCTTTCCCTGAAGCTCCTGAGGAACTTCGCTCCTCTCTGAAGGTGAGTGAGGGGATATTAGCTGACCATTAAACATGCAGAGACACTAAAAGTGAAGAACAAATAGTGATTTTGAATTTGTTTCTTTATTAAAAATGCAAATTAAATGATCACACCTGAAGGAGCAGGCATTAATATACAACCATAACATGTCTATTTTTCTTTTTACCTTTCACTTTAATTAATAAAGTGATGTACAGATTCTGTGCAGGTCCCTGTAATGCAATTTGATACATAAGCTAATGTATGTGCCAGCAAAGCAAAAATAAAAAGCAAGCCATAAACATATACGAATTAAAGGGAGTGCATTATGAGGGCAGTGTGCTATACAGTGTCATTAATTTTCTATGGTCATTAAAACTAAGATTATACATAAAGGGCATTTGATTCAGAAGTATAAAAAATAATAATCCCAACCTTCAATGATAAACACTCAATAACTTCACTGATAAATTTTCCATTTATTTTTATCGCATTCTCTCTGGTAAGAGAGAAGGAAATCACACTTAAAGACCTTATAACTGATTTATGTCCCATCTCATTGCTATCTATCAAGTAACCTATAAAGCATATACAACTTTTTTTTTTATTTTGCCCTTCTTTTCCTCTGTCTTTTACGCCTATGTACCATTGTTCAATTTTATGTCTATGACTCTAAAGTGAATTAATTATTGTCACCTTAATGCCACTTTTGAAGTGGGCTCTCCTGTGCCCTCGTTTGTGAGGTTGTAGCACAGCTAACTACAATTAAACTGTTTTCAATACATGAATAGCTATACACTGATATATATCTACTCGCAGTTAATCTTACCGTTTTTGCAGACTTAGGTCAGCATATTTTCTTTTTTCTTTTTTACATTTTCTTGCAATTCTAACACAACAGATCATCTCTTTTTATTCTCTACTTTCACAGTATAAACAATGTTGAAGTGATGGAGTCACCTGAACTGTCTTGCAATTATATTTAGGATTCCTTTTGCCTAGCTCTCCTTATCCATTAAGTACCATCTCTCTCCTGATCAGTGAATGCTTTAATAAACTGCTGAATAAGCACAGCTCTCTGCTACGTTTTTCTTCTTGCTTCCATATTAAACTCAAATCTATCATTTTCTGGAGGTGTTTTCTCTCGGAAGAATAATTAGATTAAAATCTGTTTTGAGCTTTTTGTTTTGGGATTTTTCTAATTACGGTATTAATTTTGTATGTAAATACTGAAGTTTATTTTTTATCCTCTGTCTAGCTTTATATTCCGAATTATATCTTACCAATAGACATTCCAAATATAGATAATGCATGAAAAGATTATTGTATTGTACAAGGGTCTACTCAATAAAGAGAGAATTACAGGGATCTGTTTTGACGTTAGGCCAGTGTATCCGAGTTGGTAAAATTATCCAGTGCAGCTAAATGAGATAATGTTTACAACTCAACCACTTTGGCCTTAAGTTTGAAATTCCCATCTCAATTCTCAAAAGTGATCTAATCAGTAGGATTCCATGGTTACTGGTCACTTTTATACAAAATCCCAAGGTACGTTATCATTGTAACAAAGAAAATGGTAATTCTAACTACATTATAATGTTAATTATTAGCAGCAGTTGATAAGAAACCAATTTATTATTTTCCAGTGCTCACAGAGATAGGGCAATAATTCTGGTATTTAGTGAAATATAAGAGGTTACACTTGAAAGGACCATTAATGAGGTGACAATCTCAAGTCATCTGTAACTCCCTTATTTTGAAAAAAATCCAGTTGGGGTTATTCACTAAAAGGAGAGTTGAGGTGAGTACAGGTGAGTTGATTTGAATTGAGTTGAGTTGAGATGAACATTTGATCTCGTCAATTCAGCTATACATTGTACAGGAACAAACCTAGTTAGTTCAAACCGCTAAGTGAACTCATCAGTTTTGTTCCTTCACAATATATAGCTGAATTATATAGTGTGTTTTAAGAAGGCACCAAAAGAGAATGAAACAAAATGTGGAAGGCAAAATAAAAAGGTAACATTTAGTTACCGGGCATATCAATGCTACAAGAACATATGAAAGAAAACAAAGTAACTTGACACTAATGTGTTTGGCAGCCAACAATCTAACAGTATCCCATCTGGTCTGGTAATTCCTGATTCCTGAAGTTTCATGTTAGTGGAAGGACTAGCATATGGGGAAAACAACATAAGTACACATAGCGCATATCTGAAGAACATTGCCAAGCAGATGTAGCCTTTCATGGCAACATTGAACACATCTGCTAATTGATAATTTTTAGACAATGCTCTGGATTCTCTAGGAATAGACAGACAAATATAACAGCGAGCAAGGTTTATTGTAGTTAATACATCGCAATCCACATTCAAAGATCTCAATCCAGTTGTGGGGTGAGTTTAAAGTAAACTATTTGTTGCACAGATGTGCAACTCTTCATCTAATCTAGCCATGGAAATAACAGTGGTCATGTATTCTTATGTAACCTCGCAGAGTCCCGGCATCAACAAATTGTAACTGACAAACTGCAACTATTCAGCTTGCAAAATGGCTTGTGAATCCACATAAGTAAGGGGGTCACAACATTTTGCACACTCAGTGTATTTATTTGATATTCATATGATACTTAATCATATACAAGTTACATTCTGTATTCCAAAAACAATTCTGAATTGTGCTTCCATGAAGACTCACTTAGAAGCAATTTAGACTTCTTTTGGAAGTCAGATGCTGACTTTCAGACTACCATGTTCCATAGATGGCTCATCTCCTCCCCACTGATTTGTTGTGTGCTACACAATTGAAGCTTTATCTGCTATCAAGCAAAGTGAAAAATAGAAGTTCCTTAGCCTTTGCAAATATATTTTGAATGATGCACAATATGTTTGATTGAAAAAAAAAAAAATTGATTAAAACTGGATGAAAACAATATTCTCACAACTAGTCTGACTACAAAATATGTAAAAATAGATGGGAACCTTTCTAGGTGCACCTAAAAGAGATGTTATTATTTCTAAATCTGAATATTTAGGTTTGATGGTGAGAGATCCAAAATATGCAGTGTTTTATCAGTTGCCAAAGACCCACGATCCTGATGTAGATCCTTATGTAGATTTGTTCCTCCTCTAATGAACCTTCTGAGAGATATACATTGGAAACAATGTATATAAATCATAACAACAGGTATATATAAAAATTCAATACAACGATTGAGTCGAAGGAATTATGAAAATGTTAAACCAGAAAGAGTATTTGAATAGTAGATATAAATACTCTTTCTAGTTTAACATACTAGGCATAGATAATTTTTTAGACAATGTATGTCTTTTATTCTAGAAGCACACTCTTTTTATTGATGGAGATTTTTATTTACAGATATGTGGACGGCGATGGGGACCCATTTCGCCCTCAGCTACGCAAATATATTTTTGGGTAATAGGTAAGAGGAGGTTATTTTTGGTCCCCATCACCAGGCCAACCTCCTTTTTTTTTTTTTTTACAAACATTACATAGATGACATATACCCATTATAGAATAGTTCATTGGAGTCACTTCACATGTTCTTTGAAGCAGTTAATTCCAATGTCCAGGTCTAGTTTTTTCTTATGAGTTTGAAGAGTGTAAAATATTTGGATCTGACAATATTGGTTGATGAGACTAGTTATAGCTTTATAACTACTAATGTCTGTGTTGCCATGATATTTCCGGTATTGATAAATAAACACCCTTCCTCACTATGCTAGACACCGCTTTTAGGCTGAAGAAGAGGGGGAAATGTGTCCCGATTTGTCATTCTGATCTGAACCTGGCCAGGTTTTCATTTTTACATAACGTGGGTTTGATTCAGTGCAGAAGTAAAGGTGTGTATCAGAGTCTGTCCCTGTTAATATGCTTGTTTTAACCTTATATTGTTAGGTTGACATTCTAAGTAGGATTCTTTGAAATATATTTTTGTTTGTGTTTTGTGTCATAGTGTACTTACCCAGGAGCCATACATCAGGCATTTTACCATTGTCAAACGTGGTGCTGTTATATGACTACTGCATAATGGCAGCATGACATGAGCCAGGATGCCCTGACTAGACACTCATGATGTAATCTGAATAAATAGGGAGTAATAGTGCTTCTGGTTTTGATGTAATACCTCCCTGGGTACTCACTTCAACAAAAGTGCAGTCTATGGCCCCCGAGAACATTAAGCAGCTGAGATCTCGAGAATCAAAATGGGCAAATTTTGTCTATGTTTCCAAATTCCTACCATGTTCATGGGCGATTGGTGCATACTGGGTAGCCAAGGTGGTTTTAAAAAATGTCTTGATTCAATTGCTTCCGATATTTCGGTTTCTTAATGACCAAACAAGTGATTCGGACCAAAATTGTCCTTTATTGACTATCCACATTTCAGATATTTCTGAAATTTGGCTCACTTGCCCAATCCAATCCAAATCCATTTCAGGCCAAATCGGTCTATACTGAGTCAACCCATAAGTATCTGAAAAGTAATGCTACCATACAAATTTAAGAAATGTCATTAACTTTCAAATTAAAGTTGTTTGCTTTAATTTTAGTGGGCATATGCTAAATATCTGTGATTTATTTTTCCTCTCTAGTCATTAAAATACAAATATAAATGATCAAAGGTTCCTTTCTGTTGGCTCTGTAAACCGGTACCTAGTCTGTGGCTTCCTCTTTTTAATGGAATACAAAATAGGCAGCTCAAGACACAATAGTTAATATATCCCATCATTTTCTTGTCATGTTCCACCACAGTAATAATCTATTCAATAAAAAAATCGATGGAATCTGCTTCTCCAAAAACCTCACGTTTCAAGATCTAAATTGCACTACTTTCTACAGACTAACACTCTTCCTTGAATCGTATCCAAAGATCGAAAAATTTGAAATTGTTGTTTGTTTGGTTTGTTCATTTTTCCTAATCCAGCTATTGGAAAGATGTTTTGATTTTGTAGGCTGTAACATGACAGTATCATCTGATAATGGAAGCTCACTGGGAATCCACACTAGAAAACAACTCAAGAAATTTATCATCACTTTGCAGTGCTCTAGCTCACAATAACACACTAAAACAACCCCACCAACCCCTATTTATTGTTATAAATAACATTATGTTTATAAAATATAAATAATACAAAAGGTATTATGTATATAGTATGTATCAAGGGAAATATCGCTAAATTCAGATGAAAACAAAAAGGATTTTGAGACAAACAGCCTGTTATAATGTTGGAGTTGAGCCATACAGATACGGGATCCACTCAATAAATTCGAACTGAAGGTGACATTTGTGTCATGAAGGAGAAATTGGGTCTGGTGGTCGGCAAAACAAGAGCACATGTAGCTATTTGCATTCTCTCAGCTAAGTCATTTAAAAGCTTTTTCTCTCTTAACACAGAAAGCTTTTTTTTTTTCAATACTTTGTAAGCTCACTGAGACAGAATGATTTAATGCCACCTCTACCTGTATCCAGACTAGACTGGTAATGTCATTGTGCTCCAAACCTCAAGTACTTTACCCGGGTCAATAATCTTTCATAAAAAAATGAGCTATTTCCAACGTCAAAAATCTATTAGAAATAAAGATTGTTGAATGGCTTATGAATATTGCTTTCCATTGGAATGTGATTACTTCTATTAGGTTGGGTCACGCATGGTTGTTTATAGATTTGTACTGTATGTGCAATGTGTCTAGTTTTTTTGCATGCAGAATTCGTGTCAAGTTTAATACACCATCCTCTTTCATAGACCCTACAATGCACGAATGGGTGTGTGATGTTTGTTTGGCTTCTTTCATTTCTTTTGGTGGAATTTATCACAGTAGAGGGTATTTCCATAAAAAGAATTGTGGACAGGACTGTAGGTCATACTTTGGAAATAGAGGATGGAAAATCAGCGTAAATACATAGACGTACATTTTCATTTAAAGAGTTATGGATTCAGAGAACGATAACTATTGTAGGAACAGTCACGAAAATGAGGCCTAAATATAAGGCTAATATGAAAAGTGTATGAATGACAAAATAGTGATTGCAATTTTTAATTTGAAAGTAGTGTGAAACATCTACTAAGAGTGATGTCTCCCCTTCAAAAATGTAAATGTGATAACGCCATACCTGTGTTTAGATGAGGCATAATTGTAATGATCTAGATAGTATAATGCTCCATTTGTTCCATAAAACCTTGTCATCATTAAATGAGGTTTATAAAAAGGACAAATGTGGAGCAATCCAGCTTCATGTCTTAGTTTTTACCTGAGAATTAACGTATTGGAAAAAAAGCTTTGTCCTTGTAGCTATTGCTAAACTAACACTTTAGATCTCAGCTTTTCGGTGATCTCTTAACCCCATGCTTTCTCCCGACTTTTTCCTCTTTCAGATACTGGGCATTATGGTGCTTTCAATGCATGTGCTGTGGTGATAGGATTTATTATTAAACCAGGTTGTGGTCATTGTGGGCAACTGCTTCAGGGAGGTTATTAGATTAGTAAATTATAGAAAAATGTGCAGTCAGTGGTTGCCATTTTTCTCAGAAGTGGGCATGAAACAAAATGTCCTTTTAATTCAGAGAATCGTTAAAAAAACAACAACTTTTGTTCTAAAAAAAGTCTATTTCTCTTAATGCAGAGTGATGTTTTATTTAACACTGTAATTTTCAGTAGTAGCCATATTACCTTTACTTGCTACATGATTAAATATCTCATGCGTTAAATCTAAATGCTCACTGTAGTTTAAACATTCTCACTTCAACTCTGTAACCTTTAACCTTGTAAGTACTGGAGATGTGAATAACACATAGTCAAGCAATACATTACGAATTCACTCAGCTCTTAAAAGGATTAATCCTCCCTGCAATTCATCTTTCTCCTTTCCATTGAGGTCTCTGTGGTTCAGTATAGCACAACCTTACTGCATGTCTCCTGATCTTCTCCTGCTTCCTATTAAGTGGAGCATTGAGGGTAAATGCTAAACTCTCCATGTCCCCCACCTTATTATATAATCTGTAAGTTCTGCTGAAGCTGCAGACCAAGCACAAGACAAACATAACATATGTTCCAAGTCATGGTCCAGACTAGCAATGACTTGTGTGGATGATAGGAAAATGATCATGCAACTACACTTTAAATAGCAGGACCTAATATGTTGACAATCCTTGAACTGCACAGCTAACGTTGCTTGACTTGTAGCCCGGGTCATACTTCTTTCTTTTGGATGCATCAGCCTATGCTTTTGACCTATATTATGATATTTTGCTATTTTATGCAATTCTTCATTATTTGGACTACACAGTTGGGATGTTTTGTGCTGTGCTTCATTTAGAAGGGACAGAAAATAGATAATGTTAGTTAACTGCCTGATAAAATAGACATTAGTGTCCAAAAAACCAAAGAATCCAAATGGTGGCATAATAATGGGGTAAGGTAACATTCTATTATATAAGACTGTATGCTTTATGGACCAGACTTGTACGATAATCATAGAATGTTTGGTAGCATTCATTTACTGAGAGGGTAGTGGATGTATGGAATAGGCTTCCAGCGGAAGCGGTAGAGGTTAATACAATGAAGCATTAGATAAGAAACTAATGACTAAGATGGGCAAAATGGTTCTAATTAGCCGACACATTCTATGTTTCTATGTTTATAAGAATTAATTTTTATTATATATATATATATATATATATATATATATATATATATATGATATAAATACATAAATAAATATATATGCCAATACATGTGGTTTGCACCCCAATGTCTCAAAAGATACACAAATGCATTGATGTGTGCCTACATTTTAAATACAAATCCAGGTGAAGAAACTCTCAGAGGTATTTTTAGTAAAACTCAAAAGTGATTTTAATACAAAACAACATGTCAGGACCTTTTATCAAGACTCTGATTTATCAAATGTTACAAATATATAAAATCACCATATGGAGAGTGCCAAAGGAATATCTCACATAGGGAGACCATACAGATTGTTGTATTCATTTCCTGTGTAGAGTTAAGGAGTCAGAACACCACACAGTATTATTATAATCTGGTGATTTAATCACTAATGCAACATCTTCGAAAAATCATATAATTTTCTCTGTAATCATTAACTTCTTCAAGGATATGGTTATTGAGGAATTGACTACCGGCAAGGAATAACTGACATTATAAATAGATAAAAAAAAACGCCAGCTCCATGGTCACCATTAATCCAGTGTATGCTAGTTTAGATACATGTGAGTAGAAGCACCACGATGTAGATTTAAACCATAATGACTTCAGAGAAGATAAATTCTTACAGATTACAGATCACCTGACGTATTTCACGCTGATAAATATCCCTTCAAAGCTGTCAGGCTGCTACTTCAATGTGGTTTACATATGATTTTAAGTACAAAAGATCAAACGAAGCTAGTTTAATGAGATGCATTTTATGCTATAAAGTAAATATATTAGCAAATTACATGAAAGCTATAAAAGCCAAGATATTGATGTGCATTGTACATCTTTACTTCAATGTGCGTCTACTGTTTCAGACTAAAACTGATTCAAATAAACATGCAATTATCCTCAGCGTTAGTGTAGTTAAGCCACTCAAATTCAGATTCCATTTATCTTATTCTGTACTACCCACTGGTCTTTCTAAGCATATGGAACTTACACATATTAATCAAACTCTTTTTCAAATGATTTCCATTGCAGTTATTTCTTATTAGATCATACTGCCTGTCAGATTCTCTAAAACCCCTTTTCCATTCCACCCTATCATTTCGCTTTATCAATTACATCTTAGTTTGTCCATTTGGCTGCAGTGTACTGTGAATGGAATATTATTGTTCATCGATTTATAAAAGCATGAATGCATTTCACACTACAGATCGGCTAATTATATGCTTCTAACACTGTGTTTATATTTATGTCTTATTTCCCATGTCACGGAAACTTGTGAAACGAGCTTATCTGTGCAAATCACTACAATAATTACACAAACTTTAAAACAAAAAAGTAAACTAGGGAGCAATATTAATAAAAATAATGATTAGGCTAACTAGGCTTGACACCTTTTACGTAAAAAAAAATCTGGCAATGCTGTGGCCTCTATATACTTTACATTGTCCTGAAGCCAATGGATGGGAACCCTAAGGCTAACTAGACTTGTTTTTGAAAATGTAAGATATAGTTAATGGACACATAAACATAGTTTATATTGTGAATATAGACAACTGAAAGGGATCTATACATTGTGAGTTTGCAAAATTGCAAATAAATACATAAATTAAGTTTAACCCCTTAGTGACAAAACCTTTTGACCTTGTCTTTCCCTTGGTGACAAGGGCTGTTTTGACCTTTTGGGGTGTTTGTGTTTAGCTGTAATTTTCTTAGATACCATTATGTTCATAATATCTTATAATTACTGCAAAAAAAAAAAAAAATCATTAAATATGATGAAAAAAATAAAAAAAACCCACTTTTTTCTAACTTTGACCTAAAAAATAATTTACGCAAATACAATCATAACAAAAACCCATCTAAATAGTTTCTAAATGTTGTCCCTAGCTCAGAAATATGCTTGTTTCCATGTTTTTATGAAGTTTTTTGCTAAATCTAACCTTCATGCTAACCCTTATTATATTCTAATTTTAATTTAATTGTAACCCTATCCGTTATGCTAACCCTAATTTAATTGTAACCCTAACAAATATTCTAACCCTAACCCTAGATTTTAGCTAATTAAATTTTTTTTTTATTGCAATGTTGCTGACTGCCTCTAGGAGCATCCAAGCAACAGCATCAGAGTGATGGAAGAGAGTTTTTTTTCATTTCTGACCCTCTACCCACGTGAGGGCAGCTCTGTGGAGCGATCGTGGGTGCCCCACCATCAGAGCGGTTTTCCCAATCATTGATTGTGAAATGGCTCGTTCCACCACAGGACGTGTCAAGTATGCCCATTGTTGCGAAGGAGTTAAATGTGTTTTGGATGTACTGTCTCTTGTTTGTGACATCCTCATGTGGCTTGTTATGGAAATTACACAAAACTACGGGTGATGTCATAAACAGGAGATACCAGAGACACATTCAAGACTTATATTTCTTGGAATCTATGCATTTAAACATTTGTTTACAATTCTGCTAAAACAACCTATAGCTCATTATTGATAATTTGTGTATCCTGTACAGAGATACAGTGGTGGCTTGAAAACAGTGGGGTCTTTCCCCAAAACAAGCTGTGTGATACAAGTGGAGCTAAGCCTTGATAACCCCACAAATCATATAGAGAACTAACAGGTGCAGGAAAAAGCTTTTAAACCCAGTGCGACCATGGGGTCTACTCAATAATTACAGTCTGTCTTTAGGGTTCATGTTCTACCCTTGTATTTTTTATTTGTTGGATTTGTTGGATATTACTGATTTCTAGGTGTAGTTCTTCCTTTTTAACATTGTTTAAATTGGTAAATAAATGTACATCCTTTAAGAATCTAACACTACAATCAGAAGTCTTCTTATCTGTAGTGTTTCATGGAATACTGTATACTCCAGTCCCCCCGTTGCTACTTCTTATTCTGCACATGTCTCCTGTATCCCATTTAGTTTAGTCATATTCTGATCGGGATCTCCTAGCAAAGCACAGTAAACTTGCTGGCACTAGCAATTCAATCAGTTCAGTGTTTGGATCAGAGTGATATAAGTTGCATTCTTAAACAGATCAGAAATACAGTAGTTTGAGCAGAAAGTAAAGCTTGTGAAAATGCAATATGAGAAGCAGAGAGGGAGAGAGAGGGAGAGAGAGGGAGAGAGAGGGAGAGAGAGGGAGAGAGAGGGAGAGAGAGAGAGGGAGAGAGAGGGAGAGAGAGAGAGGGAGAGAGAGGGAGAGATCACTTTAATTTATATCTGATGAGGTTCCTTGCCCAGCTCGAATGCTATCAGTGTGCTGATGGACATGTTAATTTCTCCTCTGAATTCATTCATCAGAGAAAGCAGAAATCCAAGTGTCCAGCGTCTGCCAATATGACTCAAATCATTTGTAACCAGGGAACATGCAGACTTGGGAGAGAGATGCAATTTTTTTCAGAACCACTTCATAACCTTGGCTTTTTGGCAGGAGTCATCAATAACTATGACAACTTTAGTGAGCTGTTACACAGGTTATGTGAATGGTATACAAAGAATTCATTGTTGTATTTAGGGCATTTAGTACTGTGTTGTGCAGAGAGGGCAGTGAAAATATTTTTCTGTAAGATGAAAAGTATTTTACTTAGCCTGACAGAGCAGTACAGATCATTGATCAGCTTTCCTGATTCACGACTTGTCATCCATGGCATATTATTATTATTATTTGTTATTCTTATTCCACCTAAAATGTGTCTGTATTTCTGCTCAATATGTAACACAGATTATGAATTATCACATAACTAAACTAATTTGCTGTTGAATGTCAACACAATCTTGATACTATCCTCAGCCTCCCAGAAACATAGCTCATAGGGGACATAAATAATGTCATCCAACTGCAAGAAACAGTCTAGCACAAAAAGATATTACTAGGATATTACTAGGAAAAACATAGAGGAAAAACAGATGTAAATGCTAATACTTTGTATGACTTACGTAACATGTTTGAAACTTCAGGTTTTTTTTCCATACCAGACAAATGTATATTGTGGCCTTTTCTACCAAAAACTGGAGGTGACTTTCTAAAAGGCATTTACACCTTTACACTGATCACTATTTCTATAGACATATCAGATGGTCCCACCTTCATGTGCAAACCACCCACTGTACAAGTTAACCAGCAACTCCAAATGTATGCATTTCACTGGTCTCATCAGAGCGATACAGCAAGTTTGGGGAACAGTGACTGGTTTATTGTTCACATTAGTAATGGTCATACTGTATCCAGCAGTGTCTTTAGGTTTTGTGCTTCTCTGGCCTGACCAAAGTCAACTATACCCCAAACTTCATTCATCACACCACTTTCCACTACACCAGATACCTCCACATCCCTTGCAGCAGTACCAGATTGCTCCCAAACACCTGTTCACATAGCCTGATTGCCCCACTGAATCATTTGCACACATATCCCATCACATTGCTTCCTGGTGTTCAAGTGGGCAGCCTGGACGTCTGTGCAGACAGCGAAACGAAGTGATGACATTATCTTCCTCAGTAACGAATGCCACACAGATACATTTACAAAGCGCTTGTCTATCAATGGTCATGTGAGCAATTAATTCAGCTTGGATAGCAAGCACATCTTCTAAATTAAGGGGAAAACAGTAGGCCATACAATACCTCATATCACCCAGTTAAGAAAGATAAAAGGGAACCTTTATGCAGTTTGTGTAAAATGTATTCTTACATGGCCTATTTTGATAAATGTAAACTTCCTTGTTCCGATGCGTAGTCGGAGATTTGGGGATTACACAGCATATTGCTAGTGATACAGACATGAATGAACAGCTTAGCGTGTATGCCATTCTCTTTGTTCACATACTTACCGACATTGTTTCCTGGGGAAAATAATACTCTTCAGCAAGAAAGAGTAGCAGTGTTTAGTAAAAAGATCTTTGGAAATGTCAAATGATATAAAAATAGGTTACATCTGAACTAATACGGCATTGAGAGCAAAGTATTTCTGAATTTTAAATTGTAATGGCAGAAGGATTATGGTGTATGTAAGTTTAACTTCATCACTGCTGGAAGAAATAAAACCAGTTGTTTAAACGGTGGTCACTCATTATGGTACACAGAATAATGACCTTATTGCATACTTGGTGCACACATAAACCACTGTTTGAACCATCTCTTAATTTCCTAACTTAGTTTTCACATGCAAAGCCAGGCATTACCTATACATAGGCACAAAAACCATAAAAATCCAAGTGTTTGTACATGCACACATATGTAAGGTCAACCAATGAAATAAAACACTCCAACAATGTCCTACCATTTAAGGCCGGCATGCTACACAGAAAAGCCTCTGATGTAAGGGTATGTAATCTTTTCAGTGTTACCGGTGCAGTCTCTTATTTGATTATTGTGTGTGTTGTTGGGGCTGGCATAGGTTTAAAGACCAAGGGTAATGAGCAATAGTTCCTCTAACAACAAAACTTAAAATCTTATGCAGACCACCCTACTGAGAAAAGAGACCTTGTAACCTTTATTTAAAAATGTTGTATGAGGGCCATATATATGAAGCTACACAATGGTTTGGTAAACTGGAGACAGAACAGACACATTTAAAAATTTGCAAAATGCTTGAGTGTAAACAGTAAACTGTGGTGAATTTTAATTTAATTGGAATTTAAATTGCTCAGGTATTCTGGCCTTTTTTGTTGCAGTTTGGTTCTCAGTTCACTGTTTATTGATCAGGAGCCAGTGTGTAGATAGCTTATCCCAGAAATCATCATAGTATTGATGTAAGCAATTGTAAACAAAAGAGGATTAGAGTAGAAAAACTTTGAAAGCCTCTCCCAAGAATTCCAAGCATGTACTCTGCATTACACTACCAGACGCATCACAGTTCATTTGATATTGGAGTATTCTTTTAATATAAAATACAGTTCAATGTTGTTAAAGGCAATCTTCTCAGGAAATAGAGTAAGCAGGTATATACGGGGTTTATTAGATTATATTTAGAAAAATATATTATTTAAATAAATGCTATACATATTTCTATTTTTTAAAAGTGATGTGTTTTACCAAGTGGCTGACTTCCCAAATGCCCCACTTTGCTCCAAAGATGCCACAATAACGTCCATGGCAGATTGGTCAGTCCTGATATGGTGCGTGTCAGCAAAATCATGTATGCAAGTTTGGTTGGCATAATATATGCAGCTCAACTGCACATGGACAGCCAGGTGGGACTGAACATGTCAGTGCAGCTATTCATGTATGGCTTTATAGCCAATTCAACGATCTGCCACTTTGAACTCCCCTTCATCGAGGAAGGAAACATGTTGGGAAGTGGTTAAGAGTGATCTGGCCCCTTAATTTGCAATATTTGTGCTTTCAAATAAAAACAATAGTTGTCCATATGGAGAATGTTAGGTTACACTTAAGTCTATGTGGTATATTTACCCAGGTGCAAATGCTTGTTAATTATAAATGTGCATATGTTTACACCTATTCACTGGCTCACTGTGTCGCATTTATTAAAATGGTGTGAAGAATACAAGAATCAGAGTGAACAGGAATATCACATGTTTAAGGAAATTAATGTACATTGATTGAAATGTCTCCCAGAATATATCTAATTTTACATAGCTAGGAGAGAACCAATTTCAAATATGTCCCATTGCTCATCATTGTTGCAAAAATAACTGTGCATTTTTCCCATCTATATATTTCTAAAGTACTTTTGCAATACAAATTAGTCTAAAACAGCTAGATGCTATCAAGAAGGGGATATGTATTTTGCCATATCCCTTGACAATAGAATGATAGCTGTGTACAATCGAAAAATGTAAAGTTAACCTGTCTTCAGAAAATGTTTTTTGGGTTGTTGGCATCATCAGATTGGTTGCTGGCATCATCAGATTGGTTGCTGGCATCATCAGACTGTTTGCTGGCATCATCTTTTTGGCCATGTCTCCAACTGATAGAGCCTGTCTGAAAATTGTCATGCAATAAAGAAAATGCTGAATGGTCCTGTCTAAATGTGCTCGGTGTCTTTAGTATAGAGATTACAAAAATGGTATTAATTTGAGTTAAGTCAGTTGAGCATTGCTGAACAAATCTTCTCAGAAGATGTGTTTATTCCCACAAATATCCCCAATAAAAAGTCACACCATCAGGAAGAAGAGTAAAATGGGACAGTGTCAGAAAAACTCATTCACAAACATCAGTGACCAAACATTCTGCAGCACCACGGACAGTTCCCAAGACTATATGCTGTTACAAAGCAAGGTAAGACATTCCTGACTGATCTTTAGTACTTTCACATAAGCAGGACTGCACAGTGCATGCTTGAATATGCATCCAAACTGTATGTGAACTATGTATTGAAACTGTATGTGAAAGCATGCAAAATGATTTGGTTTTACAATTATATTACGATACCCTCCCATTTAGTATTACATTATTTGACCTATTCAATATAGCAAATCAACAGTTTTGACCTTTTTCACCTATTGTTGTTTTAATTCTAAAAATCAATTTGAAACCCTTATCACTTTTATTCTACTAATAAACTCTATAGAAAATAGTGTTGTACCACTCCTACATATAATAGATTGTTAAAAAAAATATTCTGGGATACAATGGGATCTATTCCCTAAAATGTGAGTTCCAGGTAAGTTGTTGGACTTTTCATCTCACTGACTTAACTACATATTGTGCACAGAGAAACCTGGCATGCTAATCCTGAAAAAATAACTACGGTACTTTAGCTCTGTAGAGTGTATTGTTCAATCAGGGAGAGGGAATGTACAGTGAACATTTAGTTATACAAAGCATTTTTTCCATGTTAAATGTATATATGTGGGAGATTCAATCCGACAACACTGAGATGTATTTAAAGTTTGTCGTGTAGTTTTATGTTCATTAAGCAGACACAAGCTGGTATATAATTACATTAACTGCATTTTAAAAATTAAAAATAACATTATTGGGAGTTTTGTTGTGATGCAGAATGGGGTACACTTACATACATGAAACCTTCTTAACTTCTAGCGTTCAGGGTGGTGGAGTACCAAAGGAAACAGATGAGGTTGGATGCTGAGGCTGGGTTCAGCTGGGTTCAGAAATTGTTGATGGAGAAGACGTGGAATCTAATGTCTCTTGCACATCTGAAATATGAGATTAGGTCTTATAGATGTGTTTTTCTTAGCATATTCTTATTTGCTAAATTATTTAACTCTTCTCTAAACCACTTGGTTTTTTTTATCACAGACCTGTTGCAATAAAAATAGTAATGCTAAGTAGGGCGACATCTATAATTGTCATTATTACATTAGGTAAATAAACCTAACGTACATCTTATACAGAGGCAAATTGTGCTAAAATGTCTAAGAAAGTGGTAAGGGTGGTAAGAATCTGTAAGACAGGATATGCTGCTTTTTCAACTGTAAATTCCAAAAAGCTTACAGTGGGAATTCAAGAAAACCAAATGTCTTGAGGCAGAATGATTTTAATGGTCCCTAAAGGGGCATTTTAAAGCTCAGTAAGAGTCTTTATATACCTATTTTCCTAAATTTCAGTGCAATAAGTCTGCTTAGCTGACCTTAATGGGAGGTAGTTATACTTATCATGTCTGATACCCAGCATGATGATACTCCCTTCTGTTATCATTATTGAAGACTTTTCCACTTTGACTGAGAATGGAAGGAATTGTTAGCTAGTGGGTTGGAGAATAATAACAAGTGTATAGCAGCTGGGCCTTGATGTCCTATATTTATTCTGGAATTTTAACAGCCAAGACTAATAATACAAATAATAGCATTCGACTGGGGTATAACTAACCTAGATTTCTTTGCACTGAATCTTGTCTGATTTATTGCAAGTCATGTTAGGCTATACTTTAACCATATGTAAAGAAGGCCTCACATTGTTAACCATTATGCATGTTTCAAACTATATCAGATTTACTTGATACATCTTTCTGAAATAGCATCAGACAATATGACAAATATATTAATATTATACATGAATAGTGTGCCAACATATTTTGCATAGTTCTGGCATTCAGATAATTCTGAGCCGTAGGCACTTAGTCCAAGGATCAAGAAAGCAGGACCAGGTAGTTCTGTTCTTGTCTTGGCACAGATCTATCAGCTCCTCCTCATACTTATCACTTGGCAGAGCATCATGGAATTACTAATATTACTCATGGAATTGACTAATATGGCAAAGGTTAGCCACCATAGCACTATACTTTTTATACTCCTAGAAAGAGATGGGTAAGTTTTGCACCCTGCTGTTCTTGACCACAACTGCCAAGATGCTCATCCAGATATATTGCTATCTAGGCATTATAGAACTGTAATTTACTGCAGGCTTGGCTAGCTTTCAGCATGCTGGTTTCCCATGATGATTATCTGAAAACAGCTGGTATATCAAAGAGTAACCACTTACTCACCCAGTCTTGTGACCAATGACTAATGGACTATAGCCCCCTTTATACTCAGGCAGCCATATCAGGCTGAGAACCACTGGAACTGCCTTTTAATGTTGTGAAGTTGTGAGAGATTAGAAATCTCTCTCTAAGCCTTATTTGTGAATGTAAACATTCACATATTTCTTGCTACCCTATTCTTTTCTCAAATGCTTGATCCTTATTTTAAAGGTCTCCTGCCTTCACCTTATTGCTTTAATATCCCACCCTATCTTTATTTATTTTTTTAACATTCGCTCCTCTATTATACTTCATTGTCTCCTTGTTCCAACTCTATTCCTATTCCTGTCGCTAACCAGTCAAATCGCCTATGTATCTTTAATCCATTGCCATCATGTCCAACATATTGCAAGACCATCAATTGACATAGTCCATTAATCACATACTTCTCACAAATATATTCAGAATGTGTAGCTGATATATAGTAATGCATATATTATTTTAAATATCTGTTTAGTCAATAAATTGTCATGTTCATCGCGCCTGCATACATAAAGGTCACTTTTCGTTTTTCTCTCTTAAATAAATATTGTAATTCTGCCAAATGTCTAATAACAGCTGGTAAATTGAGACAGATTCAGGAGCTCTGCTCATTGCTGAATTAGAGATGAAAATAAATGTTGGCAAAAATGAATGAAAATCAGCAAAACTCAGCAACTAAGTCTACCTTACAATGCAATTTAACTACCTTGCCTTCAACTCTCAATCTGCTGCCTTTAATGACTAACACTGAGCTTGCCTATCTAGATGCAGTTGCCAACTCTTTGTAGAATTATTGCTAATTCAGTCATAAAGGAATCTGCTCTTTTCAAAATATCAATTGAATTTTGCATAGATTTTTTTTTCAAGAGATTAGTTTACCTGTGTGGCCAAAATAACTTTTGTAAAAAAAAAAAAAAACAGGTTTTTAAAAATCTGGTCTACTCACAAAATCTGGAAAATCAGGCATAATTAATTGTATAAATCGAATTCTAACTGCCTGCCGCGTGCTAAATCAGCTCCTCAGTGGCCTTAGGGGAAAAATAATGTTTTCAGAAGCTAAAGTGCAGCAATTTTTATCTACCCAGCTCCATAACATGTCTCAACAACGACATACCCACAAACAAGAGAAGCTGTTAAAAATCCTCGCACCGAAGGATTATAAAAAGACGTCTAAACTTACGGAGGCCTGTGGCAAAGATGGCGCCCAAACAGAGCCTGAAGAGGATGATCCATTTGATGATGCGGCCTAAATAACTTCTAAAAGACCTTGATGAGAGAACCGCCAAGCTGGAAACAAAAGTGGATGACCTTGGGGATGCTCATAATGATCTCTCTGACCGCTATGGAGAGCTGGCGATGGAGATTTATGCACACAAAGATAAAGTCTGGCACCTGGAGGACCGGTCCAGATGAAACAACATTAGGCTGCACGGAATACCTCCTTTTTCACCCCCTCATGTCAATCCTTACATATTACTATTACCCCTCCCTCACCTTTTTGCCCCTTCTATTACCCACCTTCAGTCACTTTTTTGCAGAGTTGTTGCCCGGATTTTTGGAACAAGAACTGGAAAAGCTGTTCAACTTACCTGGCCTGGCCTCCTGCTCTCACTACAGTACTCCTATATGACTCACCCCGGGACTGGTTACCAATGTCTCTGTACAGTCGGATCTGCCTCAGTGATGCTATTGTAAGTAGAATCCACACCACACAAAGGATTACTATAGTATGGCACTTTACAGTTAGCATTAACGACCCACTACCTAGATGAGCATAAAAATATTATCAATTAATGCCAAGGGGCTTAACACCCCCCCACAAGAGGCTAAAACAATGCAAACTCAAATTATATGGGTGCAAGAAATGCACTTTGCGACTGGAAAAATACCCAAGATGACGATTAAATTATTTTCGAAAGGGTTCCACTCCTGCTCCACTACGAAAAAAGCAGGAGTTTCAGTATGGTTCAACAATTCTCTAGCTTTTTCCCTACATAGAATAAAACGAGATTTGAAAGGCAGATGTTTGATTATTGCAGCTTCCTTATATGATAATCAATATGTATGCACCAAACTCGAACTCGATCCATTTTCTCAAACGAGTCCTAGACCTCTCCACTAAAATGCAGCAAGGAGCGACCGTTCTCTGTGGAAGTTTATGATACTTGGAGAGTACTACACAGAACTTAAAAGAACTATACGTACTATTCCCATGTGCATTCTACCTACTTCAGGCTGGATTATTTCTTAACCGATACACGATATATACTACAGAGAGTGGAACACTGTGAAATTGGTATGATCCAATGGTCGGATCATTAAACAATATTCCTAACGCTTAATGAATAATTCCCCTACAGGGAGCGATGTTCTTGGATGTTCAATGACTACCTTTTAACAAAGCCAGACATATTTCAGAAAACTAAATCACTGTTGGAAGAATATTTTTAATTAAACGACTTACCAGATACATCTCCAGAAACACTGTGGGAGGCTCATAAGGCGGTGATTTGTGGCCATATGTGTCAGGATCTACCACGAAGTAGATCTCCCGAGTACCCCGTCCTACTCACCTTGAATCCCGCTCCGGTAGCGCGCACACTGCTGCCAATGAAATCGGAGGCGCGTCCCCGATGACGTCACGCCCGTCGCGTGCACGCCAGACGCGGGAGATTTAAAAGGGAGAATCACCTTGCAATCCTTGCTTGGTGATTCTCGTGTTCCTTGCTCAGCGTTTATACCCTACTCTCTTTGGATTGCTTATTGACCCTGGATTGTACCCTGACTACTCTGCCTGCCTGTGCCCTTGACCCTGGACTGTCCTATTACCTCTCTGTCTGCCTGTGCCCCACTGAACCCGGTTTGTACCTCGACTATTCTATTTACTATAACCATACCTGCTGGATTACAGTGCTGTTACTTTAACCACCTACCTGCTGGATTACAGTTGCTGTTTTACGTTAACCACCTACCTGCTGGATTGCAGTGCTGTTTACTTTAACCACCTACCTGCTGGAGTACAGTTGCTGTTTTACGTTAACCACCTACCTGCTGGATTACAATTACTGTGTTATGCTCATATGCATTTACCCTCTTCCTGCTGAACGTTAACCTGTACCCGTAGCCTTAAGCCATTTACCTTCCTGGTGGATTACGAACAGTTCTGTGTTCCTGTGTAACCAATATTGCTAGTAAGTCTCTACCCTCAGTGTGTTGCTCTTATCTATTATTGTGTCTCCATCGAGGTCTCTATCCAGTTCCCTACAGTCGTCACATAATCACCAAGCCTATCTATCATGGAGACCGCAGACCTCACGAATGCTCTCACTGCTCTCACCCAGCAGTTAACCAATCTTACCCAATCTGTACAAGACCTACAAGCAGGTCAGGCCCATATGCAGTAGCAGATACAACAGCTACAAGCCAACCCTGGGAGTGTTCCAGACCCTGTCATTGCAGCTCCTGCACCTCCTCCAGTTCCTATCATGGTAGAAGGAGCTACAGCACTCGAACCGCAAGTAGCTCTACCTGAGAAATTCTCAGGTGATAGGAAAAAATAT
This sequence comes from Pelodytes ibericus, assembly GCA_036172795.1. Taxonomy (NCBI): domain Eukaryota; kingdom Metazoa; phylum Chordata; class Amphibia; order Anura; family Pelodytidae; genus Pelodytes; species Pelodytes ibericus. Next base: position 167,484,354 of record CM069861.1, on the reverse strand, counting down.
CGTACCTTTCTCACTAACTGTCAGATATTGTTCAATCTACGTCCACGTACCTATGCCTCTGATTACGTCAAGATCCACACTGTCATTTCCCTACTTACTGAAGAACCCCAATTATGGGCTCACCACTTTCTACACACCAACAGCCCTCTATTAGAGACATGGGGATCCTTTCGTCAAGCACTGGACTCATTGTATGAAGACCCCTTCAGAATCTCCTCTGCAACCAACACCATTCGTGCTCTTAGACAAAACCGCAGACCAGTTGAAGAATACATCACTGAATTCAGAAGAGTAGCTCTCGAGACTACTTGGAATGAATCAGCGCTGCTGGACCAATTCCGTCTGGGATTGTCTGACGGATTAAAGGACGAGTTGGCACGGGTCGGTATGCCATCCTCCCTTGACGATCTTACTCGGTTAGTGATACAGATTGACCGAAGATTACGAGAACGAAGAGCTAAGCGGGTATCCACACCTAATACTATGACACCTGCTTTCAATCCCTCTTTTATGGAGTCCAGAGCTCCTACACCCTCACAAACAGAGGAACCTATGCAGATCGGGTTGGTACGAGGTCCGTTGTCCCCTGAAGAAAAAACACGACGCAGGAACCTCAATCTCTGTTTATACTGTGGGAGATCGGGTCATGCTTACCGTGACTGCCGCGCTCGTCGACGAACTCCTGACGGTAAGGATTTTTCCGTTTTAAAAGAGAATGATAGGGGTTTAGCCTCCTACAAAACACCCCATTTATCTATACCCCTCTTTCTGCAGTGGACTAAGGACCCTATATCCATGATGGCCATGGTTGACTCCGGAGCCAGCGAATGTTTCCTGGATATTGATTCAGCTAAAAACATGTCTATTCCCACTTGCAAAAAATCTTCCCCAATACATATCCAACTGGTGGATGGTAGCCCACTGAAGACAGGACCTATCACACATGAGACCGTTCCGCTCGTAGTAACCATCGGTGAAAGACACCAGGAGATACTTAAATTTGATATTGTTCCAGCTCCTCTTTTTCCCGTTATCCTGGGCCTCCCATGGTTACGCAAACATAACCCTATCATCAATTGGGAGACTGGTGCCTTCTCCTTCAACTCCCAAGTTTGTACTCAACAGTGTCTTACTCCTCCTGCTTTGTGTGTTACGTTGGGAGAGGTTCCAATCAGGAACATACCAGCCGTTTATTCCCAATTTCAGGATGTATTCGAGAAGAAAAAAGCCGATGTACTTCCTCCCCATAGAGACTACGATTGTCCTATCGATTTACTCCCAGGAGCCTCTATCCCATTCGGAAGAATATACCCCCTTTCTGAACCAGAACTCGCTAATCTCAAAGAATATATTGATGAGAATTTAGCTAAAGGGTTCATATGTCCATCTACTTCACCAGCAGGAGCAGGTATATTCTTCGTCAAAAAAAAAGACGGGGGTTTACGACCTTGTATCGACTACAGAGAGATGAACAATATAACAACCAAAAACCGTTACCCATTACCTCTCATTTCTGAACTATTGGACCGGTTAAGCTCAGCACGGGTTTTCACGAAAATCGATCTTCGAGGCGCTTACAATCTGGTCCGGATCAGGAGAGGGGATGAATGGAAGACGGCCTTTAGATCACGTTATGGACACTTCGAATACTTGGTCATGCCTTTCGGTTTATGTAACGCCCCCGCTACATTTCAACATTTTGTTAATGACATTTTTCGTGACATATTGGATCAGTTCGTCATCATTTACCTGGATGACATCCTCATTTATTCTCCATCCCTAACGTCTCATAGAGAACACGTACGCACAGTTCTCACCCGTTTACGACAGCATCAATTATATGCGAAGCTAGAGAAATGTGAATTTGAGAGGAGAACAGTGGAGTTTTTAGGATTTATCCTTTCACCTAACAATATATGGATGGATTCCAAGAAAATTACTGCAATTTTACAATGGCCTACCCCCACGAATAGAAAGGGCATACAACGTTTTGTGGGTTTTGCAAACTTCTACAGGAAATTCATTAGAAATTTTTCCAAGCTTATCCAACTGATCACCGCACTAACCTCCAAGAACAACATATTCAGATGGACGGATGCAGCCCAGGATGCTTTTGAATCCCTGAAAGTACGATTCACTACAGCACCTATTCTGATCTTACCTGATTCCTCTAGACCATTCACCCTGGAAGTGGACGCCTCAAATACGGCTGTGGGTGCCGTCTTATCCCAGAGACATCAAGATGATGGACAGTTACACCCAGTAGCCTTTTATTCCAGAACACTGACGTCAGCCGAGAGAAATTATGACGTAGGAGAACGAGAACTTCTAGCGATAAAACTCGCACTAGAGGAATGGCGACACTTATTGGAGGGCGCTTTACACCCCATTACAGTTTTTACTGATCATAAGAACCTTGAATATCTACGAACCGCTAGAAGACTCCAACCCAGACAAGCCAGATGGGCGCTGTTCTTCACTCGGTTCCAACTACACATCACCTACCGACCTGGCTCCCGTAACTTAAAAGCTGATTCCCTTTCTAGGATCTCCGAGATGGAGGAGATCCACAAGGAGGATCCTAAAACCATACTCCGTTCTGATAATTTTTTATTCGCCACACAAAGTATTTGGGATACTATCCGATCCAAAGCGTCTATTTCTACGCTACCTAAACAGTATCAATTCGTGTACAAGGATGGTTTGTACTATTACTCCGACAAAGTTTATGTTCCACCGGATGTACGCTTACGAATACTTCAATTCTTTCATGACTCTCCAGCGGCTGGCCATGGAGGCATTCGACAAACTCAAGACCTGATTCAACGCACTTTTTGGTGGCCTAAACTACGTGAAGAGGTTTCTAGATTCATCTCTTCCTGCGACATATCTGCCCGTGCCAAAGACGGCCATCACAAACCTCCAGGGTTACTACAACCATTACCCGTACCTACCAGACCCTGGGGAGAGATCTCTATGGACTTTATTACTGACCTACCACCATCTCGTCAATATACTACGCTAATGGTCGTAGTAGACCGTCTCACTAAATTGGCACATTTCATTCCTAGTCCAGGTCTTCCTTCTGCCGTCCAGACCGCCGATCTCTTTATACAAGAGATCTTCAGACTTCATGGTTTACCTGACAACATTGTTTCTGATCGGGGCACCCAGTTCACGTCACACTTCTGGAAGGCATTCTGTACGGAACTGCACATACAACGCTCTCTTACTACTGCCTTCCATCCTCAGAGTAACGGTCAAACTGAACGTACCAATCAAACCCTCGAACAATATTTGCGTTGTTTCACCACCCATCTCCAAAATGATTGGGCCAAGTTTTTATCTTTAGCAGAATTCGCCTACAACAATCATATACACAGCTCAATTGGGATGTCTCCATTTTTTGTCACCTATGGCGTTCACCCATCTATGCTTCCTGGAGCACCTATCACCAATAGCGTCCCATCTGCTACCATTCATGTGCGCAATCTCACTGACACATATGCTTCACTTCGCAGAACCTTGACGAACGCTCAACAACGCTATAAGATGTTCGCTGACCATCACAGATCCTTGCCTCCACTCTACAAGGTGGATGATAAAGTTTGGCTATCTACAAGACATCTGAAACTTTCATGTCCAACAAAGAAACTTGGTCCCAAGTTCATTGGTCCTTTTTCCGTTTCAGAAGTGATCTCGCCCTTAGCCATCAGACTGCAACTCCCTTCTTCTATGAAGATCCATCCGGTTTTCCATGTCTCTTTGCTGAAACCTTGGGTGGACAGCGAATTCCCTGGAAGACACGTTCCTCCTCCGGGCCCCGTTCTAGTCGATGGCATTGAAGAATACGAGGTGGAGGAGGTTCTCGACTCCAGATTGCATCGGGGGCAACTCCAGTACCTCATTCATTGGAAGGGTTATGGTCAGAGTGACAGATCTTGGGAGCCGGCTAGGATGGTGCATGCAGTTGATTTGGTTCGTACCTTTCACGAGTTGCACCCTGATCGCCCTGGTCGTTGGCGTGCCCGGAGGTCTCGCCTTGGGCGGGGGAACTGTCAGGATCTACCACGAAGTAGATCTCCCGAGTACCCCGTCCTACTCACCTTGAATCCCGCTCCGGTAGCGTGCACACTGCTGCCAATGAAATCGGAGGCGCGTCCCCGATGACGTCACGCCCGTCGCGTGCACGCCAGACGCGGGAGATTTAAAAGGGAGAATCACCTTGCAATCCTTGCTTGGTGATTCTCGTGTTCCTTGCTCACCGTTTATACCCTACTCTCTTTGGATTGCTTATTGACCCTGGATTGTACCCTGACTACTCTGCCTGCCTGTGCCCTTGACCCTGGACTGTCCTATTACCTCTCTGTCTGCCAGTGCCCCACTGAACCCGGTTTGTACCTCGACTATTCTATTTACTATAATCACCTACCTGCTGGATTACAGTGCTGTTACTTTAACCACCTACCTGCTGGATTACAGTTGCTGTTTTACGTTAACCACCTACCTGCTGGATTGCAGTGTTGTTTACTTTAACCACCGACCTGCTGGAGTACAGTTGCTGTTTTACGTTAACCACCAACCTGCTGGATTACAATTACTGTGTTATGCTCATATGCATTTACCCTCTTCCTGCTGAACGTTAACCTGTACCCGTAGCCTTAAGCCATTTACCTTCCTGGTGGATTACGAACAGTTCTGTGTTCCTGTGTAACCAATATTGCTAGTAAGTCTCTACACTCAGTGTGTTGCTCTTATCTATTATTGTGTCTGCATCGAGGTCTCTATCCAGTTCCCTACAGTCGTCACAATATGTTAGCTTCTGTATCATATGAAAAGAAAAAAGAGAACAGACGCTCAAGACCCTTACGACAGAAATCCAATCCTTGGAATTTGAACACAAATCTAGCTCATGTGCTGGGAAGCTAGATTGCATTCTGAAGCTCAAGCAAGAAATTTCGACCATCCAACTACATCATACACTCATTTAACTACAGACAATACCCGTAAAATAATTAATGTCATTTCTTTAGCCAAAAGACGTAAAATTCTGAGCTTTCTTTTAGCAATTGATGCAGAGAAGGTCTTTGACTGATTATACTGGCCGTCCTTAGAGCAAGTTCTTAACAAATTTAATTTGCCATCAACTTACATAAAAGCAGTTCTAGCCTTGTGTTCATCCCCCTCTGCTAAAGTTACTTATGCAAGCTTCTACTCCCAACCCTTTCATATTTAAAATGGTTCCAGACAGGGTTGCCCACTTTCCCCCTTATTGTACATTCTGGCCTTGGAACCCCTAGCGGCAACTATTAGATCCCATCCCCTAATTACTTCCATTTACCTCTACTCAAGAGGTCAAACTAGATCTTTTAGCAGATGATATCCTGGTCACCCTGTCAAACTGAGAGCAATCCCTCCCGCATTTACAGAAGGTCCTGAAAGATTTCAGCAACATTTCTTATCATAAAGTTAATGAGTCTAAAACTCAAGCTCTCCCTATCAGGATAACACCCCAGCTCCTCCAGAATTTAAAAATATCTTACCCATTTCAATAGTGGCTGGACAATATTTCATACTTAGGTATACACATCTTAAAAAACTCAGCTAATCTACTGAAAGATAACCTTACAAAACTATGGACAGCCGTCAAACAAGACCTCGACTCTTGGTCCTCTCTATACCTATCCTGGCTTGACAGAATAGCAACCATCAAAATGACTGTAATGCTGAAGCTATTGTACCTATTTAGAACTTTACCAATTGATATTCCACTTACAGTTCTAAACCCCATCCAATCTGACATTAATCAATTTATTAATGCCCACAAACCAACACGAGTAGCCAATAAATGGCTCAAATTACCTTATAACCAAGGGGGCTTGAGTATGCCTTCTGTCCTCCAATATTACAGTGCAGCCCGCATGGCACAAACCTTGATGTTTCACTGTCCAGTTGGCACAGTTGCTTGGGTTGACATGGATTCCCAATTCCTCCCACGTAGAATGGAAGATTTTCTGAGGTTGCAGTTACAGAATCCAAGATTTCCCCAAACTTTTTACCCTAGCACAAAAACATCCCTAAAAATCCATCCTAATCCATCACGGAGCTGAAAAAATTATCACTGACCACTCCAATAGCGAGCCTGGAATTGTTAGTCCCAGATTTAAGCCTCAAACTCTGGAACAGGAATTACTAAACTACAACACCTATATTCTAACGAAGTGCTTAAATCGTTTGATGATCTAAAACAACAATTTCATTTATATTATAAGGACTCTTTTAAATACCTGCAAGTTAGCCATGTACTAGCTACTACCCAACATACTCTTTCATTGCCTGACACTCAACAGCATAAGAACACATCAATTTGCTTACGTGCCTACAGAAAAAAAAACAATATCGACTTGTTACCAAGCACTATGTGAACCCTTTCTGTTGACCAACCTACCCTTTATCAAAGCCTGGGAACAAGAACTGGACACAACTCTATTGGACTATAATATATCAAATAGTGAAGGATGCCCTGCAGATTCAGATTGCTAAATCCCCAGAATTGGCCCTATTGCATATAGTTCCTGTAACGCACGTGATCCCAGATGTAAATAGACCCTGAGTACTCAAGATCAGGAGCTACGTTGCAGGGTGGACACACAGGACCTGATGCTGGGTAACTGCAATTGCCTGGAGGTTTGGGACCCCAAGTTTTTGCAGCCATAACCAGGCCCTGTGAAGCAGCTACTTTATCCAGGTACCAGGGCTTAAGAGGAAATTAACTAATGACAGCTAAGCAGAGCTGAAACAGAAATGTAACTGAGGAAAAACAGAAAGTATAAATAATACAAGACACAGGGTAAAAGGAACACAAGAGAAACATACAAAGGAACAAACATAAATACAGTAACTAGCCTAATACTAAAGATGGTAAAGGAGGGGGTCTGGATTCACCAATTGGCCAATTAGTTGTTAGCTTGCCACCCACATTAGGCAAGTCCCTAACTAAGACATAATATTAGCAAAAGCATAAATAATAGAAACTAAGACACATTAATGGCATTGAAACTTAAACACAGAAAATACCTGTAGACTGCTTCAAAGGACTGAACAGAAATGGGTGTGGTTTAAATATAAGTAAACTAAAAAGGCAGAGGGAATGAGAGAAAACCTGGAATGAAACATAAGGGCAGAAAGAAAAACATAACAGGACTACGGGGCAAGGACAGGACTATAGGACAAGGACAAGACTACAGGGCAAGGACAGGACAGAACTAAGCATAAATAATAAACAAGAAAGCAAAGCAAGAAGGATACAGAAAATCTGTATACAGCCTGGATGAGCCTGCTCAAGGGGGCATGGTTACAGTTCCCATACCTCTGAAACTATGCCAACGCATTTTATTAGGCCACATACTAATAGCCGAGAAAACACTTATAGGGAGACACTGGAAATCCCCCTAGCTCCTAGCTGCCAAGAACTCTGCAATCGAATAACTCATAACCTAATGCTAGAAAAACTTTATTACCTTTTCGGACGCCAACTCCATGTGTACCAAGAAGTCATTACCATTTGGGAGGCCTCTCCCAAAGCCCCGATTTGTTCCGCCTAATATATGAAGACCTACTCCCTCCCAACCACCTTTCTTTTTCTTTTCTATCTCTTTAATTTCCTTCCTCTTTGCCTCCATTTAATCTTAGATTATTTGAAGAATTTTTATTATTGAATACCAGTACAGGCTATGACCTTCACAAACTCTGACAATCATTACTCGGTCCCAACTGTATATCTGCCATATGTGTGATATGTATTTAACATGTTGAAATATTTGGATGTACAAGGTACTTGTATATTATATATCTGTCACTTGTAATTTTTTAACAGTCATAACTAGGTCAAAATTGTATATCTGTAACTTGTGTAATCCTTGAGTAATACCCGTGTAATACTTGTTAAACATGTTGAAATATTTGAATGTACTAGGTACTTGCATATCATATATCTGTTACTTGTAATACTTGTTGTATTTCATTTACATTTAAAAATTAATAAAAATCATTATTATATAAAAATCTGTAAAATAAAATTTAAATAAATAAACAAATAATGAGTTGAAGTGGAGAGATAGGCAAGTTACAGAATTTGGCTAGTGGTTTTTGATATTTCCTGGGACACTGGGGCTCTTTTGACCACCCCTGTCACAGACTAAAGGAACAGCTTATGCAAGATTGGCATTTATAGTTATTTAAAAATCACTTCAATATTCATTCTCTATATCAAGGATGTCTAAATGTTTCGCAGTTACTCCTGTTCTAGTTGATTTTACCACTGGTTAAGTGACCAGAGAAGTCTGTTCCATGTCATTATTAAGAAGGTGCTAAACATATATTTGCATTTATATAGTCATGCTAATTAACTGGTGTGTATGGTAACAAATAGTATACTTTTTCTGTTGTCATAAAATGAATTTACAGTCACATTCCCATTACCACCAAACTGCAAGTGTTAATTACTTTTCCTATTGGATTCTTCTTTTAATATTTCAAGACATTCAGTTATTGAGCAGAAACATAGATTTTTTTTCCTGCCATTGTCTCTGCATTTGAGATTAAGGAGATTTGCAATGACTAAACATTGAAACCGTGAAAAGTACATTAAACACGGGTATATTTGCATATAGATGAAAGGAAGTAGAAGTTCGTTATTAATATAATATTTAACATCATGCAACATGGAGAACGATTAGTTGAAGAACAATATATTATATATATAATGAAAAGGTGGTATGTATCGAAAAAGACAAAACAAGAAACCCTTATAGAAATATACATCATTTGAAATTATTGACTTAGTGAGTCTTAATAATTAGAGTTGAGTTTGTTAAACATTCAATGAAGTGAAGCACACTAAAAAGTGAGTTACTGGGGAGATGAGGAGGGATGAGACGAACATTTATTCACCAATTTAACTATACAGGGACAAACGCGGTGAGTTTCCCTTGTTTATTAAACCCACCGGGTTTGTCCCTGCACAGTGTATAGTTAAACTGGTTTGATGAAATGTCCATTACACCTCAATTCACCTAATCTCACCTCAACTCACCTGCAACTCACCTTTTAGTGAACAGCCACCACCGTCGTAGGTCCTCCACTTGGTAGAGGTGCCAGTAGAAGATAAAAGTGTTTGGCTGCAAACTACTAAAGATTAAATAAATTGTATTATCATCACAAATTTGTTTCTCATGGAAGTTCACTATGGGATAGAAAGGAACTGTACAAAAAAGATGGTTTGCATCTTTCTCAAAAGGGAACGAATGTTCTCAGTGAGCAGTTCAGAGGTTTTGCTAGGAGGTTTTTAAACTAAAAGAGGGGGGGCAAAATGGCGATAAAACATCAATCCAATTGCCCCCCAAAACAGGGACAGAAGGTACCTGTAGTCAGTGTGCTAAAAAATGATAAGCTTAGGGTCATGTCTACAAATGCTCGCAGTTTAGGGAATAAGATCCATGAACTTGTGGCAATATTGGCAACTGAGAATGTAGATTTAGTGGCTGTTACTGAGACATGGTATAATGAAAAACATGACTGGGACATATCAATACCAGGGTACTCTTTATATAGAAAAGACAGAGAAGGTAAAAAAGGGGAGGGGTGGCCCTGTATGTGAGGGATAGCTTAAAATGTAACGTAATACAAGTTAGTGAGGCGAACATAGAGTCAGTTTGGGTTACATTAGAATTTGGTAATCATATGGTAACTCGGGTAGGTGTGATTTATAGGCCCCCTGGACAAATAGAGGAGTTAGATAATCTACTAGTTGAGGAAATAGCTAAAATGACAATGAAGGGAGAAGTGATCATCATGGGTGACTTTAATCTTCCTGATGTGAACTGGAAATACAAAATAGCTACTTGCGCCAGGAGTACGCATATCCTAAACTCCCTACTGGGATTATCTCTAAAACAAGTAGTGGAGGAGCCAACTCGAAAGCAGGCCATACTAGACTTAGTGTTCACAAATGGAGATTTGTTATCAGATATTACTGTAGGTGAAAGTTTAGGATCTAGTGATCACCAGACAGTGTGGTTTAATATAAGAACAGTGACGCAGTCACACCACACAAAAACAAAAGTTTTAGATTTTAGAAAAACAGACTTTTCTAAAATTAGATTAGGTGTAAAGGAGTCATTATCAGACTGGAGCAATTTAAATGGAGTCCAGGAGAAATGGGATTATCTAAAAGTTGCACTACTGAAGGCAACAGAAAATTGCATAAGGCTTGTCAGTAAGAGCAAAAAATTGAATAAACCACTGTGATACTCTGCAGAGGTGGCTAAAATTGTAAAAAAATAAAAAGCTAGCATTTAGTAATTATAAAAATACTCAGAGTGAGGAAGATAGAAAGATCTATAAGAGTAGGCAGAAAGAGGCAAAGCAAGCTATAAGAGCTTCCAAAGCACACACAGAAGAGACTATAGCCCAGTCAGTGAAAAAGGGGGATAAAACATTTTTTAGATACATAAATGAGAAAAGGAAAGTAAAACAAGGATTAGTTAGACTAAAAACAAAAGAAGGATGCTATGTAGAAGAGGATAAAGGCTTAGCAGACTGCCTTAATGAATATTTTTGTTTAGTTTTTACAAATGAAAATGAGGGTAAGGGACCTCATTTAGGGAAAAAGACTAATGAGTCTTTTGATGCATGTAAGTTTACAGAGGAAGAGGTTTTACTTCAGCTGTCTAAAGTAAAGACAAATAAGTCGATGGGACCTGATGGGATACATCCAAAGTTATTAAAAGAACTTAGTGGTGTACTAGCAAAACCGTTAACAGATTTATTAACCAATCATTGTTAATGGGTGTAGTTCCAGAAGATTGGAAATTAGCTAATGTTGTGCCCATTCACAAGAAGTAGTAGGGAGGAGGCGGGCAACTATAGACCAGTAAGTCTTACTTCAGTAGTGGGGAAAATAATGGAAACCTTGTTAAAGAATAGGATTGTTGAACATCTAAAGTCGCTTGGATTTCAAGATCAGAGACAGCATGGGTTTACTTCAGGGAGATCATGCCAAACTAATCTTATTGATTTTTTTGATTGGGTGACTAAAATAATTGATCAGGGTGGTGCAGTAGACATTGCTTACCTAGATTTCAGTAAGGATTTTGACACTGTCGCACATAGAAGGCTTATCAATAAACTGAAATCTTTGAGTTTGGATTTCAATATTGTTGAATGGATTAGACAATGGCTGAGTGACAGGCAACAGAGGGTTGTAGTCAATGGGGTATATTCGATGCAAGGTCTTGTTACTAGTGGGGTACCTCAGGGATCTGTACTTGGACCCATTCTCTTTAATATTTTTTTTAGCGATATTGCAGAAGGTCTTTTTGGCAAAGTATGTCTTTTTGCTGATGATACAAAGATTTGCAGGGTTGATATTCATGGAGGGATAAGCCAAATGGCAAATGATTTAGCTAAACTAGAAAAATGGTCTGAGCAGTGGCAACTGACACTTAATGTGGACAAGTGCAAGATTATGCACCTTGGGCGTAAAAACCCAAACGCAGAATATAGACTATTTGGTACAGTCCTAACCTCAACATCTGAGGAAAGGGGTTTAGGAGTAATAATTTCAGAGGACTTGAAGGTAGGTAGGCAATGCAATAGAGCAGCAGGAAATGCTAGCAGAATGCTTGGTTGCATAGGGAGAGGTATAAGCAGTAGGAAGAGGGAAGTGCTCATGCCATTGTCCAGAGCACTGGTGAGACCTCACTTGGAGTATTGTACGCAGTACTGGAGACCGTATCTCCAGAAGGATATTGATACTTTGGAGAGAGTTCAGAGAAGGGCTACTAAACTGGTTCATGGGTTGAAGGATAAAACTTACCAGGAAAGGTTAAAGCATCTTAACATGTATAGCTTGGAGGAAAGACGTAACAAGGGGGATATGATAGAAACATTTAAATACATAAAGGGAATCAACACAGTAAAGGAAGAGAGTATATTTAAAAGAAGAAAAACTACCACAACTAGAGGACATAGTCTTAAATTAGAGGTGCAACGATTTAAAAGTAATATCAGGAAGTATTACTTTACTGAGAGGGTAGTGGATGTATGGAATAGCCTGCCAGCAGAAGTGGTAGAGGTAAACACAGTCAAGGATTTTAAGCATGCGTGGAATAGACACAAGGTTATCCTAGCTATAAGACCAGGAACGGGGACTAATAAAAGTACTCAAAAAAAAATTGGGCAGACTAGATGGACCGAATGGTTCTTATCAGCCGACACATTCTATGTTTCTATGTTTCTATGTTTCAAATGCTTGAGAGAGAGAGAGAGAGAGAGAGAGAGAGACTGAGACTGCAGATAATCCTGTTTGATAACACTTATTATGCAGAATGGGGACAGTAAACACTACAGTGGCAGGAAACAGATTATTTCTAATATGTCATCTAACTTAGTGTTGAATCCCTCAAAGAAAAACATGGGTAGTGTAAAAAATAAAGCATATCAGGCAGTAGCATTGATACTTTGATACAAACAATTAAAAAGTCTTCCTTCCATACACTGACGCTGTCCATGTGGTTCCACAATAACAATTCAATGTATTTTATTGAAGATTCGTGCTGGAAGAAAGTATTTGGAGTCAGCGTCCATTTTACAGAAAAGAGGCAATAACAACCACCATGCTTCGTCTTATCTGTTTCCTGAAATGGAGCAGTCTGGCTTTAGTGGCAGCAAATGCCAACTCCAAGTGTTAGAGGGAGCCATGCAGCCATGCAGCCAGCCATGCACGCAAGCAAGGAAGGGTGAAGGGCAAAGACATTAATATAAACAGAATTTACCCCTATGAGTAAAATAAAATGGTGATACCCTGAACGTGTGAGCATTGAGACTTAATAATGGGCACAACAACAAAAAGAGCATTGTAATGGAGGAAGAATAAGACACGGCATGTACTGTGGACTATGTCAGCATAGAAATCCAAAGTTTGGGCTTCACGCACCTTTTTAGATGATAATGGTACTGATTTATGTATAAAAGCATCATAGCATAAAAGCCATATGTAGAAACACACATTCATGGCCACAAATATACATATACTTACAAATACTGACTTGAGTCCTGAGACTGGAAGTCTCTTTCCACAGCACACCAAAGCCAATGACAAGAGAAGAAGCTTTCAGACTGTCCAATCACTTGGGAAGCTGTTTATTTGTAGTTGCAGAAAAGGTTGCATGCAACTGGTGATTGGAAGGGACAGCTGCTGTGTGCCTTGTGTACATATATTGCACTATACATGTGTTATACATATAATGTGGCAAACATTATCCAAATTACAGTGCTACACAAAATACAGAAATGTACCAACATATAAACTTTACCTTCTGGCTAACATTATCAGTATTCTATTAAGTAATGAAATATAAGCCGTGTTTAGCAGGAACATGACAATAATGTCTCTATATTACATTTCCAGTGACCTTGTTTTTCATTTCCACTTTGAATGTGCATCAATGTCAATACACTTTGTCATGCAATTACTTACTTCAGTGTGTTTTGTGTCAGTAAATGATTAGGTGATCAATTATTGGAATGACAAGAGTTCCAAACAAACCCTCTGAAAAGGTGTAATATTTGACTTCCCCCTTCACTATATTTATTAGGCTTATTTAGAGAATGAGTTTGCAGATTGTCTACTTAAGCAACATTTGTCAATTGTATTAAGCCTAAAACAAACATTAATTAGGTTTGACTCATACACTAGAAGGAATAGGGATAATTATCAAGCTTCGCAGCATCACTGCTTTTTAGAAAAGGTCTAACTCCTACCGTGTCCCCTACAAGGTGTGATAGCAGGCTAAGGTGATTTCTCATGGTCATATGGCTACAGTAAATATGCTAGAAAAATAATGCTTGCTCGAATGTGCAACATCTGTTAACATATATAAGCTGAAATAAGAGGTTTATGGTGCATGGATAAGCTAGTGGTAAGATGTTTGTAACCCAGAAATAGCAACTCAGATTTACACATCCGCATTTATTGTCTCACAGCACTTTACAATATTCCAGAATGATTTAATATAAAAGAAATGCAAATTATATTTAGTTCCACAAATCCCCTTAAATCAAGCCGTATATACAGTCAGGTCCCTAAATATTGGGACATCGACACAATTCTAATCTTTTTGGCTCTATACACCAACACAATGGATTTTAAATTAAATGAACAAGATGTGCTTTAACTGCAGACTTTCAGCTTTAATTTGAGGGTATTTACATCCAAATCAGGTGAACGGTGTAGGAATTACAACAGTTTGTATATGTACCTCCCATTTTTCAAGGGACCAAAAGTAATAGGACAATTGGCTGCTCAGCTGTTCCATGGCCAGGTGTGTGTTATTCCCTCATTATACCATTTACAAGGAGCAGATAAAAGGTCCAGAGTTAATTTCAAGTGTGCTATTTGCATTTGGAATCTGTTGCTGTCAACTCTCAATATGAGATCCAAAGAGCTGTCACTATCAGTGAAGCAAGCCATCATTAGGCTGAAAAAACAAAACAATCCCATCAGAGAGATAGCAAAAACATTAGGTGTGGCCAAATCAACTGTTTGGATCATCCTTAAAAAGAAAGAATGCACCGGTGAGCTCAGCAACACCAAAAGACCCGTAAGACCACGGAAAACAACTGTGGTGGATGACCGAAGAATTATTTCCCTGGTGAAGAAAACACCCTTCACAACAGTTGGCCAGATCAAGAACACTCTCCAGGAGGTAGGTATATGTGTGTCAAAGTCAACAATCAAGATAAGACTTCACCAGAGTGAATACAGAGGGTTCACCACAAGATGTAAACCATTGGTGAGCCTCAAAAACAGGAAGGCCAGATTAGAGTTTGCCAAACAACATCTAAAAAAGCCTTCACAGTTCTGGAACAACATCCTATGGACAGATGAGACCAAGATCAACTTGTACCAGAGTGATTGGAAGAGAAGTGTACGGAGAAGGAAAGGAACTGCTCATGATCGAAAGCATACCACCTCATCAGTGAAGCATGGTGGTGGTAGTGTCATGGCGTGGGCATGTATGGCTGCCACTGGTTCTCTTGTATTTATTGATGATGTGACTGCTGACAAAAGCAGCAGGATGAATGAAGTGTTTCGGGCAATATTATCTGCTCATATTCAGCAAAATGCTTCAGAACTCATTGGACGGCGCTTCACAGTGCAGATGGACAATGACCCGAAGCATACTGCAAAAGCAACCAAAGAGTTTTTTAAGGGAAAGAAGTGGAATGTTATGCAATGGCCAAGTCAATCACCTGACCTGAATCCGATTGAGCATGCATTTCACTTGATGAAGACAAAACTGAAGGGAAAATGCCCCAAGAACAAGCAGGAACTGAAGACAGTTGCAGTAGAGGCCTGGCAGAGCATCACCAGGGATGAATCCCAGCGTCTGGTGATGTCTATGCGTTCCAGACTTCAGGCTGTAATTGACTGCAAAGGATTTGCAACCATGTATTAAAACGTTTGATTTATGACTGTTAATCTGTCCCATTACTTTTGGTCCCTTAAAAAGTGGGAGGCACATATACAAACTGTTGTAATGCCTACACCGTTCACCTGATTTGGATGTAAATACCCTCAAATTAAAGCTGAAAGTCTGCAGTTAAAGAACATCTTGTTTGTTTCATTTCAAACCCATTGTGTTGGTGTATAGAGCCAAAAAGATTAGAATTGTGTCAATGTCCCAATATTTATGGACCTGACTATATATATATATATATATATAAAACATAAATATATGTACATATGTTAAACTTCAGCCCAGGGCAGCCACCTCTGGAGATAAGCATGGACCAATTCATGTATTAAAACTGTGGATTCTTTGCTAGAGATGCATAAGAAACTCCAAAGAACTGGTATGCCACAAACAAGTTCCAGAGATGAGAGTTAGTGATTGGATAATAAAATTGTAAATTAAATAGTGCAGGCTTGCAGTTGAAAGCACATTCTCATGTAACTAAAAACTAAGGATTTTGCCGGGGGGGGGGGGGGGGCTGCTAGTGGGGTTCTTCTGACTAACATGAGTTGGAGAATGCAGTGATCGCAATGCCTGCTGCAGACACAAGGGTGATATTTTTTCTTAACCCCTTAAGGACAGAGCCTTTGAAACATTTTTGTCCTTTCTGGACAATGGCTATTTTAACATTTCTGTGCTGTTTGTGTTTAGCAGTAATTTTCTTCTTTGTCATTTGCTGTACCAACACATATTATATATTGTTTTTATCGGGACAAGAAGGGCTATGGATGCCATCTTTTTGATCATATCTTATAATATTATTTAAAAAAAAAAAAAAATATGGTAAAAAAATACACAAATTTCCTGACTTTTATTTGAAACAACTTCTCCTCATCGACAAAAGCGAATGAAAAAAGCTGCTAAATAGATTCTACTATTTCTCCTGAGTACAGGGATACCACCCATGCATAGGTTTGTTGGGTTGTTTGGGGGCTAAAATGCCAAATTTGTGAGGTGCAGTTTTTTGTTTTCCAACTTGAAATTTTTACATGCAGACAGCCTGCACCCATGTCCCATTTGGGACATATTTGAAGCCAGCTAGTGTATTTTACCCCATCAACCCATATATTTTTTAAAAGTAGACACCCTAGGCTATCTTAAATGGTGGTATTTTAACACTTTCCATGCACTAATTCTACCACCAGCATTTGTCAAAGTTTGTGGTAGTAATTTTTTGGTGTTTGTTTTCCACAAACCTTGTACTTCAGACATGAATTCACAGATTTTGGTATGTGTCACTGCCAAATAACACCCCAATAAGTTATCAGCAACATCTCTTGAGTACAGGGATACCACCCATGCATAGGTTTGTTGGGTTGTTTGGGGGGTAAAAGGCCAAATTTGGGAGGTGCAGTTTTTGGTTTTCCAACTTGAAATTTTGACATGCAGACCGCCTGCACCCATGTCCCATTTGGGACATATTTGAAACCAGCCAGTGTATTTTACTCCATCAACCCATATATTTTTTAAAAGTAGACACCCTACGCTATTTCAAATGGTGGTTTTTTAACACTTTCCATGCACTAATTCTACCACCAGCCTTTGTCAAAGTTTGTGGTAGTAATTTTTGTGTTTTTTTTTCACAAATATTGTATTTCAGACATATATTCACAGATTTTGGTATGTGTCACTGCCAAACAGTAATCCAATATGTGTTCAACAACATCTCCTGAGTACAGGGATACCACCCATGCATAGGTTTGTTGGGTTGTTTGGGGGCTAAAGGGCCACATTTTGAAGGTGCACATTTTCAACTTGGAATTTTGACGTGTAGTCAGCCTGAGCCCATCTTGCATTTGGGACTTTTTTTTAAAGTAGGACAGTGTATTTTACCAAAAAAAGTATATATTTTGTAAAAGTAGACACCCTAGGCTATTTTAAATGGTTGTATTTTAACACTTTCCATGCAACAATTCTACCACTAGCCTTTGTCAAAGTTTGTGGTAGTCATTTTATTGTGTATTTTTTCCCACATACATTTACTTTAGACACAAATTCACATATTTCGGTATGTGTCACTGACAAACAATACCACAATATATGTTCAGAAACATCTCCCGAGCACAGGGATACCACCCATGCATAGCTTTGTCAGCTTTGTTGGGGGTTCAAAGGCTACATTTGAGAGGTGCACTTTTTGATTTTCAAACTTGGAATTTGAACATGTAGAGCAAGGAAGGGGTTAATAGCTCTTATAAGAGCCTTTGTAGTACTGTACAAAAAAATTAACCCCTAAAAATGCACAGACAAGAAAAATTTTCTGCTGTGCAGTAATCAGTGGCAGGGAAGGGGTTAATACACAGGCTACACTATACAAAGGGTATGGCTTACTATACAAAGGGTATGGCTTTTATAAAAGCCCTTGGGACTCACAATTTTTTAAAATTTTATTTAATTTATTTCAATTAAAAAATTATATTATACAGATCTGTCTCTTTCCCTCACTAAAACTCAAGTGAGGAGAGGGAGGCAGATCCATATGGGTCAGAACAATATTTACCAATTTTGATCGAACCAGACAAATGGTGATGCTCATCTGAGAAATCACCAAACCACCTTTGCCACTGATTGGCTGTTACTTATCGCTATACATGCGTTCAGACAGCTTCAAAAGGAATACACGTAATCCCCTAGTGGGTATGATTAACCCCTAGCGAGTGTGACAAAAAAAATGCTGATAGCAAAAATAAATCCTTCTGCGACTAGATTGCTCCATATGCGCTGCTTAGGCAGTGACCATATGCACTGTTTAGGCAGTGACCATATGTGCTGCTTAGGAAGTGATATACGGCAAGGAAGGGGTTAATAGCTCTTAAAAGAGCCTTTGATATACTGTAATAAATCACAGTAAAAAAAATGAACCCCTAAAAAAATGCACAGACAGCAAAAAATGTGCTGCTGTGTAAGATCACTGCATACACAGCGATCAATTGCAGGGAAGGGGTTAAATACTGGAAACGGCTTTTATAAAAGCCTTTGGGTCTCAATTCTATTAAATATATTATAATTAAAAACTTACATTATACAGCTCTGTCTGTCTCCCTCACTAAAACTCAAGTGAGAGGGAGGCAGATCTACACGGGTCAGATAAAATATTTACAAATATTGATCTAACCAGACGAATGGTGATGCTCATCTGAGCAAACGCCAATCCGCCTTTGTCACTTATCAGCTGTTACTGATCGCTATACATGCGCTCAGACAGCTAAAAAAAAATTTTTTGGTTTGAACGTAGTCCCCTAGCGGGTATAATTAACATGTGACGGGTGTAATAAAAAAAGTTTAAAAAAAATAAAAATGCTTCTGCAGCAAGATTGCTGCATTTGCGTCAGATCGCTGCTTAGGCAGTGATCTACAGCAAGCAAGGGGTTAATCTCTCTTAAAAGAGCTTTTTTATACTGTAATGAATTACAGTAAAAAAAATTAACCCCTAAAAAATGCACAGACAGCAAAACATGTACTGCTGTGTATGATCACTGCGTACACAGCGATCAATGGCAGGGAAGGGGTTAAATGGCTTTTATAAAAGCCCTTGGTGTTTAAAATTTTAAGCCCTTAGTGACATGACTTTTTTGGCTTGTCCAACGCTTGGTGACATGGGCTGTTTTAACATTTCTGAGGTGTTTGTGTTTTGCTGTAATTTTTTTCTGTCTCATTTAGTGTAGCCACACAAACTATATATCGTTTTTATCGTTATAAGAAGGGCTTTCTTTTGATACCATTGTTTTGATAATTTCATATAATTTGATGTAAAAAAAATAATAAAATATGGCAAAAAAATGTAAAAAAATTTTTTTTATGACTTTTATTTGAAAAATCGTATACTCATGTACAAGAGACAACAAAAAACACTGCTAAATAATTTCTAATATATGTCCTGAGTTCAGAAATAGCCCATGTTTTATGTTTTTTTGTTTTTTTATTCATGTTACAGGGCCAGAAGTAGTGCAAAGCTATTTTAAAATCCTTTTTTTAAAAATTAGTGATAGTGACATTGTAACACTGATTTCTGTACTAAATCCATGAATGACCCCCAACATGTACATATTTTTGAAAACTAGACCACTTAGGGCATTTAACTTGGGGTATTTTGACACATTTCATGTAGCCATTTTACCACCAATCTTTGCCAAAGTTTGCAGCAAAAAAAGTTTTTTAAAATTTTTCACATATATTGCAATTTAGGTAAACATTACCTTAAAATGTAAAGGGGTATTTCCAAATAACACCTCAATATGTGTTCAGCAACATCTCCTGAGTACAGGGATACCACCCATGTATATGTTGGTTAGGTTATTTGTGGGTTAAAAGGCCACATTTGAGAGGTGCGCTTTTTGGTTTTCCAACTTGGAATTCTGACGTGCAGAAAACCTTCGCCCATGTCCAATTTGGGACATTTTTGAAGCCAAAAAGTGTATTCTACCCCACAAAGCCATATATTTTTGAAAACTAGACACCCTAGGGTATTTCAAATGGTAGTATTTTAACACTTTCCATGCACTAATTCTACCACTAGCCTATGTCAATGTTATGGATAGTAATTTTTTTTCACATACATTGTACTTCGGGCATGAATTCACAGATCCTTTTATGTGTCAGTGCCAAACAACACCCTAATATGTGTTCAGCAACATCTCCTGAGTACAGGGATACCACCCATGCATAGTTTTGTTGGGTTGTTTGGGGGCTAAAAGGCCACGTTTAGGGGGGGTGCATTTCCAACTTGGAATTTTGACATGTAGTCAGCCTGCGCCCATGTTCCATTTGGGACACTTTTGAAGCCTGTCAAAGTCTTTTACCCCATCAAACCATATATTTTGGAAAACTAGACATCCTAGGGTATTTAAAATTGTGGTATTTTAACACTTTCCAAGTGCTATTTCTACCACCAACCTATGTCAAAGGGTTGGGATGTCATTTTTTCCCCACACACATTGTAGTTCAGGCAGGAATTTTCAGATTCTGGTATTTGCTACTGCCAACCAACACCTCAATACGTGTTCAGCAACATCTCCTGAGTACAGGGATACCCCCCATGCATAGGTTTGTTGGTTTGTTTTGGGGATAAAAGGCCACATTTAGGGGGTGCGCAATTCCAACCTGGAATTTTGACATGTAGTCAGCCTGCGCCCATGTTCCATTTGGAACATTTTTGAAGCCGTCCAATGAATTGTACCCCATCAAACCATATATTTTTGGAAAATAGACATCCTAAGGTATTTCAAATGGTGGTATTTTAATACTGTATAGGTACTAATTCTACCACCAGCCTTTGTAAAAGTTTGTGGTAGTACTTTTTTGGGCGTTTTTTTTTCCACATACATTGTACTTCAGGCATGAATTCACAGATTCCAGTATATGTCACTGCCAAACAACAACCCAATATGTGTTCAGCAACATCTCCCGAGTACAGGGATAGCACCCATGCATAGGTTTGTTGGTTTGTTTTTTGGCTAGAAGGCAACATTTGTGAGATGCGCATCTCAAAATTCCAACTTGTAATTTTGACATGTAGTCAACCTGCGTCCGTGTCCTATATGGGATATATCTTTTAAGCCAGCCAATGTAATTTACCCCCACCAAACCATATATTTTTTTAACGGTAGACCCCCATCACTCCTTGTGGCAAGGGCTCAGCAGCCACCGATACATCACTAGATGATGTATCAGAAAGCTGACCATGGTCAAAATCGAACCCTGAGTCCGCGGCCTCAGAATCAGTGCGTAAGCAGTGATCTCGAGCAAAGAAGGGGTTAATAGCTCTTAGAAGAGCCTATCTAGTACTGTAATACATTACAGTACAAAGTAATTAATCCATAAAACAGTGCAGACAGAAAAACATACTGTTGCTGTGCAAGATTACTGCTTATACAGTGATGAATGGCAGGGAAGGGGTTAATACACAGTGAAAGACTTTCATAAAACCTGACAATTTTATAAAATGTTATTTTATATCACTAATACTGATCTGTCTCTTTCCGTCACAAAAATGTAAGTGAGGAGAGGGAGGCAGATCAATTTTTGTGAATATTGATCCGACCAATTTTGATCTGACCAGGGCGAATGGTGAGCTTAATTGAGAAATCACCAAACCGCCTTTGCCACTAATTCGCTGTTACTGATCGCTATGCGCTCAGGCAGCTTAAAAAAAAAAACTCAAATATTTTTACTTTACATGTAATCCCCTAGCGGGTATGTGTAAAAAAAAAATAAAAAAAAAATGCAGACAGATAAAAATTGCTTTGGCGTCAAAAAACCGGCATTTAGATCGCTCTCCGGAGCGATCGAAATGCCGACGGGCATTTTTTTTAGTATTGTACGATGCTTCCACACGGAAGTCCGTCCTGTGTCGCCAAGGGGTTAATAAATATTTTTTTTTATTATTTTATTTTTTACTTTATCTGATCTGTCTCTCTCGTACTAAAACTAGTAAGATGAGGGAGGCAGATCAATACTTGTCAAAGGCAATATTTACTAATATTGCCTTTTGACTGTATGATAAGTGCTAGCGAGGCACTTTAGCAACACCGGAAATGCTTAGAAAGCGAACGATCGTTCGCTTTCTAAGCACATGTGTGCAGGGGAGCAGCCATTTTTAAATGGCTGCTACGATCACTCCGGGGAGTGATCTTAGCGCGCCCCTGCTGGTCGCTTTCTTTACTCTGTTAAGTGCATGATGTGCCAGGCACGTCACCTGTCGGCAAGTCCTCGATTTGCCGTAACGTGCCTGACACGTCATCTGTCGTTAAGGGGTTAAACCAGATTTGTCTGTTACTCCCCCCCCCCCCCAAAAAAAATGATCTAACTACCTATGAGATTATAAAATTATGGTGAAGTAATGTAACTTGTATGGAGATTAAATACAGGAATATTAATCCCATGTGCCATATTACTTCCATTGACAAGATAAGCTTTCTTTAACAAATGTCACATTTTCCATCTCTACATGTGATTATCTGTAACATTCCTTCCACCCACAAAGCCCCATAGAATATATTAAGTGCTTTATAAAAAATAAAAATAATAAAGTAACCAGTAGATGCTTGTCTACCTAACTGAACACAAGCTCATTTATAAAATAGAAACTGTCAGTATAATAGGAACAGGACACTCTGATGGAATTTAAAGTGTAAATTTGGAGGACATATGTCTTCATTTTATCTATTATGTCATTGTAGAACAGCCACATGTGTTTTGCATGGAATATCAATGCCTGTATTCATGTTGCACCTGGCATTGTAATTTATGGTGCTGGAAACCTGTATCAGTGAATATTTTAATATTAAGTCAGATGTTCACTTCTTTAGTTATCATTGCTATAAATCTTAATTTACCTTTCAAGGAGAGTGTCACTTGCAGAGATATTGTCTAAAAGTTATTCCTTTTTCCAAGTGTTTGCTGTTTGAACATGCATTTTAATGTGTTTTGATCAACTGCTTATGGTATTTTCATACTAATAAGATGAATTATATGTTGTGAACATTATAATTCATAGGATGTGTTAAGCAATTGTTAAACACCCTATAAATAATGTAAGATCACTGCAATTGAAAGATATATTTATATATTAAAGGATAGATGATACTTTGGTCTTGACATAGATAATTGAGGAGGAAGATATATGGTCTTTTAAATAATTGTTGTGTAAATGTCTGTATTTATCTCTACACTGATTAGTCATTTGGAATGACTTGCAATTAATTTACTGATAGTCATAATTTAATGCATCAGGTTTTCATTTCAAATCCCGAGAGAGAGAGAGAGAGAGAGAGAGAGAGAGAGAGAGTTAGAGATACTGGAGAAAGGAGCACTCAAGGGACTATATTATAATAGAACATAGTGGTTTATTGACAAGATTGACATTTTAGTCCCTCACAGGGGACTTTTATCAAAAAGTAGCAACATGTAACTAAACATAATATACAGTGTAACAGGGCTACCCACACATCAAAAGCTAGAGGCAACCAGCCTTATAAGCAGTACTGAAATGATTAATGTGTAATTATCAGCTGCGTTAAGTAGGCAATGCACACTTTAGAGCATTTTGCTGATCCGTTATAATAATAGTCAAAAATGTATAATTTTCCAATGGGGGTCATTGAATCATTGATCATGGGGTACTTATCGTGCGTTTCAGTGTTGGAATAGCCTTTTTTTAATGGTGCCGTAATGATTTTGATGCATCTGTTAATTGTTATAATGGAGGGCATTGAATTACTTTTACCAGTTAATTTACAGCATAACAAACTTTTCAAGTTAACAGCCAGCATTGGATCTAGGCCAATATGTGTCTTTATCTGTATTGATAATTGTTATAGGGATATTGTATTTATACAGATATGCAATTTTATTATACACCTATATTATGTGTGTGAGTGTATATACTTAGAAATACTAAGAAATACTTGGAAATGTCCTTGTCCTCCAAAAACACATACTTCAAATGAGTTGCAAAATGAATAGGAAAATACAATGTAGACGTTAAGAATAGGTTAGATGTAATGATTTAGAAGGCCAGTTTTATTGGTTCTTTAATCTGAATAATTATTTTAACCTCGTTAAAATCTTGACTGGATTTCCTAAGTGACCCCAATACAGTGCGCGTTTGTGTGTGTGTATGTATGTATATATATATATGTTCTGTGTGTAAATGTATGTATATGACATATGTGTGTTTTTACATTAATAAACTGATACTTGTTAAATAAGTATTGTAATTATATAGATATGCTATTTTATAAGAGTATTTCACTCCAGACGCAATACAAACAGAGTGCTAACTGCAATTGCATGTAAGTTAATTTGTATAAAAACACTATATGGATCAAAGTATTGGGACACAACACCTAATTATTGAGTGCAGGTGTTTCAATCAGACCCATTGTGAGGCTGGCATGTTGCTGCTCAGCCATAGAAACCATTGCCACAGGTGTATAGAATCAAGCACCTAGCCATGCAGTCTGCATTTATACACATTTACAAAAAAAAAAGGTTTTCTATGGCGGAGCACCAACATGCAAGCCTCACAGCACCATGTACAATGCCAAGTGTCCGATCCAATGATGTAAAACATGCCGACACCTGACTGAAATAGTGGAAATGTGTTCTGTGGAGTCTTCTCTGTTTGGCAGTCTATTGGGTGCATGCATTCTGCCAACTGTAAAGTTTTGCAAGGACGGATAATGGTATGGGGCTGTTTTTCAGGGTTTGGGCTTGGCCACTTACTTCCAGTGAAGGAAAATCTTACTGCTTCAGCATACCAAGACATTTTGGACGATGCTATGCTCCCAACTTTGTGGGAACAGTTTGTGGAAGACACAAGAACTTGACTGACCCGCAGAGACCCCTGACCTCAACAGCATCAAACACCTTTAGGATAACCTGGAACATAGTTTCTGAACCAGGCCTTCTCGTCCAGGTCAGGGACTGACCTCAAAAATGCTCTACTGGATGTATGGGCAAAATTTCCCACAGAAACACTCCAACATCTTGTGGAAAGCCTTCCCAGAAGAGTGGAAGCTGCTATACATGAAATGAGAAAACAACTGTGCACGCCACTCACCGGGTAGATGTAAAATGAGATGCTTTAATAGTGAAAAAAGTGTTCCAGAACAGGCAAAAAAGGATAAATCCACGGATGATAGAGTCCACAGCAAGGCAGCCTAACACGTTTCGCGTGAAAAAACATGCTTAATCATAGTAATAGTAATCATACACCTATGATTAAGCGTGTTTTTCACGCAAAACGCATTAGGCTGCCTTCCTGTGGACTCTATCATCCGTGGATTTATCCTTTTTTGTCTGTTCTGGAACACTGTTTTCACTATTAAAGCATCTCATTTTACATCTACCTGGTGAGTGGAGTGCACAGTTGTTTTCTCATTTCATGTCTGATTTTAGCACCTGATCAGTGCTGTGGAGCACCCACCACCTCAAGCATGTTTGTCATAAGTGTTTGGAGCCGGTATAGCTGCTTATACATCTGGAAGCTGTTATAGCTGCAAAGGGGGACCAACTACATATTAATGTGCATGTATTTAAAATGCAATGTCATAAAAGTCCCTGTTAGTGTAATGGTCAGTTGTCCCAATACTTTTGTCCATATAGTGTAAATATAGTATAATGATTAAGCAACAGTTTTGTTGAATTAGTAAATGAATATATTGAAGATATATTCAGTGTTACATTCTAGGAGCACATGAAATGATTATAGCTCTTCATATTGAAATTAGAATATGTTAGTTGTAAACTATATGGCTTCAAAACATGTCAATTATATAACAGCTACAAAGGGATTTGGAGATGGCTGGTCCTCATTTTGGTAAATATGCAGGATTTAGGCAGACACAGGAGTATCTTAAAATATCAGGCTTTATGTAAATGGAGCTCAAAAAGCTCTAGTTTACTTTTTATGTGAAGTAAAAAAATGTTGTCAGTGTTTTTTCTGCAAGATCTTAATACACCCATAGGAAAACTGACAGGGGAAAATTGCAGAATAATCTTTTATTTTTATACATAATAAAAATGTATGTTTGACAAAATGCAAGTAAATACATCTGTGCTAAACAAATAGAGAACAAAAATCTCCAGAGGGTCACATGTAACAAGTAAAACACGTTGTGATGTCCATCCTTTTATTTTTTTTACTATTTATTATTTTAAATTATTTCATATATAAAAAAGACAATACAAATAATACAAATATCGGATACATATATAGACGCCTTGCTATTGCGAGAGAGAGTCATATTGCATAGCACATAAAATATCATAAAAGACTCCCAACAAGTATAGACCCTAAACATTACTCCTCACATACATGGTTTATTTACATCTGTACTTGATTCTTGAATGTACATATTCCCAGTCCTTCTTTGTATCCTTGAAACACCATAGCTTACCCATATCCGATGCCCATATATAAAAGGACAGTACTAACAAACGGGTAGATCTAAAAACATCATACCTATGTAAGTAAAGCTGGCATTTCCTAGCACCTAAAATATCATAAAAGGACAATACAGGTGGGGATATATAAATATAAATACCATATCATAACAGAACAAAATCTCTTGTCCAACACTTAAAATATCACACAATCCTACTGACCCATGTATATCCTGAAAATCATTTCCCATGCATATGGGTTGTTACATTCCTGCCCACTGTCAGGATCACCGCCATGCCATCCAGACTGCCAGACGTGGTCGCCCCAGATGCACCCAGCAGGGGATTTGAACTGTGGTTCTTCTGGACTGTATCCTGCTATTTTGCCTCTGAGCCATTTCAGAACTTTGAAACTCCTGTTTGTTTGTATTGCCTGCAGCACTAGGGGGCTGGACTTCACCAAAGGCTCAGACCTGTCAGTAACTCTTCAGCTGAAGCACATACCTAATTAACAAGGTATAAGACACTGCCTCTCCCTAAGAGCAGTGTCAGTTCATTGACTCTGGATTCCTTGTTTGGTTCCTGTGATTTTTGACTTCCAGTATTCCTAATCATTTTCGGCTTTTGACCTTGGATTTATTACCCGTTTATTCTGAATTCTGGCATCCTCTGACCTCTGGCTTTCCCACGAAGATTCTTTTGCTCTTGTCCTTGTCTGCAACTTTACCTGGATATCCTGACCAGCCCCCGTGCACAAACTCACAGGCCACGTGGCTTCTTACCTGGTCACCCTGGTCTGTGTTTGTTTGCAAGGGTGAGCATACATCTCTGCCTAAAAGACTCCCAACAAAGGTAAGCCCTGAAAACACATCTCTCCCTAAAGGACTCCCCACAAAGGTTTCCCTGACACCCACTTCTTAAATGCTCTTCTTCCCACTCTTTCCTTGCATTCTCAATCCACATATCCCACATGTATCCGTTACATATAACATCACGACATATCACTCAAGTTAAGTTTGCATATTTTTCTTCCCCTCCCCCCCCCCCAAACCGCGACCGCCAAAACTATTAGCGCATCCTGCTGGGGGGGGGGGGGGGATGATGTCCATCTTTTACAGAAAATTATTAAAGGGGTTAAATGTTAATGTATAAAATCCAGCCTTGTTTGTTTCCTTAAGCTAATGTTCCAGAGCTGTCATATATAGAATGACACCACTATGGATACAAATGTACGCTAGGGCACATTTGTCAAGTCAGATGTGAAGAGATGCTAGTTAATAGCTTTGTATGTATGTAAACATTACACCCCTGTTGAAATCAATAGAAACTTTTGCTTTGAAATACCTTGTTTTGATTAAGCTTTAGAATTGCATTATTTTTGGCTTTATATGATACAAATCACCATAATGGCTACAATCAGGACTTATTCATATTCTATAGTCAACATGGTCCTTTTCTGTTGGCAGTTACTATAGTTCTATTCAATACTTTGGTGTCTACCCAATATGCCCCAATCAGGGCTTGTAGCCAAATTGTGCAGATGATGTTGGTCCAAAATTGCCAATTTACGCCAATATTCTTGCTTACAAATTGTATACATAATTTTCAATTCTTTTTTAGTCTCTACACTCACCATAAAAACAAAGTTTACATGATATTGTAACTTTAATGTGCCAGTCCCAGAAAATCTGTCGGTGATCTCCTATTCTGAGAATACCAGTAAAAAAAAAAAAAATGTTTATGTGACTCTGATTGTTACCTGGTTTAACCCTTTGTCTGCTGTCTGCCTATTGACCCTGCTTGTGACACCTGGATTAACCCTTTGCCTGTTGCCTGCCTATTGATCTTGCTTGTGACCTGGATTAACCCTTTGCCTGCTGCCTGCCTATTGATCCTGCTTGTGACCTGGATTTACCCTCTGTCAGCCGCCAGCCATTTCTGAACACTGCCTATATTCTGGACTTTCCTTCTACCATAAGTCTACATGTGCATCTTGGATTCCTTCCCTGACACTCCGCTAGCCAGAGCCCTACACTTAATGCCAAAGCAAGACATGGCATAGGAATTGCCATTGTGAAAAACACAATTCACTCACACATTTTTAGCAATTGCGGTATCATGATCCCCTAGGTTTTTGCCACGTGTTCCAGTGGTCTGCATCTCAGCTCGCAGAGCTTTACCCACATATTTGAGCCCACATTTGTATTTTGTCAAGTATATTATGTTTATATGTTTTATTAGTTATTTAATCCCAAAGTCTCAAGTATTCTCAGAATTCTTAGTAGGTATAAAGTTACACACTCTACATTGTCCACACCGGAAGCATCCTAAAGTGGATGAACAAGTTTTGTTTCTTTTTTTTGGTATTAATGTGGCTATGTACAAGTAAGGTGGCCTTTGTCTATTTGTAGTGTATACTTTTGGTGAGGTGCTCATCATCTTTCAAGATGGCCCAGAATTGATCCAAGATCTAAGGCCACCTTGAATCAAATGTACCACCTGATTTGGTTTCTCTTTTTTTGGGGCTATATGATGAGAGGAGTCCATTGCAGTCCATCGTAGAGGTTTTGTTATATGTCTTTTTTAGAATCTGCTGTTTTTAATCAATAGTTTTCAGCTTAAGGTCATCATCATCTGAGCAATTACGACGTAATCTCAGGTAATGTCCTAAGGGACTCCCTTTCTTTAGTGGTATAGGGTAACAGCTCCTCCATTGTTTTATATAAAGAGTGTTTTTCACTGACCCTGAATCATTCTTGCTAATTGTTAGGTCAAGTTTCATGTAGATTAATTTGATTTGTGAGTGAATTGCACATTAATGTACTTTTTGAGATATATATTCTGTACAGTTGTTAATGATGTGATACAACAAGATTCAATATCCTTGTTTGTTTTATTTACATTTTTTTGTGTACATTTTTGAAAAAATATTTTATTAAACACATTTATACATTTGTATATTGGTTCCATGATTTTTATTGTGTAAGCCAGGTCTAATTCTGATATATAGTTTTCATTTTAATTGTTAAAGATGGAAAACCTTAGAAAAGGATCATAAAGCCTGTTCAATACACACGTGAATGCCTTGTTTTTATTTTCTAAATCAAAGATTCTTCACTATATATACTTTCCTATATTATATTGATTTACCTTGTCCTGGAAATTATCTATTCCATAGACACAGATATTGGATGCTGCAAGCTATTTAATAATAATCTGATATGTTTTTTGTATGTGTTACATTGAGTACAAAATAACCATTATGCTATGTACTATACATTTGACCTTGAGCGTGACTGTTCTTTTATGTGACTTTAGCTGTAACCTTGGCTTAATTGGCTGACTATGGTTCTTGTCATCTACCTCGGCCCTATAGGTCTGTCTTTGGATAGGTTGATAGTTTATACCAATTGTTTGTGAAATAGCTTCTAAAATTACCTTTGAGGGTAAAAAACTTGAGCTCAATCCTAGAAGTAACTAGATATCTTTTGATATGTAACATTCCATAACAATTAATATTTAACATATTATCCTAGACCCCAGACATCCAACTGTGGCCTTCCAGCTGTTTCAGAATTACAATTACAATACTTTTTCACTTTTATGAGAAGATTTGTGATTCAGCATGTGCTGGGGGGCCACAGTTGGATGCTTAGGTCATAGAGTATCTATTAAGACAAAATAATCAAATGGCTGTGCCTCATTATAAAATCTTTTTAGTTGGTCCCTCTTTAACATACCACTAAAAAGAGAAATACAATATTATTTTAGGTGCCAGAGCCCACTGTAGCTTTGAACAATGCTAGACACATTCTGTGTCGGCTGTGCATGAATGTTGATATGATGGAAAAGTTGACAGACAATAGAAAAATAAGTTTTACTTACATACATAATCCTAGGACAATGTGTGATATCCTCAGTTAGAGAAATCGATCAGCCAGGACCAGAAAGCATATCTCAGAGAGGACCTCAGTGGAAGCTAGGCTTTTATTTTGTCATTTAATTCTGGAGTGAGCAGTAGATAAGAGGTTCTGATTTTGCTATAAATAAACTGCTCTGTTTTTTGCAAACTAAGACTGCAGTTCTCCTGTGTTATTGCCCAAGAGGACCACTCCAATCTGACCTGTTGAACGTTCCTGTTACTTATCACCATTATCCGAATGACAGCAAACCTTGAGTGGACCTGGCATGCAAAGAAAACCCAATAATTATCATCTCAGGTATTCATTTTAAATTTGAGTCCAGCTTTTCAACATTGATAACTAATGTCCACATAGACTCTTGGCTCCCTGGTCCAATATAAATGTACAGCTTCCCTAACTTGTTAAATTCAGTACAATCTTTGCATCAACTTCAGGCCATGATCAGAGTTCCCATTGAAATCAGCAGGGACTAAACTCAGGAAATGTTAGGTTAGCTTACCAAACAAAGAATTCATCAAATACTTTGAGTTCAGATTGAATCCAAAACCTATACGTTTTGAATAAAAGTTTGCAAACAAATTACACATGTATCATACTTACAACCTATCTGTGTGGTCAGATATGCAAATTGACTGACTGAATGATAACTGCCAATATATAAATAAATAGTATTATTCAACTACATTCATTCAATATTATTAGACAACATTCATTTCATGTAAGTCTATCATTTTCTTAAAAAAGAAAATGTTGGGTATTTTGCTCAAATAATTATAAGTTGACTGTTTGGATTAACAAAACATGAACACTTAGCTACTTTAAGCTAGGCACAGCTGCTGAAAGCTTGTTAAAGTGGTTGAAACTTTGAACACCATATGTCCATGAGAAAAATCTAATGCAAAGAGATAAGGTGATCAAAAATGTGTAATATTGTGCAATAAGGGTTGTATACCCAAAATTAGATCAGTAATACTTATATGCAATGTTTGAACTGTACAAGTCTTCAGATGGATATATTCACAGTAGACATGCAAAAACAATAGAAACAGGATAAACTTAGCACGTTTTGTGTATTATAATATATGGACTCAAACCTCTTCAAAAACACTCTTCTAGTGTTTACAGCACCTTATGCTAATGCATTGGGCTTAAAAGGAGGGTTATTAAAACCTATTAGTCCACTTCAGTATCTTGAATATATTTAGATACAATTGCTGGATAAAAGGGTTAATGGAATTACTTCTCTTTTAATATATGTCATAAAAACCATATTCAACATTAAAATGTACAGAATGCTTACAGGACATGGTGGTGAGTTCACCCTTTTTCATATACAACCAAAAGAGACAAATAGACAAAGTCTGTATGGTCTGTCGATGTGGGCATGATAGTACTCTTGGGGCTCAATGGCGTCACAAGTTGCTGCCGATCACTACTCTTTGGCTGAGACAGAGCAGGAACTGGATCTCCAGTGATGGAGCACATCATGCACAGTAAATTGTTCTACTAGGAGTCTTCTTTAAGGCACATATGTGTAGATGTCCATAAACTCTAAATACATGAAGAAAGAATTGTTAAAGGAGGGAATGAAAAAAAGTCAGCTTCTGCTTTTGACCATTTGACTATTCAAAGACAGGAGAACATGACAGAAATTTGATGGAT
The DNA here is from genome assembly GCA_036172795.1 of Pelodytes ibericus. NCBI lineage: Eukaryota > Metazoa > Chordata > Amphibia > Anura > Pelodytidae > Pelodytes > Pelodytes ibericus. The sequence continues at coordinate 167,452,304 of CM069861.1, read as the reverse complement.
ACAGACTTTTGTCTACTTCTAAATTCTGCTTCTTTGAAGGCTGCTGTTTCCTATGTTTTTTTTGTTACAGATAGGCTTCAAGATTTTGCTATGAATGACTTCACTTTGCCTCTTTAGGTCCATGTGGCATGGAGTTAAAAAGCAGAGTGATGTCATTAATCTCAAAAGTTTCCCAACTTTTTTTCTGCCCAATGTTTCGACTGGAAAAGTCAAGGGAGATCTTATCTTTTGATGATGTTGTGCTATTCTGAGTCTTTGTGATGGAGAATGGGTGTTTAAAAAGTTAAAAATAATTTTATTAAATATTATCCAGAATTGAAATGGGCTAAATTTGTATGATTATTGAGCATGCATGATGTGTTTTATTGCACTGTAATGTCTGCGTTAACTTTTTAGGCTTAATAGCAATGGGTTTATAATAGGTGCAGTAATGATTTTACTGATAAATGGCAAACCCCAGTGGACTGGCAAACCCCAGTTAATTTACCAATTAATGCACTTTTTCATTTAACAGCCGGCACAGAATGCTGGCCAACGTAGGATAAAATAACACATGTATTATAAGAAAGATCTTTTTTTGTTCTGTACCACCAGGAGATCTAAAATCCAATTTCTAGCCATTAAAATGCATTGTTCTCCTGCTATTGTGTGATGTTTATTACACTGTGCTGTTTTTTTGGTATTATTACACTTCAGCCAATAAAGTCATGTCATTTAACCTCTGGGTTTATCCACCTATTACTGGGCTTTTCAAATCCCTATTCACAAAATGGAATACGAATATGAGTATAATTTGTATTCTTCGCTTTTGTGCACTTTGCAATTTGCTACTTTTCATCCTCCTGTTAAATTGTAATGGTAGCTAAAGCTAAACTTCCTGCAGAGAATACCATGAAAGGATTATTTGTTCTCCCGATGTGTCTGGTTTACTTTTTATGTTTGCATATTGCGTACAAGTAGTCTAGTAAAAAATAAATAAATCGGAGAAAAACAAAATCCAACATAATGATAAAAAAAACTAAAGGTGTAATTTTTTTTAAAGAAAAGGTAACCTTGAAATGGTACAAGAGTTAGAAGAACATTTTCCAAGATAAATTGTAAACAGAGAGCAATCTCAATGGGGAAATCCCAATGCAGTCTATATTGGAAGTGAACTGTGATGATCCCACCTTATCTTTTAATTTCATACTAAAATTATCATTTTTATTAAACTTTTAGAAAAATATATGTAACAAATATACATTAAAGTGAAATAAATATATAATTTCTCAATTCATGAAGATTCAATATTAAATTTCCATTTAGACAAAAAGACAATACATTATACAATACACAGAAATAGCAAATAAGAAAAAAATAGACCTACAAAACAGTAAAAAGCTGACTATGACGATAAAATGTATGAGGTATCCAAATACATCTGTGAATGTTCAATAGAGATTGATCAATCTTTATTCCTAAAAAGCAATTACATGGTTCCCAACCAATCTTCTTTGACTGCTCTCTCCAGCAATCTTATTCCTACCCTTTTCCATCTCAAGTTGGTATGAAATTTGTTTGTGAAGAGTCAGCCATATTGGTATCTCTTGAGATTTCCAACACGTAGCTACTAGGTTAAACTAGATGTTTAGCATGTTTATTAAAACATTCATTGTATTAATAGTTTAGTTGCGAAGATTTGCAGGTTGGAGATTTTTTTTCCATCTAATATTTTAATGCCTGATGCTTATAACTCCCTGGTCAGGTCACCGCTGTTTACGAAATGGGCTTCAGTGTATCGGAGCCAAAAGGCTCCAAAATGGCCTAATTTCAGGCATTTCAATTCTCTAGCTTTTATAAGTTAACATTCATAAAATCAAACAATAAATATATACAATTATAATATATTAATGTATATTATAATAGTATATATAAATGTTACATATGCTTTTTTAAATTAAAAATACATTTATTTTGGTTGTCATTTACTTTGTTTATATCTGTTTGAAAGCAGAAGAACTGGTGCAAGTGCTAGTGCTTGAAATTAAGAAAATCTTTTAGTTTAGAAAACATTTGTTAGTGTAATATATAAAAAAAAAAAAGATAAATATTATGTATAAAATATAATCAATACTAAATTGTTAAATGGACAATTTCAATAAAAATGTACATGTAATAATTTAGTATTGATACAGTGATATTGTTTGCCAAGTTGGCAATAAACCCGATGTGTTTTGCCTCTCAGAACTTCTTCAGTGGTAAACACAAAGTTATAGTAAAAAAGCTTTTATTGCACTGTAAAAGGGATTGAAATAGATAGTGGAAGAAATAGCATTACTGGGCCTTAAATGGTATTTTAAAAGCTCAGTCTGAATGCAGGTGTTTCTGGAGTCTGGTTAGGAGAAAAGACTCCTTGCTAATTAGAGTTTCTGGAAGCCTTTACAGCCAAAACAAAATGGACATATCATCAACGGATTGATGTATAGTAATGAAAATTGCCCCTCAAATGAACAATAAGAAGGATAGAAGTTTTTAATTTGGAAGCAAAATAAATATGTTGATTTTCATTCTGATTCGGGACCACATCAGTAGTCTCTGAGTAGCCCAAATTTAAGTACCATTTGGATCACTGATGTGATTCCAGGTGCTTCCAAAGTTGGAACTCAAACTGTTGTGGTAGCTTTTCTTCTTTAAAAAAAAAAAATCCTCCTTTTATTATTCCCTTTATTTATTTAAATGTTTCTCTCTTATCCCCTCAGTCTCATCATTCGACAGCTAAACAAAATCTTGTGATGAATACATAAAAAAATATAAAAAATACTTATAGCAAAAGAGCAATGCGTCTTGAACTACTTGATAGAAGCATGTCTCTACAACAAAAACCCATAGAAGAAACAGAAATGCCTCCTAAATGGTTCAACTCACATATCTTGTTGTGCCTGAATCAATCAACTATACTTGTGGCAAAGTGGTATCACTCTGAAGGCTCTTTCTTTCCTAATTGTCACATACACACATGCAAAACAGGCCAAAGAATCACCACAATAGTGCAACTTATTAGAAATGTAAATTTAATAAGAAATACGAACACAGAGGCTTACTTAAAAATGTGTGAGCTCACAGAAGCAACTCACAACAAACGCTTGATTAGCTTTACTGGCTGATTTTAGTATACAGGCTCAGTGCAGCTTGCTCTTCCACCCCATTTAAAAGGAAAAGCTTCACAGCAACAGCCAACTTGTCTGTTGGCCACCGCCGGAAACAAGCCGCTTATTCGAATTTGCACACTGTCAAAGGGAATAGCAGAAGACTCATTTCCACAATACAGGTTTAGAGGAGGGTGTGTGTCAAACACGTTTCAACAAATCGTGGCTTCTTTCGAGATTAACTCGAAGAAACCATGATTCGGCGAAAAAATTCTCATGCCTTTCACTGTACTTTTATTTTTTTGCTCTATACATGTTAAGATCCTTTAACTTTTCCGGTAAGCTCTGTCCTGCAGTCCATGAACCAGTTAAGTATCCCTTCTCCGTGTTGTTGCTGTGAATTAAAAAAAATAAAAAATAAAAAACATTTTAAGTAGAAATATAAGTATGCTCATGCATAGGTTAAATATACTTTTGTAGCTACAATATGTGTAATAGAATTAGCTTTATCGAATATTCTACAACTCTGGAACCTTACCTATATTGGAATCATTTTAACATATATATAATAATAATATAGAAACATAGAATGTGTCGGCAGATAAGAAACATTCAGTCTATCTAGTCTGCCCAAAATTACCATTATGAGTGCCAGAGGTATACAAATATTAAACTGATTCTTGTGTGTTATAATAATTAATTTCCCCAAACGATCTGCTAACAGTAATCAGGAATGCCAACAAATCTTATTGAGCACATTAAACAATTCAGCTGAGATAAGACCAAAAAGCTCAATTTAAACAATACACACAGCTTCACATATTGAAAACCAGAGGGTACGTTTTAATTAATTATCCTATGTCCCCATCGTGATGACACATACACAAGCTAAAATGTATTTCCTTTAAGTCAGCAATAAAACTTAATATGCCCTATAATGTTAGATCTACAATGAACACAGCATATCACGTTTCATTTGCTTTGAACATCTTACGCAGCTATTTAAACTTCTATACACATTATACAGTCAGTAAAATGTCTTGTAAAACCCTTGCGCCAAATGTAAAACCTGACATTTACTTTACATTTGTTTCACTGAGTAGATGAAATGAATCCACTGTAGCATAACTAGTCAGGTTGTGACAGCCGTAAGCCAAGATTATTCCCTAGAAGCCAATCTGACCTGTGGCCAAAAGTGAGACATCTGTGAAAAATCATTCTTAGATTAACTCTTTCGGGATGAGAAAGGCAGAGGAGATTAAAACTCAAACAAGCTATCACAGAACCCAAAAGTTCTATTTTAAAGTGTATAATATCCAATATATAAACTATATGGGCTCAATTAACCCCTTCCTGACAATGGACGTGACAGGCTTGTCATGACAAACCCTTTTGCTGAAGACAATCAACATGTCTGACATTTTAGGCAGAAACAATCACATTATGCATGCTGGCATACCACAATCACACTTTAAAAGAAATGGCTATATGTGCTGAGGCCCAGAGGCGTCGTTAGGGGGGGGCTACTGGGGCTGGAGCCCCGAGTCTCCTGACCATAGCCCCGAGTCTGTGAAGCTTCCCCTGCTTCCTGCTCTGTCACTATGATAACCCCGCCCCCAACCCATGTGACCGGCAGGAACCCACGTGTTCTCCCTCACAGCACAGACCACGAGGGATGCTGTGCTGCTGTGGAGAGGCTGCTCTCTGCTCCAGGGGCTGCAGAAAAGCCTCCTCTATGAACTGCCACTTACCTCCCATCCAGGAACAGACTGCACAAGGTAGGTTCTCCATGTATTCTTATATAAATATCACCAACAGGTGAGTACTGGGGAAGGGGGTGGAGGGAGGGTGACATTAATGGGCAGAATAACCCTGGCAAATGATGGATAAATTAACCCTGGCAAATGATATATGAATTAACCCTGGCAAATGATGTATGAATTAACCCTGGCAAATGATGTATGAATTAACCCTGGCAAATGATGGATAAATTAACCCTGGCAAATGATGGATAAATGAACCCTGGCAAATGATGTCTAAATTAGCCCTGGCAAATGATGTCTGAATTAACCCTGGCAAATGATATATGAATTAACCCTTGCAAATGATGGATAAATTAACCCTGGCAAATTATGTCTGAATTAAGCCTGGCAAATGATGTCTGAATTAAGCCTGGCAAATGATGGATAAATGAACCCTGGCAAATGATGGATAAATGAACCCTGGCAAATGATGTATGAATTAACCCTGGCAAATGATGGAGAAATTAACCCTGGCAAATGATGGAGAAATTAACCCTGGCAAATGATGTCTGAATTAAGCCTGGCAAATGATGTATGAATTGATCCTGGCAAATGATGGATAAATGAACCCTGGCAAATGATGTATGAATTAACCCTGGCAAATGATGGATAAATGAACCCTGGCAAATGATGCATGAATTAACCCTGGCAAATGATGGAGAAATTAACCCTGGCAAATGATGTATGAATTAACCCTGGCAAATGATGGATAAATGAACCCTGGCAAATGATGTATGAATTAACCCTGGCAAATGATGGATAAATGAACACAGGCAAATGATGTATGAATTAACCCTGGCAAATGATGGATAAATTAACCCTGGCAAATGATGGAGAAATTAACCCTGGCAAATGATGGAGAAATTAACCCTGGCAAATGATGGAGAAATTAACCCTGGCAAATGATGGATAAATGAAGCCTGGCAAATGATGTCTGAATTAAGCCTGGCAAATGATGTATGAACTAATCCTGGCAAATGATGCATAAATCAACCCTGGCAAATGATGTATGAATTAACCCTGGCAAATGATGTATGAATTAACCCTGGCAAATGATGTATGACTTAACCCTGGCAAATGATGGATAAATTAACCCTGGCAAATGATGGATAAATTAACCCGGGCAAATGATGGATAAATTAACCCTGGCAAATGATGTATGAATTAACCCTGGCAAATGATGTATGAATTAACCCTGGCAAATGATGGAGAAATTAACCCTGGCAAATGGTGGGGAAATTAACCCTGGCAAATGGTGGGGAAATTAACCCTGGCAAATGATGGATAAATAACCCTGGCATATTATGGAGAAATTAACCCTGGCAAATTATGGAGAAATTAACCCAGACAAATGATGGTTAGTGATGGTCTGTGTGGAACGGAAATGCTCCCTTCCCTGCAATGAGATATAGCAGCAGGGAGGGGGGGCATATTGAGCAACATTTGTTTTATTTATTTTTAAATACACCACTTGTATGATTATGTGACAGACTGGATGTATGTATGAGTGTATGTGGCAGACTGTATGTGTGTGTGTATGTATGAGAGCATGTGACAGACTGTATGTATGTGACAGACTGTACGTATGTATGTGATAGACTATGTATGTGTGAGACTATGTATGAGTGTGTGTGTCTATGTGACAGATTGTATGTATGTATCTGTGTGACAGACTGTATGTATGAGTGTTTGTCTGTGACAGACTGTATGTATGAGTGTGTCTCTGTGACAGACTGTATGTATGAGTGTGTCTCTGTGACAGACTGTATGTATGTATGAGTGTGTCTCTGTGACAGACTGTATGTATGAGTGTGTATCTGTGACAGACTGTATGTATGAGTGTGTATCTGACACTGTATGAGTGTGTGTCTATGTGACAGACTGTATGTATGAGTGTATGTGAAAGACTGTATGTGTGTGTCTATGTGACTGACTGCATGTATGAGTGTGTATGTGTGTCTGTATATGACTGCATGTGATTGTGTGTATGTGCTGTTGTCTGGCTCCTAGATTTTGTACTGGCTCCTAAAACTCAGTTAAGTTCGTCAAGCCCTGGCATAAATGCAACTAGTTATATACATCTATTTGGGGTCTACCTCAAGCTTTTGAAAAGGCTGGAAATATTTAATATTTTACAGGTTTTGTTTTGTGATTATAAACGTAATATTTTTTTGCTGCGAGGGTGGTGGGTGCATGGAATAGCCTTCCAGTAGAAGTGGTAGAGGTTAATACAGCGAAGGAGTTTAAGCATGCGTGGGACAGGTATAAGGTTATCCTAGATATTAGGATATTTAAGACTGACCACACCTGTACCTATGCATCCTATACCTTTATCTTATATCTATACCTTTACCTATGCATTACTATACCTGTATCTTATATCTGTACCTGTGCATCCTGCACCTGTCTGTCCTAATAGCTTATATCCGTACCTATGGATCATGTACCTGTCCATATAGCCTAAATCTGTACCTATGCATCCTGTATCTTTATCTATATATGCATCTGTATCATATATGTACTCATGCATCATCATGTACCTATATCTATCTACATCTATCCTATATCTATACCTATGCATTCTGTACCTCTGTCTGTCTACCTATCGATCATGAGACATCATTGTATTTTAGTATTATTAAAGCTGTGGGCTATAGCCCCAGATCATTTTTGAGCCTAGCAACGCCCCTGCTGAGGCCCCCTCTTTACACATGCAATCACTGTGACCAGAGCCCCAATGACCAGGCTTCATTCCCCTAGCAGAAGAACTAAATGCACAAGAAAGGCTGAGAAGGTAACAGACTGAAACAAAGGCTTCAGGTAAATCCTTCTTAAGTGGAAGCTCTTTGGTCCACCAATTGCCAGGAGTGGTAAAAGGAAGGATACAGGGAGCAACCACTCAGGATTCCATTTAGAGAGAAATGAGGGACAGAGGGAAAATGAGAAGGCATACTATTTTGTGTTTCTTATATTAATAAAAATTACCCACTTTTTTAGAGTTTTGCCCAAGGCCCATAAGGGTTTTAAAGAGTCCCTGGTTATGACCTCATGTGTTTAGCTGTCAAAGCCAGTTCCTTCCTTGACAGTGTTAGTCTGTCTCTGTCCCATAGCAATCATGGGGCAGGAGACTAATTACAGTAAGTGCCCTCTTGCCCAAGCACTCTGCCTGCCTCCTCCAAACACCCTCTCAGCCCTAATGGTCCAATGGTTGGATGAGTAAAGTGCAAAAAGTGATGTGGTGGGGTAATAAGGTGCTTTACTTAGCCACCGGGTAGTCGGCATGATGTGAAGCAACGTAACTCATTACAACTACCGGAAGTGAAACGGAAATACAAGATAGTTTATACGAACTCCCTATTGGACAATTTTCACTGATATGTGCCATGTTCTTTGTATATAAGTCTCAGATACTGCTGATGCCGTCACATTCTGAGGAAGCCTCTGTTGATTAGTGAAACGCGTAAATGGACGGCTTCTGTGGGAATAAGACTCTGCTAACCTGTTTTTGATCTACTGTATACAGCTTAATACCTAAGTGGAAGGTATTTTATCTGTTTTATAAAATAAATATTGTACATTTTGCTTACACTTTTATGCTTTCAATTATTTGGAGATGATTGAGAGAACATCCTGCAACAGGAAATAAAGACCACCTTATATGCTGTGTATCTTTGGAGGAAGTGTGAGGGCAAAATATGGAGTCATACTCTCTGTATATAACTCATAGTTACTACACTATATCCTGTGTATGCAGTTTTTTTTTACTTTTGTATGTTTAAGAAAACAGAGGATATTTCCATGGAAAATCACCAGGTTGTATCCACTGCACTTTATTTCTGGCCCAGAAGCGCACTATCACTTTGTTCTCTTTGTTTGTATATTTGGACAATTGTGGGATTTTTCCAGAAGGTTGCACCTTGTGCACCACCTAATTAAAACTCCTTATCACCCCACCACATCAGTATGGGATTAGCACAAATGTCGAACTCCAAATTTATACAGACTTGTCATCCCCTCAGATGCCTCATCCCGACCTCGGTATTCGCTAACATTTTGTGCGAGGTCAAAATGAGGCGAGAAGAAGAGAGGGAAGGTCAAACACGACCTCTGAGACGAAGATAAAATTCAACATCATTGAAAAAAAATCTGCTAGCTTCAAATCAATCAAATTCAACCTCATAATTGGTTGAATTTGACTTAGAAAAATAAAACAATTAAAAAAACGAAATAAAAAATAACTCCCCCCCCCCCCCCTGCACTCCCAATGATATTATATACCTGGGCCGGGAGCCTGCTTATAGGTTTCCAGGCCCCCCCCCCCCCAATTTTTAATACCAGGGCTGGGAGCCTGCCAAATGCACCCATAAAATGAATGGACCCAGGGGGCCTGGCCCATTTATATGTTTTTGTATCTCTTACAACAGATTTGTTTTTAGAATTTATATCTGTTTTTTTTTAATTGTTTCTTAGTGATTTTTCTTACTCAACTAATACATATTGGTTTAGTTTACTTTGTATTAGGGTATTTATCACCTGCTAATTTTGTTTTTGTGCCCTTTATTTTTCAAGCATATATTTTGCAGCAAAATATGTTTGCCTAGTGCAGCACACAGTCTTGCATCAGCCCTGATCACATGTCATTTCAAAACAAAAAAGTATTTTTTATACCATAAATAAAGTTACTTTAAACATCCAGTTTGCCATATTTACTTTATATATACTTTAAGCATTGTTTATAAAAAAAAGCTAATAATTTCATTTTGCTTAATGGGCAACAGTAAAGGAAATATATGTGAACATACATTCTAGTATTTCTCTATTCCAAGAATGTGACTTGTTTAAAACTGTTTTAGCACTAGGATTATTTTGAGGGAGTTATTTTTATCTTGTTTCACTCGCTGTCAATGCATTATAGGTCTCTCTGCACCATAAATCACAAGGAGACCTGTGGTGACATAAATCATTATAACATGTTAGGTAAAACCTAATTACCAAGCCTCTTACTCTTGCAAAACACTATACCTGTAGTATTAAGGGGCAGGGTAAAACAACGGTCTAGTTTCCATTTATGGCATTAAACACTTGTGTCACTACAGACAACTCAGTTTACATAATTGGAATCAAGGTCCTTTAATAGACGTATGCTACAAAGATTCACACTACATGTTAGCATGCGTTACTAAGAATGTTAAGTAATGACAGATATAACACTACCTAAATAACACGAAAACCAAACGTTTCACAACCTCTAGGATACGTACTGCAAGATGGGGATATATTTAACAATGTCATTTTTACAAACATGATTCCATTACTTAAAGGAGAACTGTTGGCAAAATGAAAGAATACAAATAATGTACCTTATCAAGCCCTCTCTACACCTTATACACCCCTCTCTTAGGGGGCTGACATACTGTTTAGAATCTTGGGTCAGGTGACTGAAGATCTGACCCAAGTAAATAACATGTCAACCCCTGAACTGAGTTATAAAGAGCAAAGAGGGCACTTTATTTGTATTCCTTTATTGAAGCAGTTATATTTAAAATACCTACACTAATCATGTTAAATTCCTACATTTGCATGGGTCAATAACATTAGCTGTGTCGCTGAAGCATACTTGCATATAAATAATTCCTGTATCACTGTTAGTGTTTCTGAAACACCATTAGTTTCCAGGTCTTTTCTTAGAGGCACAGACTTTTAAAATTAACATGACCAAAATCCCCTATTAATCCTGGTAAGAGCAATGTTTTTTTAGAACACAACAGGTCAGGCTGGCATTGCATATTTTATTGAGGTTATAGCTTAGGACCGCAGTTTTTATATCTAAATATCTGAATATGTTTTTTGCAGACCAAAGGTAATGGACATTCGTATGTTAGCCTCATTCTATCTGAGCTGTGCAACAGTTTGTGGATAGCACTGTAGCTTTAATACACATGTGTATGCCATTCATCACCCAGTTCTCTGATGCAACATCATCATAATCATCATTACTTTTCCCCAGATCATAAGGTAGTAGATTCAGTGTACCGTATACACCTACTTATGGATCCACCTTATTGTCCCCTGTACTGGCCTGCTCATGTCATGCTACATTAGCCACTTATGTCTTATTGGGTCTATTCACTAAAATATGACTTTGATTTTTTTCTTTTGAGACTAAGTCAAATTCAGCACCACAGTTTGAAAATCCAGGTTAGAATCTTCTTAGTTGAAAGTAACGGGAGGCGAAATGATCATAGCTAGTTGTGAGACTGAGTCACATTCACCATATTCAGAGTTTGACTTACTCTCCAAAATAGCTTTGATCATTTTACCTCCCATTGCTTTCAATGGGGAAAATTTGAACCTGGGTTTTTTTTCTAAGTCAAACTTGGGTGCCAAATTTGACTCAGTCTCAAAATGAAAGTTGACCTCCAAAATCGCATTTTAGTGCATAGACCCATTTGACTGATCATCATCTATATATAATATCGAGTTATTTCAGTAGTAACAAGGTGACCGAGTATTTGAATGTGTTTTCAAGATTTAGTTGATGAAAATTGTGTGTTCTGATTAGGTGTGTCCTTATCAGGCATGTCAATGTTTGTGCTTATATTTTTAGATGCACATAATAGAAACATAGAAACATAGAATGTGTCGGCTGATAAGAACCATTCGGTCCATCTAGTCTGCCCAATTTTTTTTTGAGTACTTTTATTAGTCCCCCGTTCCCGATCTTATAGCTAGGATAGCCTTGTGTCTATCCCACGCATACTTAAAATCCTTGACTGTGTTTACCTCTACCACTTCTGCTGGCAGGCGATTCCATACATCCACTACCCTCTCAGTAAAGTAATACTTCCTGATATTACTTTTAAATCGTTGCCCCTCTAATTTAAGACTATGTCCTCTAGTTGTGGTAGTTTTTCTTCTTTTAAATATACTCTCTTCCTTTACTGTGTTGATTCCCTTTATGTATTTAAATGTTTCTATCATAACAATAATGAGGGTGAGAACATGTTTGGTGTTATCCAATCCATGCTAATGTAAAAGTAAATAGCATGGGAAGTTTTGTTTTTATGGGTCATCGAGTGGTAAAATGTCAGAAACTAACACTCAGTGCTGGGGATTGAATGTGAATGAAACAGTTCATGGATGTACAAAGCTTTCAGATGTACCATGCTACAATATCCATCCTCAACATTACATTACATTACCATTTATTTATATAGCGCCAACATTTTACATAGCGCTAGATACAGAACATAGAAGGGAACTACATACTAAGTTAGACAAACTAGAACAGACTTTCACATCCCTTTTCACACTGATCTATGATTTAGATAACATTATTATAAACAATAGGTTTTTCTAATTAATATATTTCAAAGAATAATTAAATACCTTGCAAATGAACAGGCTTTAACAATACAGGAGTTGCTTAGCATTATGCAGATAGATATGAAGATTAATGGTAAAAATGGCAGTTACCTATTTTGCAATGGGACAAGCACACTCTGTAAGTGAAGTGAAAGGAGACACAGGGGAACCAGAATGTTCTTTGTCAACATGAACCCAAGTTCAGTCATACAGAAGTGTTGCAAAGGTGTACTTGCTATAAGACTACATTTTGAAGAGAACAGTGTGCAAAATATGAGATCTAATCTAATTATCACATTTCTTAACACTAATGTTAACAGCTTCCAGCTATGTTATGACTGGTATGGTTGTTGTATTTTATCTGAGAAATTCTGCAAACCATTAATAAGTTACATTTACACTCTTATAATTAAACATGAAAACACAACCAAATTTTTTTTACTGCAAGTGTTAACACAATAGGGATAATCTAGGTGCTGTGCTTATAACAATGAGTAATGTTTTTGGCTGAACTTTATTTTATTACCCCCCCAAAAAAATATTGGAATAGAGGAATTTGAAATCTGAAAATGATAACATTGTATCAATATAATTACTTCCAAGTCCAGTGCATTATACAGTTGAAGGTAAACAAAACGTATTTTACATGGATTAACAACATGTTTCTAAGCATAGAAGGCGCAGATCCTCTGTGTGTGCTAGGTAAGTGCCACACACCTAGCATGATCCTGCAGTGTTTCCGGGGTTTGTGTGGTGTCTGTTTGGAGCACACAAACCCCGGAAACACTGCAGGATCATGCACGAAATAGAGCTGAGAGGCTGACGGCATCAGTGAATTCGGCATCAGTCACTCACTCTCACTGTCACTCCAGGGCAGGATACGTCCCTGAAGAGCAGGCCCTAAAAACTGTTTGATGACTAGACTACAATACATTTGTGCATCTCTTACTTAGACTGCTTTGACCTTTGTCTGTAATCTATACAGAAGGTACCGTATTTGCTCGAATATAAGACAAGGTTTTTTTCAGAGCAAATGCTCTGAAAAATACCCCTCGTCTTATATTCGAGGTTGTTTTATAATCTGACCTCAAATTGAGGTCAGACTATAAGACATGGATCCAGGTCCCCCGCAGCTCCCCCTGCTGCCGCCCGGCATGACCGCCAGGACTTCTATGATGAAGCTGGGTCCTTCCGGCTTCAACATAAAAGTCCCGGCGGAAGTGCCGGGCAGCAGCGGAGGATGTCTGCGCGTATCGTGCAGACATCCTCCGCTGCCTCCACTAGGCACCAGGGAGAATCGGGCAGCTGGGGGATGTCTGCACGATAGTGCAGACATCCTCCATGCTGCCTGACACTGCCGTCTATTATGACGGACCGGCTGTCCGTCATAATGGACGGAGGTGTCGGGCAGCATGGAGGATGTCTGCATGTATCATGCAGACATCCCCCAGCTGCCCCCACTAGCCACCAGGGATCAATAAAAAAGGTGAGGGGGAGGGAGAAAGACAAGGGGAGGGCGGGGGGAGAAAGACAGAGGGGGGGGAGAAGAGAAAGACAGAATGAGGGGGAAGAGAAAGACAGAGGGAGGGAGAGAGAAAGACAGAGGGTGGAAGAGAAAGACAGAGGGGGGAAGAGAAAGACAAGGGGGGGAGAGAAAGACAAGGGGATGGAGGGGGGGAGAGAAAGACAAGGGGAGGGAGGGGAGAGAGGGGAAGAGAAAGACAAGGGGGAGAGAGAAAAGTTTGGGGGGAGGGAGAGAGAGAGATAACACTGGGGGAGAGAGAGAGACAACGCAGGGGGGGAGAGAGGCAGCATTGGCACATAAAAGGAAATACAAAAATAAATGCATTTGTTTAATATAATCATTTTTATTAAATATTAAAAAGCAATTTACATGTGAATATATACAAGTTAAACTTTTTTTCCTATAGGGTAGTCTTATATTCAGGCTTTTAGTTTTTTTCCTAAAGGAATATCCAAAGTTTGGGGGGTCGTCTTATAATCAGGGTCGTCTTATAATTGAGCAAATACGGTAAGTAAAATAACCGAAACACCTCAAAATCGATTAATATTAAAAATGTAATAAGGAGTAGGTATTCTGCCCCACAAGTACTGATCTGTGTGTAGTGTGTATTGCACCATTGTTCAAGAAGAAAAGCATCCAGTTGAAGGAAGCAGAACACTACGTCACACTTGATGCTCCAGAACTCCACAAAAAGGAGTGCTTCAATAAACAGATAAACTTTTCATAGGGTACAATATTTAAAGCTTTTCCAATTCCTTCACATCTCTGTAATGAATAAAATGTTCAGGGAGATGTGTTCAAGCAGGGTTAAGATTGAAGTGTGTGCTCGTGCAGTAAAGGAATTGTAAAACAATTACATGCATTTACATTGCAAGGTGAAAGGAGCTGCTTGGCCACACTCAAAGGTTTTGCATGTGTTCAGTGGGAGAAGAAAGCATTCAATTTCTCGAATAGAACAAATTATTCAATCTGCCATTCCAGTTGCAAGTCTTGAAAGTAATACAGAAAAGAAAAGATTAAAACTAATTTGTGTAGAATATTTAGGAAAAAATTAGCATTCAAATACTAAGAAACATATGATATATATCAGATGCAGTCAGAATCATATCTTGAAAAATTCCCTGTAAGATGACACTGATTTTAACTTTGACGCTTGGTATTTCAATATTATTTTTAATTGATTTTTTTATTTTAGTGCCTAAATGGTCAGATTTGGATGTGAACATGTTTGATTTGAATAACCAGGGAAGACTACTAATTAATGAATATGGACACAATCAAATATATCCCAGATTATGGCTTACTGTACCTTGTACAAAATACTTGTGGTTCCTTAAACCATTCCTAAGACTATAGACAGAGAGTCTCACAAAACGCCAAATCAGAAAAAAATGTAAATGCCTTTTAGGGAGGGAAATGAGTATAAGAAATACTATACTATATAAGAAATACTATACTATAGACTTAAATGAATTTATTTTTAAAAAGTTTGAGTTTAGCATTGTATTATAGTCTCAAGGGTCTACTGTATATAGACCGGTTTGTTTATAATTTAATTTGGGTAGGGCATAATAGCTGAATCAAACGAATCCCTGAAATATTTGCCCAATATTTGGTTTCAAATTGGCACTTCAGATTGTTTGGAAACAGAAGCATTGGAAGCTTTCTGATCTGAACATTTTCGCCTGATTATTACAGATGTTACTGCAGGTAAAGAAGGAAGATGATTAAAACCGTGCAATACAGACTGTACACATCACATTCATATACAGCTACAATGCAGGGTTATCTAAATCTTAGAAAATTGTACTTTGACTTTTGTCACAATTCAACCCGCATGCAGGCTCATGCAAGCGGTATCTAGTCATTTCAGTATCCTTTTTGCTTTGCTTTCCTGTTTATTGTTTATTTTCATTCCCGTCTGTTGTTTGGATCTTGTTTCCCTGCCCTGTCCAGCCACAAAGTGGCATCTGCCTATCCTAGCTTTTGTCCGGCACCTCCCCAAGCCTAACCATGTATTTCCCATATATAAAAAACTAGGAACATACTTGAGGAGGGCGTAGACAACTACAAAGAGGCCCAAAAAAAATCAGCAAGGTGCTAGTACTAGCCTATCCACCACTAAAATTCTGTGAGAGACATCGGATCAACTTGCAGAGATCACATTATTGTTCTCCATGGACTCCAAATAGCCTTGTACCATTATTTATTTTTGATAAAGAGATATTTCTTATAGTTGGAATTAAAGTCAGTCTAGGCTGTACCTTCATTCCAAGTCAGAATCTCCTGCCAAACTTATCTTAACTGCAAATAATATGCTGATAGTCAAAAATACTTATTTGTGTGTCAGCAAAAGCAAGCCCAAAATGGAACAGAAAGCTCCGAGGGACATTGGGGCAGTAAGTACATTCATGTTAGGGTTTGGGATTAATTCTAGGGTTAGATTCATTGTTAGGGTTGGAGACAAAAGGTCACTGTAGAAGAAAAGGGTTAGGAAAAAGCAAAATGCTACTTTCAGTTATTGCCCTATAACATGCATAAAACGACAGCAAACATGTAAACATGGGCTATCTCTAAACTCAGGAAAAATATAAGAATCTGTTTAGCAGGTTTTTTTTATTTGCTTTTGTAGATGTGTGTAACGGGATGGCTACCCAAAGCTGGTAGCACATCTGCCCATTGTAGGAAATCCCCTCCTTAGCCCCTGATTATAACTCAGCATTAACCCAGCAAGTCTTCCCAGGAACCTAATTTTTGTTCCCAAATAGTAGGTAGGACTACTAGCACAAATGGACATTTATTTGTGAAAACAGCACAACTATGACATCAACTAAAGGGGAGACATGAAGGAAACTAATGATAACATGGTAAGCCTCAAACAATAGAGAGACTTATTTAAAAAAGGTAATTAAATACCATAGGACATAACATAATTGAACATGACACATTAAGATGCAGACATCCTGATTACAAAAGCCAATAGTCACAGTACAGTAAACACTTATTGATTAGATATTTAACACATTTCAACACTAACTTATAATAACATTACTTAACACCTATTGAGAGACTGGAGTTTGCAGGATAGGATACAATCTTAACCTGAGAAACACACTATGGGACAATGGTTTCGGCCTCCCAGGATACACATCCTGGCTGACACCCTGTGTTGGAAGTCCAGCTGTATTGAAAACAAGGTGTTGCTGGTGCGTACCCCCAAACATAGCATATCCATAGACCACAGGGAGGTGTTTGGCCCTCAGTCATGCAGGCTGTCAGGATTCACTTTGTAACAATGTGAAAACAGATTTTTAATGTAAAAGATAGAAAAGGTTTTTTTTATATATTTTATCATGATATTTGATTTTTTTTTACAGTAAATTATATGATATGATGAAAATAATGGTATCTAAAGAAATCCCTGTTTACAATGTAAACAGTAATATAATATGTACGTGTGGGTACAGGAAAATTACAGCTAAACACAAACAGCGCAGAACTGTAAAAACAGCAATTTTCCAGAACGACCAAAGAATGTTCTAGAACCAGGTCATTAAGGGGCTAAATCTGCTTAGCAAGTTTTCAATAAAACAGTATGTAGCATATAGTTTTTATCTTTTTGATGTATAAAATATTTTGTAACATTTGTTAAAATAGTTTGCCTTTTGCACATATAATATTTCCCAGCATACAGATGAGTTCCTCCTCTTGATTATCTTCTCATTTTCTATATTGTTAATTTTTTTTTGTTAACTTGAATTGTAACTGCTGCTGCTGCTGAATTTATATGTCGGCTGTAATTGCCCTTAGCAGAAATAGTCCATAGCAGGTAAATTGAAATGATTATTAAAATTACTGTATCTTAAAACTGCTGGAAAGCAGATATTTATTTAATCTGTGGAAATGTAGAACAAATTTGGAGTTAAATTAAGTTAAAATAAGCAGAAAAATATAGTAACGTTAATTTGGGCAAACATTGGACTTTTCCTAGTGCACCTTGTCATATTACATATAAAAACACACAGTTCTAAACAATTACAAACTCACTGAGAGAAACACATTTGGCTCTGCTCATAGTAATGATTTTGGTTTTTTGTTGAAGTCTTTACAATAAAATACTAATTTGAAGAATGTGTGCTCTCAGGGTAACGTTCACCTCGTGCCCCATAATGAAGCTGTAAATTGGGTTTCCTCTTGAATGCCTCTGAAGTATTGTGCAAGCAGAAAAAAGGAGGAATTAAAATAATAATGTTTCAAATTAAGTGCAGAATATCAATTTGAAGATGGTGCTGAGTCATGCATTTTCTGGTATGGAAACAAAACCGATATTCTTTAATTCAGCCATGCTTATCATCCATATCAATAGTTTAGAGTTTGTGCATAGGTTTGACGAAGCATAAAAATTACTATTGAAACACTTCTTTGCAGGGCCAGAGTGTTATTTGTATCAATACATGTTTATGTAAAGAGAGGGCAATGCCAATGTGTTAAAATTTCTCATGGATTGGGCCTATTTTGCTGCTTTAATCCCTTTTGAAATAATCTTTTGATCATGCTTCATTTTGAAAATATTGCTGGTTATATGAGGTAAAAACAAAGCTGAAAGAGTTCTGGTTTATGGATTCTCTAAAAGCAGTGTGGTCTGTTGCTGACAGATATGTGTCTATTGGTCTGTTAGATGTTCATAGACAATATATTTTATATCAGTGATATCTTCTAAATAAAACATGATATCAAGAGGATGGTAGACAGGGCCGTCTTTAATAGTGATTGGACCCTGGGCAAGCATTTGCTTGGGCCCCCTGGACCCTGCCCCCTCCCCTGCATGCAATCCCGCCATCCATCGCAATGTTACCCCCCCCCCCCCCCACACACACATATGCCATAATTGTTGTGCCATTCAGATGCCAGTAATATTGTAACTTTCGGATGCCAGTAATATTGTGCCAGTCAGAGCCTAGTAATATTGTGCCAGTCAGAGCCTAGTAATATTGTGCCAGTCAGATGCCTGCAATAGTGTGCCAGTCAGAGCCCAGTAATAATGTGCCAGTCAGATACCAATAATATTGTGCCAGTCAGATACCAATAATATTGTGCCAGTCAGATACCAGTAATATTGTGCCAGTCAGATACCAATAATATTGTGCCAGTCAGATACCAATAATATTGTGCCAGTCAGATACCAATTATTGTGCCAGTCAGAGCCCAGGAATATTGTGCCAGTCAGAGCCCAGGAATATTGTGCCTGTCAGAGCCCAGGAATATTGTGCCTGTCAGAGCCCAGGAATATGGTGCCTGTCAGATGCCTGTAATATTATGCCAGTCAGATGCCTGTAATAGTGTGCAGTCAGAGGCCAGTAATATTGTGCCAGCCAGATGCCCAGTAATATTGTACCAGCCAGATGCCCAGTAATATTGTACCAGCCAGATGCCCAGTAATATTGTGCCAGCCAGATGCCCAGTAATATTGTGCCAATCAGATGCCCAGTAATATAGTGCCAATCAGATACCCAGTAATATAGTGCCAATCAGATACCCAGTAATATAGTGCCAATCAGATGCCAAGTAATATAGTGCCAATCAGATGCCAAGTAATATAGTGCCAATCAGATACCCAGTAATATAGTGCCAATCAGATGCCCAGTAATATAGTGCCAATCTGATGCCCAGTAATATAGTGCCAGTCAGATGCCAAGTAATATAGTGCCAGTCAGATGCCAAGTAATATAGTGCCAATCAGATACCCAGTAATATAGTGCCAATCAGATGCCCAGTAATATAGTGCCAGTCAGATGCCCAGTAATATAGTGCCAATCAGATACCCAGTAATATAGTGCCAGTCAGATGCCCAGTAATATTGTGCCAGTCAGATGCCCAGTAATATAGTGCCAGTCAGATGCCCAGTAATATAGTGCCAATCAGATGCCCAGTAATATAGTGCGAGCCAGCCCCCCCCCCCCCCGTACTTACATGAAGCTGCTCCGTGTCCCCCGCCGGATGTCTCCTTCGTGCAGTCTTCCCTCTTGCACGGAGGAGGGAAACAGAAACCGGATGTGACGCGACGTCACATCCGGCGTCAGTTTTTTTTTCCGGCCGTCGCATCCATCGGATGCGGCTTGCCGGAAAAAAGCGTTCACAAGCGCAATGCGCTGTGAACGCGGCAGCAGGGGCTGGGGGCCCACGGGACAGCTGCCTTGGGGCCCCCCAGGAGTAAATGGGCCCAGGGCAGCTGCCCCGTTTGCCCCGCGTTAAAGACGGCCCTGATGGTAGACATGTAGCAGCAGAGCTCCGCACACAGCATCAAAATAGAAGTGAATAGTGAAGGCCTTTGAAATAAAACCATACCTAGCTGAAGAAAATCCAACATGTGAAGGTCAGCAAAAGCAAGGTGAAGAGTAGGAAGAAGGTCCTGAAGGCAAGGAATACTGAAACTTTCCTGATGCTCCATGAAGCGTAAAAGAAGACCAAAATGGTGCTCCTGTCAGAACCTACTGCTGCCTTATCTCTGCCAGGGCCTGATGATTGAGCCGAGTATCTGAAAGACCTCTATGAAGAATCAGAAAAACAATCTGACTTAGATGGAGATGTAACCCCTGCCACAAAAGTCAATACATAATCACTTTTTAAGGACGTAAAGGAGCTTCTGAGGTCAGAAATCAGATATTAAAGAGAATGTCAATGCCTTGCGAAATAGGGGGTTTGAGTTCTAAGATGACAGTGACCAAGATGACATTATAGCTGAATGCACTGAAACATAACATGGATTAAATAGATAAAAGATGCAGAATATCTAATATTAGCATTAGAGGTAGATCAGAGCATGTGTCAGCTCAAGGCATCTTGTATCATTTATGGTCATCTAAGTTCCTCTTAGATGACCACAAAATAGCACTTATACTTCTGGACAGAACACATCCATAACTTCTTTAGCTACAATAAGGCTTCAACTTTGGCCTCTCAGCCATGAATGGGTCAAAATGGAGAATGAAAAAGCATTGGTGAGTTTAGAAATACAGACTTAAACATTATAGATCTATGCTGGCTAAATTTGTATCTGGAACTTGAATGCCAACCATTTTCTACATATACATTCTAGGATATAGCTGGCACAGAATTTGCTTCTAGTACCCAGGATTGACATAACATGGTAAGGGGTATCACCAAGGTTGAAATAATTATATTTTATGAGGAGCACAAGAATATTTTTTTTAGGAAATCTGACTAGGATATTGCAATCTTCCTCCGGAAAACCTAAACTGGGAGTTCCATTGGCCAAGCTAAATAAATGTGGCCCACAGTCTTAAATCGTTGCTGGAGATGTGGTTTAGAGGAGAGGAATATTTAACATACCTGGTACTCATGTGATCAATAATATCATTTCTGGGAAATAATCCTGACTACTGTAAATAAAGTATTTAATACTAATTCGAATACACCAACCTTGACTAGGAGTCATAAATGCATGTTTTGGGCTGTCTCGAATACAGCTAAGGCTATTATACTTTCTAGTATTGGAAGTTCTCCAATGCATTGGATATAGCAGAATGGGTTAAAAGAGCTTAATCGGAACCAATATTTTCTAAATGGTAGTTAGTAAAGTGGGTTGCAGATGTACACTTGGTATAGGAGATAACTTAATCTTAATCACCAAAGGGCTATGGAACATAGAGTGAAAAAGGAATTTGATAATGTATTATATGTGATCTCACATTCGTGCTAAATGAACCTAAATGTGTGTGAAACTATACTCTAGTTTGTATAACTAATAAGTAAGATATCTAGATATCATGTTAAACATTTCTGTTAAGTATTGATTATGTTAATTTTCTATTAATTTATAATTAATCTCCATCAATGCTGTCGTATGGTGTGCAGTATATTTATCTTAGATACAAATCTAAGAACAAGGAACAAGTAAGTAATCCTTAAAGTGAAACTGACCTGTGACCTGAGAACAACTTGCATTCATAATTATGTGTTAAAATACTGTATTTTTTCTATTTAATTATTTTAAGATGATTTCTTATTTAATTTAAGAATATTTAAAGGTGACAGTATTTGGGAACAGTTGGAGCTAGGTGGGTTTGGACAGAGGTTAATGAATGGGTGTTCTAGTTGGATGAATAGCAAGCTTCTGCATTCCTAACATTATTTGAAAACAAGGAGAGATAGGTGGATTTGGCTAAAGGTTAATTAATGGGTGTTATAGCAGGATGAGTAGTAAGCTTCCTTAAAGAGGAGAGTTTTGAGGTACTTTTTGAAGACTGAGAATGAGGAAGAGAGATGGATGCTCTCCTAAAGTGAATCCTTGGCACCAATGACAGGAATGGAAAGGCTGGTTGTAATCATTGAGACTTATGAGGCTAAGTGACTAAAATCCCACAAGGTTAGACAGATCTAATATGATCTTGTTATTATCTAAGCATACTTTTATCTATAGTGTAAATTGTCTTATTTGTGTCTTAGAATGGATATTCATTGCTATGGATTTTAAAATATTTTTTTATTTTTATTATCCCTTGTCACTCGTATTGAAGTTTGTGGGATGGTAACTTGGATTTGCCATGATGATCTTGTATTCATTTATTTTGGCTATACTGTTTTTTATTAGAAATCTTGCGATAACACTACAAAATATTTACTGATGGCAGAAGTGTTTTCATTATTGACCTTCAAATTTTAGGTATATATTTTGTCTTTTGAGTGGTAGTGGATGCCACTTTTGTATGTGCAGCTTAAGGGGACAGTGTACATTTTTCCCTTTACCATTTTGTTTTGGGTAAGTGCAGTCTGGGGTGTGTTTAACCCTGTGCCTAGTGATTCTTCCTCCACCAATTTCTAATGGTTTGGCCCTGTATAATGTAAACCGTTAGTGTGATGAAATGTTCATCTCAGCTCATCTGCACCTGACATTTAGTGAATAATTTACATGGTAGTCCTTTAAACAGTAAAATTAGAAAAATAAAGGTGGTTGGGTAGTGCCTTTTACAAATACATGACAGTAACAAAATTATTATATTTCTATAAACCCTAGAAGGCTTTAGATTGAGCACAATAAGGCACTCAAACATTTGGTTTACAGTGAGAACATAATATACACATTAGTATAATTATGTGTTTTTCAGTTCTAGATGGTTTTACATTACATGTCAGTTGTCTATACAGTTGTTCTGGAAAACAGAGAGTATAATTTTATACCTTATTAAATAGTCTGTGGTTTGGCAAAAAAAAAACAAAAAAAAACAGATTGCAGGAGTAGGGAATTTTTCAACAGCTTGCAGCTGTTAGAAGTCAAGATGAGCCTTAACTCAGAGGGGTATTTTAATTAGGGAGATCATAGAAATATAAAATTGTCCAATATGTCACATGTCATATTCAGCCATAAAGAAAGTTCACATTGCCTCATAACTGTGTTGAGCAATATTTCCTTAGGAATAGCCAATCTGATAATAATGCACATTATTTATGGAGCATCTAGAAAACAGAGCTGTCAGCATTGGAGGTCTTTTAAATGGAGGTGCCTCTGCCGTTAGCAGTTATGATTAGAGGTTGTCATAGAAATGACCCATTGTTTATATATTCGGAAATCCAAAATATTGTAATTGATAAAGTAATTTCCTTATCATCTTTCAGATTATTAAAATGCGGCTTCAACATAGAGAGGAGTTCTGGCAAAAAAAAAAGTATTAAAGTATATTTGGGAAAATCTATCTGGGCCCGGGCTCTTACCTTTTTTTTTAAGTTTATTAACACCATCTTTGACCTCTTCAGGAAATATTGGTTCCTCTTCTGCTCATTTGTCTTTTTCATTTATGGATGAGAGATTTGTTTTATTCAAGTAGTGATTAATAGCCATAATAGAGGGAGTATTATTTCTAACATTGTCTCTTAGGTTATACAGGTTTAAATAGTATTTATGAAATACATGGCCTATGTTCTTGTTCTTACGTACTTTATTTTTCTCAGGAGTCTTGATTAAGGGGGATATACAATTATTGTCTCTGTATTCTGAGGGCAGTTGCCAAATATTTACCTGATTTGTTTCCTGACTCAAAGAGGTTTTTTTGTGTGTTTTGATTCAAAAAGATGTATTTCCTGCAATAAACTATTACCTTAAACTGTGATTTTCTATAATTAACATCTAGTTGAATAAACTTTTGCACACATTTGTGTTCCTCCCATAGAGATGTAGGTGATATTTCTTCAATATTATTTTCGGCTATGTAGTTAGTGAACGTCTCTTTAATGGAATCTTTATTATTTTTTGTATCTCACAAGAAAGTCATTTTCAGAGTGATGTGTTATTGATGTAGTCATCATCATGTATCAGAGATAGGGATATCAGAGCAGGATATGATAGGGTGATTGTATGTATTTCAGAGGTAAAATGTTTATGTATTGTCTACTGTTGACTGTATGCATTAGAATAGAATGAAGACTCTTTAGTGTTGGGGTGAACTACCCTCCAAAAATCTCCTAAAGAATGGAGAAGTCCATTTGTTTGTATGAATGTGTGCTTGGGATATGAAGATTTACTAGAATAAATGTCCAAGATGGGGGCCATGGGTATATTAAGATATACTCCTATTACTAGACATGCTTCTGCGAACAGATCCAAAACTTTAACCAAAAATGTAAATTGACCTTGATTGAGGGACTAAATTGGCAAATATATGCTTAAAGTTATTAATATGTCTCTGAGTCTTTACCAAAAGAAATCTTCCCTGCGCTGTAGGATCTAATAACTAAATTATTGGGATTAACTATGGCATTTAGGAAGTTTTACAAATAGCAACATGTGTTCAACCTGTCCAATGTGAATCCCTTACAAAGAACAAAATAAAAACAGAAACAAATATTAATTCTAACCATACCGTCCACTTTCAAACAGTCCCACTTGTGAATAAACAGCTCATAAGTGAAAACAGATAACATGTGGCTCACCCAAGATTTGATGTGAGAACTGCACCTCCATAGGGCGTGTTGTGCTAAACACAATGCAAGGGATGCATGATCTGCCCCCTATCTCTCTCTGATGCTGTAGGAGCATCAGATGTCAGGTGACATCCTGGAGCTCAGAAGATGCCTGGAGGTAGAAGGTGTGCCTGGACCATCCCTCTTCCTGCATAAAAAAGGTAAATGATCAGGGAGGGGGACAAATGGCACAAAAGAAAAGAAATGTGTGTGTAATGGAGTGAATGTTTGTAAGGGTATGGCTGTATATGTGTAAGGGTGCCTATGTGTGTAAGGGTGCCTATGTGTGTAAGGGTGTCTGTCTGTGTTTAAGAGTGTGTGTGTGGGGGGGGGGGGTAAAGGTGTCTGTGTGAGTGTAAGGGTTTCTGTGTGTGTTTAAGGCTGTATGTGTGTGTGTGTGTGTGTGTGTGTGTGTGTGTGTGTGTGTGTTTGCATGTGTAAGGATATGTGTGTATGCATGTGAAAGGGTGACTGTGTGTAAATATGACTATGTATTTGTGTAAGTATGTGTGACTGTGTGTCTATTTGTGTATGTGTGGCTATGTATAACCAGTTTGTTTAATCCCCATTATGTTTTGAAAAATGGTGTTGTTTATGAAAATGTCTGTTTTGACATTTCTGCAATGTTTGTGTTTAGTTGTACTTTGTTTCACTAATAAAACAAAATCTACAAATTCTAATAAAAAACCTGCTAGATAATATATATTCCAATAGTTTTCCTGAGTTTAGAAATGTTTACATGTCTTTCTGTTGTTTTTTTTTTACAACATAAAGTTACAATATAGGGCAATAACTTAAAGTAACATATTGCTTTTTCCTAGCCATTTTCTCCTACTGGTGCAGTGTAACCCCCAACCCTAAACCTAACCCTAACCTTAAACCTGGCTCTAAACCTAACTCTAGCCCTAAGGCAAACCCGATCATTTCCCACTTCCAAAGCTCTTGTGCTGGGCAGTACACTTTTGCTTTTATGCTTTTTATGGCTTTATGCTTTTTATTATGGCAAATGTGATCACTCCAGAGAGCAATCACATTGTGCCTTGAGGCTAGATTTAGGTGTTGCTTAATGCCTCACTTGCAGCAACACCTGCTGAGCTTAGAAGGCCATCACTGATTGCTTCTAAGATCATTTCACCACATGATGTACCAGGCATGTCAATTGTTGCTAACAGGTTATTTTGACTGACAAGTCAATTGTCAAAGTAAGGGATAATACTTTTGAGATTCAGTTTTTCAGTCAAAGAAATTCACATGTACTGTAGCATGCCTTTCTTTAGTATTCTTTGTTGAATGTATTAGACAATGGTTGTGTGACAGGCAACAGAGGGTTGTAGTCAATGGAGTATATACGAAGTAAGGTCTTGTTACTAGTGAGGTACATCACGGATCTGTACTTGGACCCATTCTCTTTAATATTTTTATTAGGGATATTGCCGAAGATCTTGTTGGTAAGGTATGTTTTTTTGCTGATGATACAAAGATTTGCAGCAGGGTTGCTGTTCCTGGAGGGATAAGACAAATGGCAAATTATTTAGCTAAACTAGAAAAATGGTCAGAGCTGTGACATTTAATGTGAATAAGTGCAAGATTATGCACCTTGGGCATAAAAAGCCAATAGCAGAATATGTAATATTTGATAGTCCTAACCTCAACATCTGAGGAAAGGGATTTAGGAGTACAGTATACAATAAATGTTCTTTTTACATAATAAAAAACAGTATACAAAGATTTACAAAAGGTACGCATATGTCTATATACCAAATTGATTGGTAGATGTAAATTCTGTAAATCTTTGTATACTCTTTTTATTTATGTGAAAAGAACTGCTGCTGTATATCTTCAGATTGTGTCTAACAGCAAAGTGATTTTCTATGCTTATGCTTAATAATACATTTTATATATGTGTATTAAAATACACCTTTGATAAATAAGTGGTATGCACCTTTAAACAATTAATGAAAAATACATGTTGTACAAGGATGTTTAATAGTACGCCAACATTCATTCCTATTAGGTATTAAAAACTATTCATTTGTCTTTGGGACAAATTTTCCTGTATCTGAGACCTAATGTGCAGCTATGTATTATTGTTGTCATTAACATGCAAAGAAATATCTATGTAGATGTATATTTTTTTTTATTAAGGGACATGTGCTTGGTAACTATGGGGGAAATTGGGCTGTATACAGTGGATATAAAAAGTCTACACACCCCTGTTAAAATGTCAGGTTTCTGTGCTGTAAAAAAATGAGACAAAGATAAATCATTTTAGAACTTTTTCCACCTTTAATGTGACCTATAAACTGTACAACTCAATTGAAAAACAAACTGAAATCTTTTAGATAGAGGGAAGAAGAAACATAAAAATGTGGTTGCATAAGTGTGCACACCCTCTTATAACTGGGGATGTAGCTGTGTTCAGAATTAAGCAATCACATTCCAAATCATGTTAAATAGGAGTCAGCATACACATGCCATCATTTAAAGTGCCTCTGATTAACCCCAAATAAAGTTCAGCTGCTCTACTTGGTCTTTCCTGAAATTTTCTTAGTCGCATCCCACAGCAAAACCCATGGTCCCCAGAGAGCTTCCAAAGCATCAGAGGGATCTCATTGTTAAAAGGTATCAGTCAGGAGAAGGGTGCAAAAGAATTTCCAAGGCATGAAATATACCATGGAACACAGTGAAGACAGTCATCATCAAGTGGAGAAAATATGGCACAACAGTGACATTACCAAGAACTGGAGCTCCCTCCAAAATTGATGAAAAGTCGAGAAGAAAACTGGTCTGGGAGGCTACCAAGAGGCCTACAGCAACATTAAAGGAGCTGGAGGAATATCTGGCAAGTACTGGCTGTGTGGTACATGTGACAACAATCTCCCGTATTCTTCATATGTCTGGACTATGGGGTAGAGTGGCAAGATGAAAGCCTTTTCTTACGAAGAAAAACATCCAAGCCAGGCTACATTTTGCAAAAACACATCTGAAGTCTCCCAAAAGCATGTGGGAAAAGGTGTTATGGTCTGATGAAACCAAGGTTGAACTTTTTGGTCATAATTCCAAAAGATATGTTTGGCGCAAAAACAACACTGCACATCACCAAAAGAACACCATACCCACAGTGAAGCATGGTGGTGGCAGCATCATGCATTGGGACTGTTTTTCTTCAGCTGGAACTGGGGCCTTAGTTAAGATAGAGGAAATTATGAACAGTTCCAAATACCAGTCAATATTGACACAAAACCTTCAGGCTTCTGCTAGAAAGCTGAACATGAAGAGGAACTTCATCTTTCAGCATAACAACGACCCAAAGCATACATCCAAATCAACAAAGGAATGGCTTCACCAGAAGAAGATTAAAGTTTTGGAATGGCCCAGCCAGAGCCCAGACCTGAATCCGATTGAAAATCTGTGGGGTGATCTAAAGAGGGCTGTGCACAGGAGATGCCCTCACAATCTGACAGATTTGGAGTGTTTTTGCAAAGAAGAGTGGGCAAATCTTGCCAAGTCAAAATGTGGCATGCTGATAGACTCATACCCAAAAAGACTGAGTGCTGTAATGAAAATCAAAAGGTGCTTCAACAAAGTATTAGTTTAAGGGTGTACACACTTATGCAACCACATTATTTTATTTTTCTATTTTTTCTTCCCTCTACCTAACAGATTTCAGTTTGTTTTTCAATTGAGTTGTACAGTTTGTAGGTCACATTAAAGGTGGAAAAAGTTCTGAAATTATTTATCTTTGTCTCATTTTTTTACAGCACAGAAACCTGACATTTTAACAGGGGTGTGTAGACTTTTTATATCCACTGTATGTCCATATCCATTTTAAAACATGTATCTTGGCCTCACTCGCTGTGTTAAGTTGTCCCCACATTCTCTTTGGGCCCCCACTATGCCAGCTATTTGTGGGTCCCGATGTATTACTATAGCAATGATGTTTCTTTGGCGTCCTGACGACATTTTTCCTTTTCCTCCGACCGGTCATTTTCCGGAAGAGTATTATTTAGTTGCCTCTTTTCCGCTAGACTGTATGCTGGATGCCTTTTTAGGCTGAGGCAGAATTTCCTTGGTCCTGATCTCTGACCCTGGTCAGGTTTCATGTGTGGAGCGCTGTCAGTCTAGCAGGGAAGAAGGTGTGTATTGGGACTTTTCCCTGTGTAAATGTGTATTATTTTTTTACCATAGTCCTATAGGTTTTAATAGTACTGTGTGCTGGTGTAACTAAGTTTATGTTTGTGAAGTTCATTTGTGTATCAGTATAACTGGCCATCTATTTTATGTCTGTTTATATTTTGTCTATATACTACTCATATTAAAATATATATTTTTTACAATATAGTTCATCTGTGTGGAGTCTGTTCCTTGCTGATGACTGGTAATAAACAAAGCATGTTTGGAAAAGGAATGTTTATTGTAATCCCTTTTACCTGATGCACTGCTATCCACATTATGGGGCTTATGTATAAAGGAAGTGCACACTGGGGTAACACCTACTAGTGGCGCTGTCACTCTGTGTGCCTAAGCCAAACTCCCAACAAATGTCACTGTGTGCAGCTGTCTCAAACTTCAGTGTTGCTCCAGCACTCTGGGTAATCAATAAAGATTTGGACACTGAAAAGTAACTGCGAAACATCAGGTACCAAGTATCAAACAGAATTTGAATGTATATATATATATAGGATGTATATTGTCATTGTGCATAAACAATGATTGCATTTTTTTTTTTACTTCTCAACACTGGTACTCCCCATTAACTTCATTGTACAGAAAGTGAGTGAAAGTTGTAAACTGCAGCAAACACTATCTTATAAAATATCTATAATTACACAGCATTTATATCAGCAGTCACTCATGGCTTTTCTTCATTATACTAAAACCCCTCAAACTTCATTTGTTAATCTTCTGCATATTATTATCTCAACTACTCACAGCTGGAGAAGATTCTTCTCACCGAGACTTGTCTCTGTCTAAATTGTTTTCTACTTTGTAATACTTCACCCCCTCATTGCAAGTTTATTAAATTCACTGAGTGGAACAAACAGCTATTGTTTTATTAACATATTTGGAACAGATTTTCCTTATCCTAAAGTTCCTCTATATCTTGAGACGCTGGGATAGGAGTCTGAGGAAATTTAGTACATTTAATAATCGGCCACATGTTAAAAATAAGCCATTTCTTCAGTACTTTCTTTCCAAGCATTCTCTTTATCCATGTGATTGTCATTTATATAGGTATAGTAGAATACAAGAGCATCTGCATGTTTAATACAGTCCAGACAGTGGAAAGGTCCAATCTGGAGGCTTGATGTGTAACCAGTGGTGTATCATGGTTTTGTGCTGCCCTAGGCAGACACAATTTGGGCACCCCTCCCCCACCCACGTTGCACACCTATGATATGCCCCATCACCCACATTGCACACATATTAAATACCCATTCCCCCATTACATACCCCCACCACGTCCATTATATGCCCCCATCACCCTGATTAATTGGAAGGAGCTAAAGCTTGCTGAACAGTGGGGGAGGAAGCGGAAATGTTTTAAGTACCAGAAGTGTGCTTTAACACCCTCTTGCAAAGTGCCGCCCTCTGGCAAAGTGCCGCCCTAGGCGAGTGCCTTGTTTGCCTTGTGGAAGATACACTACTGTGTGTAACCATGTGGGGATGTTTTAAAGGACAACTGTTGGCAAAAAATGAAGTTATGTTTAATTGAAATATTGCATCAATTATAGGCATTTTAGCCCCTTCCCACCTGTAGGTCTTATGTCGTCCTAATTTTCAGTGCCCACTTTGATTCATTCTCACTTGTAAAAGGTAGCTGACACTCACAGTGTGCATTGGCTTGTAGAATGGCATAGAGTGTCCAGAGTGTAACACCTCATCGTGGCTCCCTGCAATGCGCTGTGTGGCAGATCCCACTGCAGGGACTTGCAGCAGGATCCCCACCATCAGATGAGGCCACTTTGAGTGGTCTCAGTTTGACATAGAAAATGTAGCTAATGCTCAAAGTTAATGCCTGCCAGATTTTACTAAAATGCGCGATGCCCGAACTTCCATGTTCCGGCACACCTCCGCGACATCACATGTGAAATCGCAATGTCTCTCTGCACCCACTTGGTCTTTAAAGAACGTGACCAGTTCTCAGCCTATATGTCCCTGGCTCCGGATTTCTCTGTAATCGTGGCCAGGAGCACAAAGACTACCTTATTGAGTACTTTTTTAAAAAAAAACTTTTAATATTGAATATTTATTACTTTTTATAAACAGACATAAAAATATACCAAAATATGTTATTACAAAAATAAGACATCACATTAACCCCTTAGTGACATGACCTTTTTGGCTTGTGCGACGCTTGGTGACATGGGCTGTTTTAACATTTCTAAGGCGTTTGTGTTTTGCTGTAAATTATTTCTGTCTCATTTAGTGTACCCGCACAAACAATATATTGTTTTTATCGTCATAAGAAGGGCTTTCTTTAGATACCATTATTTTGATAATAGCATATAATTTGATATAAAATACAATAAAATATGGCAAAAAAATGAAAAAAAATAATGTTTCTGACTTTTATTTGAAAAATCGTATACTCATCTACAAGAGACAACAAGAAGTTGTTCAGAAATAGCCCGTGTTTTATGTTTTTGTACTTTTTTATTCATGTTACAGTTCCAGAACTATAAGTAATGTAAAGCTATTTCAAAATCCTTTTTTTTCAAAATTAGCGATAGTGACATTGTAGCACTGATATCTGTACTAAATCCATGAATGACCCCCACATGTACATATTTTTAAAAACCAGACAACTCAGGGCATCTAACTTGGGGTAGTTTGATACTTTTCATGTATCTATTTTACCACCATTTGCCAAAGTTTGCTGCAATGTTTTTTTTTCCCACATAGATTGCAATTTAGGTGAACATTTCCTTAAAAATGTGAAAGGGTATTGCCAAATAACACCTCAATATGTGATCAGCAATATCTCCTGAGTACAGGGATACCACCCATGCATAGGTTGGTTAGGTTATTTGGAGGTTAAAAGGCCAGATTTGAGAGGTGCGCTTTTTGGTTTTCCAACTTGGAATTTGAATATGCAGAAAACCTGCGCCCATGTTCTATTTGGGACATTTTTGAAGCTAGACAATGTATTTTACCCCACAAAACCATATATTTTTGAAAACTAGACACGCTAGAGTATTTCAAATGGTAGTATTTTAACACTTTCAATGCACTAATTCTACCACCAGTCTAAAAAAAAATTCATATACATTGTATTTCAGGCATGAATTCACAGACCCTGTTATGTGTCAATGTCAAACAACACCTCAATATGTGTTTAGCAACATCTCCTGAGTACAGGGATACCATGCATGCACAGGTTTGTTGGGTTGTTTGGGGGCTAAAGGGCCACATTTGGGGGGGTGCACATTTCCAACTTGGAATTTTGACATGTAGTCAGCCAGCAACCATGTTCCATTTGGGACACTTTTGAAGCCTGTCAAAGTATTTTACCCCATTAAACCATACATTTTTTTAAAACTAGACATGCTAGTGTATTTAAAATTGTGGTATTCTAATACCGTATTTTCTCGATTATAAGCCAAGGTTTTCGTCAGAATTTTCTTTCTGAAAAATACCCCTCGTCTTATAATCGAGGTCGTCTTATAATCTGACCTCAAATTGAGGTAAGACTATAAGACTGGGATCCAGGTACCCCGCAGAGCTGCAGGGGACCTGGATCCCCCTCTCTAACAGCAGGGGATGTCCGGCTTCGTCATAAAAGTCCCGGCGGTCGTGCCGGGCGGCAGCAGGGGAGGTCTGCGCTCATCGCACAGACATCCTCTGCTGCCCCGCTAGCCACCAGGGAAAATCGGGCAGCTGGGGGATGTCTGCATGATACGTGCAGACATCCTCCATGCTGCCCGACACTTCCGTCTATTATGACGGACCAGCTGTCATCCGCCGGCTGCCCCACTAGCCACCAGGGACCAAGAAACAGGGGACGGAGGGGGGAGCCAGAGCAACAAGGGAAGGGAGGGGGGAAACAGAGCAAGAAGGGGAGAGAGGGGGGAACCAGAGCAACAAGGGGAGGGAGGGGGGAGCCAGAGCAACAAGGGGAGGGAGGGGGGAGCCAGAGCAAGAAGGGGAGAGAGGGGGGCACCAGAGCAACAAGGGGAGGAAGGGGGGAGCCAGAGCAACAAGGGGAGGGAGGGGGGAGCCAGAGCAACAAGGGGAAAGAGGGGGAACCAGAGCAACAAGGGGAGGGAGGGGGGAAGAGACAGAGACAAGGGGGGGAGGGGGAAAGAGACAGAGACAAGGGGAGCGAGGGGGGAGACAAAGGGAGGGGGAGAGAGAGACAACACTAAGGGGGGGAGAGAGAAAGCTGGGGGCAAGGGAAAGAGAGAGGCAGCATCGGCACATAAAAGGAAATAAAAACAAGAAATGCATTTTTTGATATCATAATTTTTTTATTAAAAAAGCAAATTTCATGTGAATATATACAAGTTGAACTTTTTTCCTATAGGGTAGTCTTATATTCAGGCTTTTAGTTTTTTTCCTAATGGAATATCCAAAGTTTGGGGAGTCGTCTTATAATCAGGGTCGTCTTATAATCGAGCAAATACGGTACTTTCCATGTACTAATTCTACCACCAACCTATGTCAAAGGGTTGGGATGTCATTTTTTTTTACAAACCTTGTAGTTCAGACATGAATTTTCAGATTCTGGTATTTGCCACTGCCAACCAACACCTCAATATGTGTTCAGCAACATCTCCTGAGTACAGGGATACCATCCATGCATAGGTTTGTTGGTTTGTTTTGGGGCTAAAAGGTAACATTTCGGATGGGCGCATTTTCAACTTGGAATCTTTACATGTAGTCAGCCTGCGCCCATATTCCATTTGGAACATTTTTGAAGCCGGCCAATGTATTTTACCCCATCAAACCATATGTTTTTGGAAAATAGACATCCTAAGGTATTTCAAATGGTGGTATTTTAATACTGTATATGTAAGGAAATATCCTCTGTCCCTTAATGCGACCGTCTTGGTTTGACTTGTAAATACTGGATCCAGGAGAGCTATCTCACAGTGAATAACTGAGACCGACACCAATGCAACTGTGAAACAACTCTGATTTTAATTGTTTAAACAAGCGTATATAAATGAAGATAAAAGCATTAGTTACTACGATATAATTGGTTATTCTAATATTCTAATATGTAGAAAGGTGTGTTTTACAAGGAAATGCACTTAAAACGTAATATGTAAAATAGTGTTACAAAAGTCGTTCTTATGGAAAATTACAGAACTTTCAGAGACAACTTGTTGATGTTCCAGAAACCTCTGTTCTGGCCTTGGAGAAATAAGATAAGACCATTCTAATAACAATTACGCTACTGGCGTGATCTGGCCTTCCAGAAGGTGCTGCAGACATCAGATTCTTTGACACACTGTCGGCTTTTAACCCTCACAGATCCAAATTAACCCTTTCAATATATGTACTAATTCTATCACCAGCCTTTGTCAAAGTTTGTGGTGGTAAATTTTTGGAGTTTTGTTTCCACAAACATTGTACTTCAGGCATGAATTCACAGATTCTGGTATATGTCACTGCCAAACAACACCCCGATATGTGTTTAGCATCATCTCCCGAGTACAGAGATACCATCCATGTATAGGTTTGTTTGGTTGTTTGGGGGGTAAAAGGCAACATTTGTGAGGTGTGCATCTCAGTGTTCCAACTTGGAATTTTGACATGTAGTCAACCTGCGTCCATGTCCTATATGGGATATATATCAAAAGTCAGCCAATGTAATTCACCCCCACCAAACCATATATTTTTTAAAAGTAGACACCCATGACTCCTTGTGGCAAGGGCTCAGCAGCCACCGATACATCACTAGCTGATGTATCAGATAGCTGACCAGGGTCAAAATCAGCGACCTCAGAATCAGTGCCTAAGCAGTGATCTACAGCAAAGAAGGGGCTAATAGCTCTTAGAAGAGCCTATCTAGTACTGTAATACATTACAGTACAAATAAATGAATCCATAAAAAAGTGCAGACAGCTAAAATAGTGTTACTGTGCAAGATTACTGCTTATACAGTGATGAATAGCAGGGAAGGGGTTAATACACAGGGAATGGCTTTCATAAAACCTAAAATTTTTATAAAATTGCTTTGGCGTCAATATCATTGTGTAAGCAGTGATCGATGGCAATGAAGGGGTTAATAGTTCTTAGAAGAGCCTTTGCAGTACTGTAATAAATTACAGTACAAAAAAATGAACCCCTAAAAAATACACAAACAACAAAAAATGTGCTGATGTGCAAGATCACTGCTTACACAATATAAATGGCAGGGAAGGGGTTAAACGCAGGCTTTTACAAAAAAAAATGAAATTGCTTGTTTATTATTGTATTGTATATTTATTATGTTATTGTAACGGTCGTGTTCAGGAGATGGACCACAAGTGTAGATGAGGCTATAGGGACACTCACTAAGTACCGTAGGTAGCAAGTATTGGTCTTCACCTTAATGACTACACACCCTTGGTTGAGCCGCCGGTGGTATGTCACCAAGGATTTTGCTGGAACACTTACTACCGGATACTCAGCAAGTGGAGCCCGTATAGGATTGTACAGGAATACAGGCAAACGGAGAGTCAGGAGACAGGCCAGGTCACGGACAGGAGAGATACGGATAAACAGGTCACTAGCAGAAATCGAGGCAGGCGGCGGACGGAGAATAGTCAGGAACAGCAGGGTCATACACAGAATAATCAGGAATGCAGGAACAAACGGATGGAGAATATAGGGACGAACCGGGTCAGCAACAGATAAACGGAGTCAATCAGGAGTCAAAACGCTAGTGAGATACACAAGGCACTATCACAGGCAAAGGTAACCTGTGAAATGACCGTTTAAATACACTACCAATTGATCAGGACACACCTCTGATCAATTGGCAAGGGAGGGGTTAATTTAATAAATAGCCCTTTAACTGGGCTCATGAATATTCATGAAACACCCGTTCGCGCATGCGCGAACGGGTGCGTGACGTCACTGAGCGCGCGTCTTACTGGACGCGCGTCTCAGCATCAAGGGAAGCTGGGGCTCTCACTCTGAGCCCCAGCCGACGGGATGGCGTCCTCCTGATCCGCGATGGCGGCGGATCAGGAGGTAAATCAAGGTAGGTGACACTACCCCTCCCCCGACGGGAGACATACTGGCTACCAAGACCCGGCTTGAGAGGAAACTTGGAATGAAAAGATCGGAGTTTCCCTAGCCGGTACCCAGGAATTCTCCTCAGGACCATAACCCTTCCATCTAATTAGATATTGCAAGGAGCCCTGCTGGAACCGAGAATCCAAGATAGACTGAACTTCGTATTCTTCACCCCCCTGGAATAAAACGGATTCGGGAACTTTGAGCATATGAGAGTATTTGTTAGTAATGGCAGGTTTCAATAAGGACACATGGAAAGAGTTGTTAATGCGTAACGATTTGGGAAGACACAAAGAGAAAGAAACGTCGTTGAGTCGAGATTGAATCTTATAGGGTCCTATATACTTTGGCCCCAATGTTTTGGCAGCCTGACGAAGGCGGAGATGTTTTGTAGACAGCCAGACCAGTGTACCAGGTGTAAGGACAGGACCCACCGACCTGTGTTTATCTGCGGCTGTCTTCTGTTTGACCTTGGCTTGACGCAAAATATTGGCCAGGCGAGACCAATGGTCTCGGATAGATAAAACTTGGAGGTCAGCGGCAGGAACCTCAGTGAGAATGCGATCCTGAGGCCATAAGGTGGGTTCATATCCATGAACGGCCTTGAAAGGGGACATCCGGAGAGATTCATGGTAAGAGCTGTTATAGGACCACTCGGCTAGGTATAAAAGATCAGACCAGTCAGATTGGTCGGCAGACACATACATTCTCAGATATTGTTTAAGAGCTTGGTTTGTACGTTCAGCCTGACCGTTGGATTGAGGGTGGTGAGAAGAAGAAAAATGAAGTTCGATATGTAGAAGTTTGCATAACGCCCTCCAAAATTTTGAGACGAACTGAGGACCTCTGTCAGAGACAATCGATTGCGGAACTCCGTGCAGACGAATGATTTCTTTAAGAAAAATATTAGCAAGCGTGCTGGAGTTGGGTAACTTGGGGAGTGCGATAAATTGAGCCTGTTTGCTAAATAAGTCGACGATGACCAGGACAGTAGTGTACCCATGAGATATAGGTAAATCGGTAATAAAGTCCATGGCTATATTAGTCCACGGTCTGTCGGGTACAGGTAAAGGGTGTAGTAATCCAGAAGGACGAGTACGAGGAATTTTGTAATGAGCACAAACAGGACACGAGTGGATGAAAAGAGAAATATCCTTCAACATTGAGGGCCACCAAAAATATCTCTGAAGTAAGAATCGTACATTCTGTTTGCCCCTATGACCTGCCACAGGGGATTTATGACCCCAGGATAGTACTCTTTTTCTGAAGCGGAGCGGAACGAATAATCTGCCAGGAGGTGATTGACAGTTCTTTGGTTTATTTCCTTGTGACTTGGATATCCACCATATTAAGGAACTTTGTACAGTAGCTACCATCTTGGACGAGGGTATGATGGTTTCTACAGGATGCTCGGTTAACGGAGTCTCAAATTGTCTGGATAAGGCATCTGCCTTAGTATTTTTTGAACCAGGACGGAAAGAAATGATGAAGTTAAAACGAGTAAAAAATAGAGCCCATCTAGCTTGACGTGGGTTTAATCTTTTGGCCTTTTCAATATAAAGCAAATTCTTATGATCAGTGAGGATGGTGATGGGGATTTCTGTACCTTCAAGTAAGTGACGCCATTCCTCCAAAGCTAATTTAATGGCTAACAATTCCCGATTACCTACATCATAGTTCCTCTCTGCGGAAGAAAATTACCTTGAAAAATAGGAACAAGGGTGGAGTTTATTGGTTTTCTGATCCCTTTGTGACAATATAGCTCCTGCTGCAATTTCCGAAGCATCGACTTCCAATACAAATGGTTGGTTGGTTTCTGGTCGTTTAAGTATGGGTGCAGAGGTAAAAGCCAATTTCAATTTTTTGAAGGCGGCAGTAGCTTCGGGTGTCCAATGTTTGGGGTTGGCTCCCTTTTTGGTTAGTGCAATGATGGGGGCTATGACACGAGAGAAGTTATGGATAAATCGTCTGTAGTAATTGGCAAAACCTACGAATCTTTGTACTCCTTTGAGGTCAGTGGGTTCCTTCCAATCATTAATAGCTGAAAGCTTGTCTGGATCCATCTCTAATTGACCAGCAGAGATAATGTAGCCTAAAAATTTTATTCGGTTGGATTCAAATTCGCATTTCTCTGCCTTGGTGAAAAGGGAGTGATCCCTAAGACGTTGCAACACTTGTCTGACATGACTGCGATGTTCTTCAAGGTTTTTGGAATATATTAAAATGTCATCCAAATAAATCATTACGTGGGACAGAAGTAAGTCCCTGAAGATATCATTCATGAACGTTTGGAATACAGCTGGCGCATTACACAACCCAAACGGCATTACCAGGTACTCATAGTGGCCGTATCGGGTATTAAATGCCGTCTTCCATTCATCCCCTTCCTTGATGCGGATCAAGTTATAGGCCCCCCGAAGATCTAATTTAGTGAAAATCGTGGCATCCCTTAATTGATCATACAGTTCAGCGATGAGCGGTAGAGGGTATTTGTTCTTGACTGTGATCTTGTTAAGTCCCCTGTAATCAATACAGGGACGGAGGGATCCCTCTTTTTTAGCCACAAAGAAAAAACCTGCTCCTGCTGGGGATGCTGAGGGTCTGATAAATCCTTTATTTAGATTTTCTTCTATGTATTGGGCTAAGGCCTGATTTTTTGGACTTGATAAAGGATAAGTATGACCTGTGGGAGGACTGGATCCACATAATAATTCAATAGCACAGTCATATGCCCGATGTGGAGGTAAGGACTCTGCTTTCTTTTTAGAAAATACATCTAAGAAATCCCAATATGGAGATGGTACAATTTTCCGAGGATCTTCGGTAGGTAAATCAAGAACAAGATTGATTTTATGGAGGGTTATACAACAGGATGTTTTACACCGATTGCTCCAGGAAGTAATTTGTTTGTTTTCCCAATCAATACAAGGATTATGGAGTTGTAACCATGGCATCCCTAAAATGATAGGTATGTGAGGACTCTGCAATATATCAAAATGTAATTCTTCAGTATGACATATTCCTACTACAACTCCCAGAGGTTCAGTCTGTAAAGAAATGATTCCTGTACCCAGCGGAGTCCCATCTAATGTGGCGACAGCTGTCTTTTGGGTTTTGTTATTTAGATGGATCCCTTGACGAAGAGCCCATGTCTCATCAATAAAATTCCCAGCGGCCCCTGAATCTATGAAGGCTTGTGTGGCCATTTGGTGGCCTCTCCACTGGAGAGTAATGGGTACATACATTCTTTGGTTGTCTGGAGGCATGATCATAGAAACGCTCAGTGGAGAACCTCCTGACTCCACCAAGCTTAGGCATTTCCCGATTTTTTAGGACAGAGAGCTACCAAGTGACCTTTTTGGCCACAATACATACACAACCCTAGAGATCGTCGGCGTTGTTTTTCTTCTGGAGTTAACCGAAGGACTGGGCCTATCTC
The DNA here is from genome assembly GCA_036172795.1 of Pelodytes ibericus. Taxonomy (NCBI): domain Eukaryota; kingdom Metazoa; phylum Chordata; class Amphibia; order Anura; family Pelodytidae; genus Pelodytes; species Pelodytes ibericus. The sequence goes on along the minus strand of CM069861.1, from coordinate 167,412,842 downwards.
CATAGGTTCTGCACCGGGAACGTTACTTTCGGTTGTGGGTTTGGGGTAAGGTGAACGAAATGGACGAGAAGGTTTTCTCTCTCTGTCTCTATCTTTCTCCAATCTTCTTTCTTGATCTCTAGCTTCTAATCTTAGGCATAAGGCAATCAGGTTTTCTAGATCGTGTGGTATATCTCTATATGTGAGAGCATCTTTGATGGATTCATTTAAACCTCTGCGAAATGCAGCCCGTAAAGCGCTAGCATTCCAGTCGGTCTCGTAGGCCAAAGTGCGGAACTCCACTGCATATTGAGCTACAGTTCTTCTCCCTTGGAGAAGTTCCATCAGATTTGATTCTGCAGCTTCACGTCGACCAGGGGCGTCAAATACCGAGCGAAAAGCAGCTGTAAATTCATCTGCATCTTCCAGAAGTATAGAGTTCTGTTCCATAAGTGGGGTGGCCCAGGCAAGAGCTTCTCCCTTTAACAGGTTGATAATAAAGGAAACTCTGTTGAAGTGTGAAGAAAAGGTCTGTGGTTGTGTCCGAAAATGTAAAGAACATTGATTTAGAAAACCCCGACATAATTGAGGTTCACCAGAATACTTCTCAGGAAGTGGCATTTTTGGTGGTTTCACCAAGGAAGCAGAATGAGTAGCGGTCTCGGCCATGGTTCTGGAGGACGTAGACGGACCAGTCATTTGACGTAGAAGATCTGCAACTTCATCCACTTTCCTCTCAAGAGACTGGAGATGTGTAGCATGGGTCATCAGGACTTGATCATGCGTGTCCTGTCTGGACGAAATCCTCGCCATATCTACGGGATCCATATTTTGGCCTGTGATAAATGTAACGGTCGTGTTCAGGAGATGGACCACAAGTGTAGATGAGGCTATAGGGACACTCACTAAGTACCGTAGGTAGCAAGTATTGGTCTTCACCTTAATGACTACACACCCTTGGTTGAGCCGCCGGTGGTATGTCACCAAGGATTTTGCTGGAACACTTACTACCGGATACTCAGCAAGTGGAGCCCGTATAGGATCATACAGGAATACAGGCAAACGGAGAGTCAGGAGACAGGCCAGGTCACGGACAGGAGAGATACGGATAAACAGGTCACTAGCAGAAATCGAGGCAGGCGGCGGACGGAGAATAGTCAGGAACAGCAGGGTCATACACAGAATAATCAGGAATGCAGGAACAAACGGATGGAGAATATAGGGACGAACCGGGTCAGCAACAGATAAACGGAGTCAATCAGGAGTCAAAACGCTAGTGAGATACACAAGGCACTATCACAGGCAAAGGTAACCTGTGAAATGACCGTTTAAATACACTACCAATTGATCAGGACACACCTCTGATCAATTGGCAAGGGAGGGGTTAATTTAATAAATAGCCCTTTAACTGGGCTCATGAATATTCATGAAACACCCGTTCGCGCATGCGTGACGTCACTGAGCGCGCGTCTTACTGGACGCGCGTCTCAGCATCAAGGGAAGCTGGGGCTCTCACTCTGAGCCCCAGCCGACGGGATGGCGTCCTCCTGATCCGCGATGGCGGCGGATCAGGAGGTAAATCAAGGTAGGTGACAGTTATTGTACTTTTACTACTTTGATCTGTCTCTCTCCCTCACTAAAAAAAATGTGAGGAGAGGGAGGCAGATCCTAAGTGGCTGAATATTGATCTGACGAGGCAGTGGGGATGCTCATCAGAGCATCCCCACTGACTGTCAGTCTGCATGGCAGTCACAGATTGCCTTTGTGATGAGGCAATCGTGTGACTGCTTGAAGAGCACAGGAAGCAGCTACTTCCTGCCTCCTGTGCTCTTGCTCTTAGAAGGGCAGAGCCATCTTGGTCACACAGTGCATTTTTTTGGTGTATTGCTGATTGCCTCGACTTGCAAGGCAAGTCAGCAACACTTACATAGCATAGGAAACTATTAAATTCACTTCCTATGCTCTTTTTACATGCCCGTCGTTTCAAAGGCACAGTGCCTTTAAAACCAGCATTTCAGTCGCTCTTCCACACGGAAGCATCATTGCAATGCCGTTTGAGCACTAACGCCTCACCACACAGTACGTACCTAGCACGTCCTGTGTCGGCAAGGGGTTAAACAAAAAGACATGACTTATATTACAGTATAGTGCTGATTTGGTGTAGTAGAATTTACCCAGTTCAGCTCTATTCCACATAACACATCTAGATCTAATCTGGCATCAAATCCCCATAACATCACAACCTTATATGTATCTCTAGCACAAAAAATTAACAAAATTCAACAATTGTTCATTGTACTGTATACTTTAATATTTCCATTTACAATTTACAATCATAATACACAAGTTTTTAAAACTTTGCCTTAGTCCTCTAATCCTCTGCTAGAGTTTCAATCCATACCTTACATTTTTCATTATTTATTGATTTTACATATTGTCTAATTAATATTCCTCTTTCCATTTTAAGTTGGTATTCCAAATGACCTTTCCAGCAGGGGATTCGATTTGACTTCCAATTTCTTGCCAAAGATATTTTTATAGCAGTCAGGGAATGAATGACAAAAACCCTTTTTCCATTTTAAGGAAAGATGGTGGGAGAGCTAGGAGAAAGAATAAAGTGTTTTCTTTCTAATAGGGGATTTTACAAAGTGATAAACAAATGTCAGATACTGGCAGAACCTGTTTCAGTATTTATCTTAATTTTGAATACAATAAAATTGTTTATAAAAGATGCAGTTTAAAATAATGATCATTAAAATACATACAATCTGTACATATTCATTCCTTATATTTTGAGACTATTGCAAAGCCATATGGTTTGAGATTTGACCTGATGCGTTTCGCCGTTACACCACAGCTTCCTCAGAGGATCTCAAAGGTTACAAGAGAACAGGCTCTTTATCAATTTTCTTTAAGCGAAGTTCAATATCACACTTTCTTTCCACTCTGACAAAATGTGTTTCCAAAGGTTTTGTGTATAAATAGTGGGCGTGTCTTCAAACGGAAAACTGTGCTTCGGCAGTTCCCTTACTGGTTAGCTTATCACTCATAGACAGACTGAAAGGAAAGGCCGGTCTCTGTTCCTTGATCAATTACTTCTAAGGTCGTTGACGTGTGGCAGGTTAGCAGATATCAGGAGAGCTGTGAAGGTGGAAAACAATTACACAAGGCACGTGTTTCTTTATCCTCAGCTCTGAGTGTAGTTTATTACACATTGGTAGCTATACACAAATCTTGTCGTTGTCCTGTGTATTGATTGGTTATAGGTTTTGCACAAACATAGCATCAAGTACATGAGGGGGGTGTATACATGTCACAAGGGGGTGGACAATGGGTACTTATATTGTCACTAGGCAGAAAAGCTAAAATAAAACTCAATATAATCAGTCAGCAAACAAGACAGTTAAAACTTACTACATTCTTAGTTCCTCTAATTGTGGTCTGAGACCTTTCTTACATAAACCATTATGTCTTATCTGACATCCTCAGAGACTGTGACCTTTATCTGAACTTGGTCAAGCAAGGGGGGCTTCTCAACATCAATTTAACCCTTTCACAGACAAAAAGAAAGGGAAGAACGAGTAGGAGATTGTAGGTTCACGAATGGATGAACTTCGAATAATGGACACACAGTCACTGGTACTGAGATACTGGATACCAGACACACAGCCACTGTTACTGAGATACTGGATACCAGAGTCAGAGTGGAAGCTAATGTAAGGACAACTGAGGTCAGGAAAGTCAAATACAAGCCAAGGTCTAGTACACTTGAGACAGAAGATCTCGAGTGGTCAAACAAGCCGGGTCAAGAACACTGGATACAGGATAATAGAAAATGCAAGGTAGCTCACAGGCACAGGAGCAACTGAGGGGTTTAAATACAAATCTGGCGCCAATCTTGATGTGACCAATCAAGGAGCAAATTTTCTTTTAAGTTCTTTCATTTTCGACCCTCGCACATGCACATAGCATGCCACGCAACCGTCTTGGAGTCCCCAGGACTCCGAAAACATGTCATCGCAGGAGCTCGACCGATGCTGCGATTAGCCAAGTGAGTATGCGGCAGTGGATGGATGTGAGGAATGGCACGGCGGCGAACAGGTAAGTTTGTTACAATAATTTTCTGAGGAAAGAACTAGCAGATATAAGTTTTCATCAGGAAATCCATTGGCGACAGAGTGATGAAATTAAATGGGTGGTGAGATGTTCCATATGATTATTCGTTCCATTGATAAAACTAAAAAAAAGGGGTGGCTATTGTTTTTTCTAAATGAAGCCAAATAAAAATTGTTCATCAAGAACTCGATCCAGAAGGAAGATTTATGCTATTGGTTTGTGACATTAACGAAGAGAGAAATACATTGGTAAATATTTATCGGCTAAATGTTTGCCCAGTTGGTTCACTGAACAAGGTCTTAGACAGATTTGACCAGATCAAAATGGGCTGCTGTGTAGTAGGATATTTTAATTCAGTATTGGATATTTATCTGGATAAAAAAATTAATATAAGGAGGAACTGTACATATGAAAATTGCATAAACATCTAAAATAATTAAATAATAGTTTAAATAATTACAACCTCTTCGATCAATGGAAGATTTTTCAACCAGATGAAAGATTGTACCTGTTTTTCCAGGGTTTGTCTTTCACACTCATGCTTAGCTATGATTTGGTGTAATAAGAGTTTAGTCAATAGTGTATTAAGTACTAGGATAATACCTTTTCCGATCTTAGTATTGTGATGATGGAGCTTTATCAAGGATAAATATATATTAAGATCACAACCACTTGGAAATTGCCTCCCACATCCACTCTGATTATAACATCCATGCTATCCCCCACAGTCACTTCAGGAACTTCACCACACAGTCCACTACCAGAACCCCCCATACAGCAACTGGACTTTGAATGTTTAATGCACTCCCACCCTACCCCAAATCCCACGTACCCCCAGGTCAATTATTATTATAGATTTTGTTCACCACATGATGTGAATTGACCTACCAATCAAGCACCTAACAAATCCCCCCCCCCCTCCATAAACAATCATTATCAATTTGTTTAGTTAGCTCACTCACTATAATCACCTGCAATCTCCAACCACTTTCATTCTATTTGGCAGGAGCCTCTGGCATTCTGCTTCTTCATTCACCTTATATTTTCCATGTTCCCCATTCCCTCTAGATTGTATATTTGTGAGCCCGGCCCTCAACCTCATGTCTTAGTCTGACAATGCTTGACTAATTTTGTATGTAACTCCCTTATTATGCTCTGTACCAAGCGCTGTGTAAATTGTTGCGCTATATAAATAAATGGTAATGTAATATAATACTTAGAGTCACAGAATGGTTTTTCTCTTAAAACAACCCTGCTGATACCTCATTGGAGATTAACTGGTGCACTTTCACATCTGTCCTCAGGAGTCAAATGATTAAGTTGAATTCTAAATTAAATCGAAATACAGATAGTTATTTACAATCATCATACATTCTCAAAATAAAGAAGATCCTTCACTAATTAGTGCCAACCAACTAAAATAAATACAAGAAAAAGTAAACCAGCAGCTGACGGAAAAAAAAATAGTTTTAAAGATAAATAAATGACAATTAAAATTTTACTGCAGAGGAAATAAAACAGATAAAATGTTACCACATAAATTAAGGAAGACTACAGTAGCTAATAGAATTGTGAAATTGATTGATTGATCATAAAAATACTTATATGACCCCTGACAAAATGGGAAATTCTTTAATTATTATTATAAAAAACTCTTTAATCTGCAGTCTGAGGCCACTAATGAGAAGATAGATCTTTATCTCGCTAAAACTGATATAGCAAGAGTTACATTGGAACAAAGTGAGCAAGTGAAAATGCCTACATCTAAAACAGGTTGAAAATGCTATAGCCTGTCTAGTGAAGTACAAATCACCAGTGCCAGATGGCTTTACTAATGAATTTTACAAACGATTTAAAATGAATAACTTTTAATAGCATCGTTCAACAAGTTTGCTTCCCTCTTGAGATGACTAGAGATAATGTTACCCATCTTACAACAAGGAAAATGCCATACGGATGTTACTATAGACCCATCTATTTAATTGTTGTGGATACCAAACAATTTTTGTACATTTTGGCAAATGGATTGAAATGGATAGTCGAAAATATCACGACTAAATAGGATTTATACTCACAAGATAATTTGCATTATACAGAAAGAACTATACAGAAATGATCTTCCAACAGAAAGAAGATCCGGACCATAATTATGCAGAAAGAAAATTCAACAGAATCGTCTGAAACTATTTAGGCCAAGCTTTGATTGTTTTATGGCTCCAAGTTTTTGATTTAATTAACACAGTGGTGTCAATTCTATGTGGTAGAATAAATAGAAAACCTGAAATTGCACATCAATCTGACCTGGTGTGTGAGTGCGCTCATCACTTGCGGTTTACTGGTGTACTTGTGAACAGAGACACGCTGCTGGATGCATTAAGTAATTGAATCAGAGCTCAGGCGTGCTGGAGGCCTAGCTCTTCTCAGGATCCACAGCCACAAAGTGGGGAATTCAGTTGGAAACTGTACATAATATAGCCATCTGTAACAGACAGTCTACCAGACGTAGTAGACCCTCTGTCCATTGTAGAGAATCACCTCCTTACCCCCCCCCCCCCCGATTATAGCTCAGCATTCACCCACCAAGTCTTTCCTGGACCCTTGCTCTTTGTACCCAAATAGCAGACAGGACCACTAGCAATTAGGTACAGCAAGAATGAATAACCACTTTATTTGTGAAACAACACAGACTTATAAAAATACATAAAAATGACATCACAGACATTAGTATACAATGGGGGATGGAACTAAGCATAGTTCTCCAATTAACTGGGGCTAGGAATACATTCTACTTTCAGGCTGCAAACCATGTAGGAATTAACATACAGTGAGGAAACCTAATTACAAAACACACAGTAAGACACATAATGAACACAACATAATCAGTTTAACATTAAATCCAGTTAACACAGAACAATGGATGTTGGAGGAAACTATCAATTATTGTCATTGACACATTATAATCCTTCAGAGTGGTCTACATTATACATTACACATAAACCAATATACTAACAGAATCTGACTAACTAACAATATTTAAGTATAGAGTTATAGCACCTAAGCCAGGGCCCATAATCTATAGGGAGGTGTTTGGCCCTCAGGCCCTTCCAAGAACCCCAGTCACGCAGGCTGCCAGGATTCACTTCGTGACACCATCTTTGCTTCTCAACATTGGCCACTTCCCAAAAATTCTCCCAACTCCTTGGCAGATGCATCCTCCATTATAGAGCAGAATGGTAAAATGGGAACAACAACACAGTGAACAAATACTCAAAAAATGGCTGGGATCCTGGTGCATTTCAAATTAAATGAGACATGAGCTCATAAAAAAGGGGGACATATATAGGCATTGTTGTTGCCGCATGCTCTCCAATATGGCATGATCGTGGGTGCTTTCAGCAACAAATTCCGGTGTTGCTTAATGCCTCAACATTGAAGTCATAGAGCAACAGCACCTGAGTGGTGTTAGCAAACATTGATTGCTAACACCGCAGGATGGACAAGATCCATTATATTTCAGCAACAGAGTTCCAGCCAGACCAGCCACCATGAACCTCGACGATCTAATGTCACAAATTGGTTAAATAAATTATCTCACATTATTTTGGATAGAGGGTTTTGTGGAACTATGGATTATATTTTCTCCATTTTCCTTAAAATATATTTTCTCTATTTTGTTCATTTATCATTAACTTTAGTTCTTCCACTTTTGTAATGTAATTTTTGTATGGCAATTTTGATTTATTTTGCTACTGTTTATAACATAATATTGTATTATATACCATTTTACGTGGTAATAAGTGGGAAGATACTTTGCACTATTTAAGGAAGGTTATCCATCTGTTTGTTATGCCTATGGTAATGTGTTAATCGAAACGCAAAACAAGTAAGACTGTTTTGCTAGTCTACATGGGGGGCTATGGTTGTACCATATGGTGAAGAACTTTAATTATTTAATCACCATGAAAGGAGTGCTATTTATAATTGTCTACCTTGCTTTGCTAATATGTTGTGGGCTACGCCTGCATATTTTGGTAAATGCTGATCTGGTCAGGCAGCCCTTCTGCATATTTTCGATAGGGCTGTCCTTGCTTTTTGATGAAGCAGAAGCGACAAGTGATAACTCATGTATTTGAATAGAGCCCACTATCTCACTACAATTTCTATCTCTCCTCTGTTTCTCCCTCTAATTCTCTGATTTTCTCTTACTATCTGTGCCATTTTTTTTTCTTGTGTATTTCTATCTCTATGTATCATTCTTTCCCTTGCTATTATAAGCTTTCCTCAAACTCTATCATTGTATCATTCTCCACACTTTTTCATCCTCTGTCTGTTCTCTGGCTATGGGGACAACCCTTCTGAATTCCCAGATACATGATGATAGGCTCAGAATCCATACAATCAATACCCTATCTTGTGACAGTCATGGACAGCCATGCAACTTTCTGAATAGTTGATGGAAAGGTTGACCATAATACTGACATTTTAATACACATGTCAAATGAAGCCAGGAAACTTGTTCAATAAAAGTATGTAGTGATCACATAATAGCATGGGTTGCAGCTCATATATTATGTACCAAATGTCAATCCCTTTGTGGAGAGTTTGTGGCATAAAGGTATTAGTTTCAAAATGCATTCATTTTTAATTTAAATGGTTTTGTATTTCAAAGAACAGAAGCTAACTTGTATTTTATAGATTATGATATTGCGAGCACTGATAGTATTCTAGAACTAACGGATATTTTGCAATAAATTTAACCATGTACCTTTTTAATCATTTCCCATAGTAACATTCATATATATAGCTGGGAAAAGTTGATGCTGTCACATTGAGGGATTACCTAGACGTGGCTCAAAAAGCATCGTCTGTGAGGCGGCTGCTGCTGATGACACATCTTAAGTAATTTTGTGGAACATTCAATCGCTTGGCTTTCTGGAGTTCAGTACACGTATCACACTGACAAATTCAGCTCCACAGAGCTGTGAAATAGGCTTTCTGTAGAAGGGCTACTAGTCTTGGTTACTACATGTTTTTGCTGATTACTTTGGCATTCTCTTCTTCCTTCTTGAAGTTTAAATGATTAATATGTAAGAAGAAATCAAGCATTAGAGTAAAAAAAAAGCAAGGTACTTGTTAAGACATTGGGAAATATTACACATTCATTTTTAAAAAAAATATTTTAAACCTAAGGTAATGGATATCATTGCATTATTTTTCAGTTCCATTAATTTAATGGTGTTAGCACACTAAATCAATGAAATACAGAGTACTTCCCATCTAAAAGTACATGTGCCTTACCCAGTAGAGAGTAAAGCTTTACTTCTATTGTGAAAGCTTCTGATATGTTTGAGGTGATTGGGGATTGATGGTTCACTGGTTTACTTTTAAGTTAATTATGGTATAGTCAACTTAGTGTAAAATGGGGGGTTCTTGTATGTGTTGACAGGTCAGAAGCAAATGGAGAATATACTGTGCTTTTGCAGTATTAAAAGCTGTGGATTGTCAACATATATGCTAGGCTGATGTAGGTTTTTGGGGGACCTAAGCAGAAAAGCAGATGAGGCCCTCGAGTTAGCTATTTGATCCCTCCCTCTAAATTTCCCTTCTTATCTTTGCTAATTATTATCCCTCCATTTCTCTGGTAAGTGGGTACATAGGAATAGGTAAATTCCAAAGTGTTGAAGAATTATTTTTTGGAATCATTTTTGGGAACTAACTACAGCAAGATAGACTCCATCTTGTCACCTTTTACCTATTCTTTCCTTTAAAATCAGAAAGAGGAAAAACATTCTATAGGAGCTTCCAAAGCACATGCTGAATAGACCATAGCCTTACTTCAGTAGTGGGGAAAATAATGGAAAGGGTAGTTGTTAAAGGGTAGGATTGTTGAACATCTAAAATCACATGGATTTCAGGATCAACTTGGTTTACTTCAGGGAGATAATTCCAAACTAATCTTATTGACTTTTTCGAATGGGTGACTAAAATAATAATAGGTGGTGCAGTAGACATTGCTTACATAGATTTCAGATAAGGCTTTTGACACTGTCACGCCAAGAAAGTTTATCAATAAACTGCAATCTTTGAGTTTGGTTTTCACTATTGTTGAATGGATTAGACAATGGCTGAGTGACAGGCAGCAGAGGGTTGCAGCCAATGGAGTACATTAGAAGCAAGGTTTTGTTACTAGTGGGGTACTTCAGGGATTTGTACTTGGACCCATTCTCTTCAATATCTTTATTAGTGATATTGCAGAAGATTTTGTTGATAAGATATGTCTTTGATAGACATGTTACAAAGATTTGGTAGCTGATGGTACAAAGATTTGCAACCGGGTTGATGTCCCTGGAGGGATAATCCAAATGGCACATGATTTAGCTAAACTAGAAAAAATGCTGTGCTGTGGCAACTGACATGTAATGTGGATAAGTGCAGGATAATGCACCTTGGGCGTAAAAACTCAAAAACAGACCATAGAATATGTGATACAGTCCTAACCTGAAAATCCCAAGAAATGAATTTAGGAGTAATAATTTCAGAGGATTTAAAGGTAGGTAGGCAATGTAGACATGTAATAGAGCAGCAGGAAATGCTAGCAGAATGCTTGGTTGCATAGGGTGAGATGTTAGCGGTAGAAAGAGGCAAGTGCTCATGCCATTATATAGAGTACTGGTGAGACCTCACTGGGAGTAATGCATGCAGTGCTGGAGACAATATCTCCAGAAATACATTGCTACTTTGGACAAAGTTCAGAGAAGGGCTACTAAACTGGTACACTGGTTGTGTGATGTTGAAGGAGGTGAGGTGCCCGCTAAGCAGGAATAGTTCCAAACAATAGTAATCACATAAACAACTTCCTTGACAATATTCTGGATAAAAGCAGGAAGGAGTGTGAACCTGTAAAAGGTGTCTTGTATGTGCTGGAGGATCTGTATCTGGTAGTTCCTAGGACATCCCACACACTGAATGTATCTAGTAAAGTCTTAATATCATAACAATGTGGTAGAGGAATAGGGATAGGTGCCTGCAGGCAGCGCAAGACATGATGTATGTACCCAAATCCATGTATTCTAGACCCATGTCATCACTTCCATATAATCTCTGCAGGAGCCCCACTTAATTGGTTTATAAGGTTTTGCCACCTAAGTATATATTATGTCACGAAACGGATTTGGAGATACAATGTGACAGGGGTTCTTGGAGGGCCCTGGGGGCCAGAAGACTCCCTGTGGACTATGGACCCTGTCTGTTGATATATTAGTTTGGGGGTACACAGTTTGAGGGCACTAGTGGAACCCTGTTTTCAACTGTACTTCAAACACAGGCACTCAGGATGTCAGCCACAATGTGTACTCTTGGGTCCAAACCTTTGTCTCATTCACTGTGTTTTCCCCCAGGTTAAGATTGTATCCTTTCCTGTAAACCCCTGTCATTATGTCACCTTACCCATTGTCTTTATGTAAGTCATTTAGTTTCCTGCTGTACAGTGATGTCCCTCAATTAACAAGTTACTTTAACTGAGTGTACTCTGTATGTATCTAAACTTGACACCTTTGTATCCTGAAAGGTGTGAGGCAGGATTTCCCCTTTGCATGTCTTTATGTTAAACTTTAATCCTGTTATAGTTTATTTGTTTAATCTGTTTTATCAAGATGTTCAACTGTATATATTCTCTATTTTGGTCAATAAACAGTTCTTCTGATTTTACCCAACACAACAGGTATTGTCCGCTATGTTGGAAGTGCTAGCAGGGAACCTGTGATTATAGCCCCGTTTGGCTATTTGCTATTTACCTGGACCCTAGGAGTGATTTTGTGGAACTGATTCTGGTAGGAGCTACCCATCTAGTAGCCCTCCTGTGACACATTATAAGAAGTAATGGCTTCATAATAATATTGTCAAGGTTCTGACCTCCTGACTCATGCATTTAAAAGTCATAATTGATGTGCTTATATACCTTCTTCCTCCTCTATAGGCCTCCTGAGATCTGCTTCTTCTGTTCCTGATCCTCTGCTGAAGCTCATTTGAATTTCTACTCTGTCCATGAACTGGGAAACTGAACCTGGACGGCTCAACCAGGTGGGAGATTTTTTTCAGCTTCATAAGAAGCTGTTCAGCTTCTGAGACCATTTGGCTACAGCAATAGTACTTCAGATAAGTCGCTTCATAAGAAGCTTTTCAGCTTCTGAGACCATTTGGCTACAGCAATAGTACTTCAGATAAGTCGCACCCATAAAGGGCCCACTCCTCTTCAGTTACCCTCTCTAGGGTGTTCCTGCTTCAGTCACACTCTCTATGGTGTTCCTGCTTCAGTCATGCTTCACAGGCTTCACCCTTACCTCAGGCCTCACCCCTTGTAAAACTCTCTCTACCCCTACCTCTGCTTTTTCGATAGTCCCTTCTAGAGCTCTTTGTTTATGCTGCAGTTCGTACTCAAACACTTTTCCTATTCTGCAGTTCTTTGCTAAAGTTTACTTTTGTCTCTGCTTCAGTCCTTATTCCAATACTTATCTCTTTGCTTCTTTATCTGTTCTCACCCTGCTCAATGAATAACATGCAACCAGCCTCTTTACCGTCCCCTCCCGCGCTATGGCCAGTTCATCGCGGGATCGCATAAGGTGAGTATTATTAATAGGGGTTAATTTTATTATTAGGGTTCGGGGGGTTATGTATTAGGGTTCAGGGGGTAGCCTTAGTATTAGGGTTAATTTTAGTGTTAGGGTTCGGGGGGTTAATGTTAGTATTAGGGTTCTGGTGGTGTTAATCTTAGTATTAGGGTTCGGGGGGTTAATTTTAGAATTAGGTTATGGGGGGATTAATTTTAGTATTAGGGGTTAATTTACTGGTGGGTGTACGTTGGTAAACGCTGACAGTTTAACGCTGAACTGTGAGCACTTACATAGCCGGGATGAAGTGGCCCTGTTCCTCTTCCCGACTTTGATCCCATGGAAAAATGAGGGGTTCTCTCTGCGCTAGCTTACTATCCTATGGAAGCATGGCAGCTGTTGGTCAGAGGATAAACTGGCGTGTAGTATCAAGTACATGCCAGTTCATACTCACAACATCAGCAACTTACATTTCACTTGTGCTTCTATATTAGAAGCACAAGTGGAAAAAATATGTGTAGTGTCCCTTTAAGGTAGTTGCTACACATAACTTCAAACCACCCAAGGGAACGTAGACATTTTTTGTATTCAAAAAAGGAACTTTTCTGAGAGGCTTTTCCTCCAAATAGCCCCATTAGACATTCGGAATGTGATCTGAACTAAGATTATAAACAAAATGTCTGACCCCAAGAGTGCTAGACAGAACAAAAATAGTTCAATAAAATACTTTATTGGTATTCTTTTACTTCAAAAGAATGGATTAATTTATATTCATACACATTATAATGCAAATATCATTACATAAACTGATAAATACTTTATTGCAGCATTTTTTTATTAAATTTCTTCTACCTTATTCTGCTCAATGAAATAAGATCAAATTCATATTTTTATTTACTTTTATAACTGGTAAAAGTTATTTTTCTGTGGTATATTTTTCTTGAACTATTTTGTAGGTGTTCTGGAAGATGCTGTGTATGTATTTAGCATAGTGTAAATAGAAAACAGACTTGTGTAAATAATTTCTAGGTAGCTGCAGGTAATTTCTTGAAAGAAATGCCAAGGCCCATATTTTCCAATTTGCTCTAGTGCTCTTTTGACACCTGTAATAATTATAGTTGTCTTAACAGATGGTTGTTGGTCATTAAGTAGAAGCAGAATGTGTAGATTCAGTGTTTTAGAGTCCTATAAGATGAGGTCACTCAGGTATCCAGGACTTCCTTAGCCCATCCCTGGTGTCCCTGAACCATCTGCTAACAGTAAATTAACTGTACAATTATAGAAGGAACCATTCTATTATTGGAAACTGCAAAGAAAATGACACGTTAAACCTCAGATTTGGACAATGTAATTAACCCGTTCAAAATATGATAGACTGCATTATTGCCACCTTCTGTGTTCAAGCAGCTGGTAAATACAGATCTCTCCCTCAGTAATGTATTTCATAAGTAAATGGAATTTCACAGTACGCCCACAATTCAAATATATCTAATTGCACTTACTCTTAAATGCTTCTCTGTGCAAACACCTTGTGGCATTCTAATATCTCTTCTGACTGTTCTTAGCATATTTTATAACCTGATTGCAGCTAATGAAATTTTAATTGATTTTTAATGCTTTTTATGCATGGGGAGTTTAAATTTGATGTGTAAACAATTACCAGTGACTTTTCATAACATAATGTTATTATTATTATTATTATTTTGTTTTCATTATTTTTATATTTCTGGCATTAATTTAAAAATGAATCAAGTATTTCTGCTTCTTCAAAAGATTATATAATTACTTGATGAGACTACATGCTATATATTATGCTATTTTAATTGAGACTTTTTTTGTATTTTTATACACTCTCAATAAAGCCTAAAAAAACAAAAACAATTTACAGCTCTCAAAAGATTTTGCAATTACAAATGAGAATTAGACAGGGAAGTGTTTTTTTTCCCACATAATTAAATGACAGGCACATTTGGGTCTCTATGCTGAGGAACGGGCGCATGTGTGCGATGTTCCTTAGGTGCAGGTGCAAGGACTGAATATGGGGTACGAAGGACCCCAAGACACTGGACACGGTCAGTGGGTACGATTGTAGCATTTTCAACTGTTACTGTGAAGTCAGGTGTAGGGACAGAGTTTGAGGGAGGACAGTTTCAGGTAGTGATCAGACATCCAAGTGGAGATGGCTGACAGACAGTCGACTACACGTGACATGACAGAGGGATTGAGGTCAGGGGAGGAAAGGTAGTTCTGAGGATCATCCACATACAGGTGGAATTGGAAGCCAAAAGAGCTGAGCAGTTCTCCCTGACAGGTGAAGTACAGGGAAAACAACAGCAGGCCAAGGACCAATCCTTGCGAAACACCAACGGACAGCGGAACAGATGATGATGTTGCTCCAGCAAGCAACACT
This sequence comes from Pelodytes ibericus, assembly GCA_036172795.1. Classification (NCBI taxonomy): domain Eukaryota; kingdom Metazoa; phylum Chordata; class Amphibia; order Anura; family Pelodytidae; genus Pelodytes; species Pelodytes ibericus. The sequence continues at coordinate 167,397,731 of CM069861.1, read as the reverse complement.
GAATATGAGCGCTCAGATAGGTAGAATTTGATCCGAGAGAGTGCCGCGCCGCCTATGCCAAATGCAAATAATCTTTTAAGGAATTGGTGGTAGTCAACGGTGTCAAAGGCAGCATAGCTCTGTATGTGCTTACTAGCAAGAAAGGCATCACTATGTTGATTATAATAGGCTAAAACAACCTCACTTTGCAGTGTTTTCCACAATTTCACTGTCCTCATAGCAGAGAAACGGTTTAATTTTTAATGAGAGCTCTTTTCGTCCAATTTTACAGGATGCCCCTGTGTCATTTTTGAATGACAACATTCTTGTATTTGGTAAACATTTGCCTTTAATGGTCCATTTTCTCCAGATAAGGAAATCCCAGTTAAAACAGCCTTTCTTCATAAGCTGAAGTCTTCCATTTTATTAAAATAAAATTTGTAGCATTTTGCTAAACCCATTTCTTCTTTGAATGGGATTCCCTTTTTGAATAACAACATAACATTTGCTTTCCTCCAATCCAATTGAATATCTTCAGTTGACATTTTATCCTTAAAAATGTTAAATAACGGCTTGTTAGTACCGAAACTAAGTGCTCACGGAAAACTCTTATCTGGTCCCTGAATTGGATGTTAGCAATGTGAAGGTCTCATTTACTGCAAAAATCCTTGCCATAAGTTCCTGAGGAATATATGGAGGAAAAAGACAAACTGTAAGATGTACATGCACCTCACTTTTAGTGAATAACATCCTCAGCGGCTGCTTTATTGCAACTGCCACTTAAAAGCAGACATTCACAGATGTGTCTGCCTAATTAAGAAAAACAAGAATTGTGTATCTTGTACTAAGCCATTGCAGTATTAGGAAAATACAAGGTTTAGCTTTCTTGCTGAATACATGCTGCACGGCCATTCTTTGATTAGACATTTTGTTGTTGGCAAAACACGTGGTGCATGATGTCTGATGATATATTCTATGATCTTTGATGATATATTCTACATTTCAGAGGCGTCCCAAGGGTTGGTGTCACCCGGTGCAGTAACTCATGGTGTCACCCCCCCTGGATTTCCTCCAATACCATGCCAAACAGATTCCTTAGTAATGCCAGTCAGATGGCCCATCAAATATGCCACATTCAGGAGCCCCACAAATTATGTCACACACAATAATAATATGCCAGTATATATTAATGCCATTAATAAGCCAGACAATTTGCCTAATATGCCATAATTATTTTGCCATTGAGATGCCATAATTATTGTGCCATTCAGATGCCATAATTATTGTGCCATTCAGATGCCAGTAATAGTGTGCCATTAAGATGCCAGTAATGTTGTGCCATTCAGATGCCTGTATTATTGTGTCATTCAGAGACCAGTAATATTGTGCGATTCAGATGCCATAATTATTGTGCCATTCAGATACCAGTAATATTGTTCCATTCAAATGCCAGTAATATTGTGCCATTCAGATGCCTGTATTATTGTGCCATTCAGATGCCTGTAATATTATGCCAATCAAATACCAGTAATATTGTGACATTCAAATACCAGTAATATTGTGCCATTTAGATACCAGTATTATTGTGCCATTCAGACACCAGTAATATTGTGACATTTAGATACCAGTATTATTGGGCCATTCAGATACCAGTAATATTGTGACATTCAAATACCAGTAATATTGTGCCATTAAGATGCAAATAATATTGTGCGATTCAGATGCCAGTAATATTGTGCCATTCAAATACCAGGAATATTGTGCCATTCAGATGCCAGTGATATTGTGCCATTCAGATGCAAATAATATTGTGCCATTCAAATGCCAGTAATGTTGTGTCATTCAGATACCAGGAATAATGTCCCATTCAAATACCAGTAATATTGTGCCATTCAGATGCCTGTATTATTGTGCCATTCAGATGCCATAATTATTGTGCCATTCAGATGCCTGTAATATTATGCCATTCAAATACAAGTAATATTGTGCCATTTAGATACCAGTAATATTGTGCCATTCAGATACTAGTATTATTGTGCCATTCAGATACCAGTAATATTGTGCCATTCAAATACCAGTAATATTGTGCCATTCAAATACCAGTAATATTGTGCCATTTAGATGCAAATAATATTGTGCCATTCAGATGCCAGTAATATTGTGCCATTAAAATACCAGGAATATTGTGCCATTCAGATGCCAGGAATATTGAGCCAATCAGATGTCAATAATATTATGCCATTCAGATGCCAGTAATATTGTGTCATTCAAAAACCAGTAATATTGTGCCATTCAAAAACCAGTAATATTGTGCCATTCAGATGGCAGTAATATTGTGCCATTCAGATGCCAGTAATAATGTCCCATTCAAATACCAGTAATATTGTGCCATTCAGATGCCTGTATTATTGTGCCATTCAGATGCCCTAATTATTGTGCCATTCAGATGCCTGTAATATTATGCCATTCAAATACAAGTAATATTGTGCCATTTAGATACCAGTAATATTGTGCCATTCAGATATTAGTATTATTGTGCCATTCAGATACCAGTAATATTGTGCCATTCAAATACCAGTAATATTGTGCCATTCAAATGCCAGTAATATGGTGCCATTTAGATGCAAATAATATTGTGCCATTCAGATGCCAGTAATATTGTGCCATTAAAATACCAGGAATATTGTGCCATTCAGATGCCAGGAATATTGAGCCAATCAGATGCCAATAATATTATGCCATTCAGATGCCAGTAATATTGTGTCATTCAAAAACCAGTAATATTGTGCCATTCAGATGCCAGTAATATTGTGCCATTCAGATGCCAGTAATATTGTGCCATTCAAATGCCAGTAATATTGTGCCATTCAGATGCCTGTATTATTGTGCCATTCAGATGCCAGTAATATTGTGCCATTCAGATACCAGGAATAATATCCCATTCAAATACCAGTAATATTGTGCCATTCAGATGCCAGTAATAATGTCCCATTCAAATACCAGTAATATTGTGCCATTCAAATACCAGTAATATTGTGCCATTCAGATGCCTGTATTATTGTGCCATTCAGATGCCATAATTATTGTGCCATTCAGATGCCAGTAATATTGTGCCATTAAAATACCAGGAATATTGTGCCATTCAGAAGCCAGGAATATTGTGCCATTCAGATGCCAATAATATTATGCCATTCAGATGCCAATAATATTATGCCATTCAGATGCCAGTAATATTGTGCCATTCAGATACCAGGAATAATGTCCCATTCAAATACCAGTAATATTGTGCCATTCAGATGCCAGTAATAATGTCCCATTCAAATACCAGTAATATTGTGCCATTCAGATGCCAGTAATATTGTGTCATTCAAAAAACAGGAATATTGTGCCATTCAGATACCAGGAGTAATGTCCCATTCAAATACCAGTAATATTGTGCCATTCAAATGCCAGTAATATTGTGCCATTCAGATACCAGGAATAATGTCCCATTCAAATACCAGTAATATTGTGCCATTCAAATGCCAGTAATATTGTGCCATTCAGATACCAGGAATAATGTCCCATTCAAATACCAGTAATATTGTGCCATTCAGATGCCTGTATTATTGTGCCATTCAGATGCCATAATTATTGTGCCATTCAGATGCCTGTAATATTCTGCCATTCAAATACAAGTAATATTGTGCCATTCAGATGCCAGGAATATTGAGCCAATCAGATGCCAATAATATTATGCCATTCAGATGCCAGTAATATTGTGTCATTCAAAAACCAGTAATATTGTGCCATTCAGATGCCAGTAATATTGTGCCATTCAAATGCCAGTAATATGGTGCCATTCAAATGCCAGTAATATTGTGCCATTCAGATGCCTGTATTATTGTGCCATTCAAATGCCAGTAATATTGTGCCATTCAGATGCTTGTATTATTGTGCTATTCAGATGCCTGTATTATTGTGCATTCAGATGCCAGTAATATTGTGCCATTCAGATGCCAGTAATATTGTGCCCTTAATATGCCAGTAATATTGTGCCATTAAGATGCCAGTAATATTGTTCCATTCAGATGTCTGTATTATTGTGCCATTCAGATGCCAGTAATATTGTGCCATTCAGATGCCAGTAATATTGTGCCATTCAAATGCCAGTAATATTGTGCCATTCAGATGCCTGTATTATTGTGCCATTCAGATGGCTGTATTATTGTGCCATTCAGATACCAGTAATATTGTGCCATTCAAATGCCAGTAATATTGTGCCATTTAGATGTCTGTATTATTGTGCCATTCAGATGCCATAATTATTGTGCCATTTAGATGCCTGTAATATTATGCCATTCAAATACCAGTAATATTGCGCCATTTAGATACCAGTAATATTGTGCCATTCAGATACTAGTATTATTGTGCCATTCAGATACCAGTAATATTGTGCCATTCAAATACCAGTAATATTGTGCCATTCAGATGCAAATAATATTTTGCCATTCAGATGCCAGTAATATTGTGCCATTCAAATGCCAGTAATATTGTGCCATTCAAATACCAGGAATATTGTGCCATTCAGATACCAGGAATAATGTCCCATTCAAATACCAGTAATATTGTGCCATTCAGATGCCAGTAATATTGTGCCATTCAGATGCCAGTAATATTGTGCCATTCAAATGCCAGTAATATTGTGCCATTCAGATGCCTGTATTATTGTGCCATTCAGATGCCAGTAATATTGTGCCATTCAGATACCAGGAATAATATCCCATTCAAATACCAGTAATATTGTGCCATTCAGATGCCAGTAATAATGTCCCATTCAAATACCAGTAATATTGTGCCATTCAAATACCAGTAATATTGTGCCATTCAGATGCCTGTATTATTGTGCCATTCAGATGCCATAATTATTGTGCCATTCAGATGCCAGTAATATTGTGCCATTAAAATACCAGGAATATTGTGCCATTCAGAAGCCAGGAATATTGTGCCATTCAGATGCCAATAATATTATGCCATTCAGATGCCAATAATATTATGCCATTCTTATGCCAGTAATATTGTGCCATACAGATACCAGGAATAATGTCCCATTCAAATACCAGTAATATTGTGCCATTCAGATGCCAGTAATAATGTCCCATTCAAATACCAGTAATATTGTGCCATTCAGATGCCAGTAATATTGTGTCATTCAAAAAACAGGAATATTGTGCCATTCAGATACCAGGAGTAATGTCCCATTCAAATACCAGTAATATTGTGCCATTCAAATGCCAGTAATATTGTGCCATTCAGATACCAGGAATAATGTCCCATTCAAATACCAGTAATATTGTGCCATTCAAATGCCAGTAATATTGTGCCATTCAGATACCAGGAATAATGTCCCATTCAAATACCAGTAATATTGTGCCATTCAGATGCCTGTATTATTGTGCCATTCAGATGCCATAATTATTGTGCCATTCAGATGCCTGTAATATTCTGCCATTCAAATACAAGTAATATTGTGCCATTCAGATGCCAGGAATATTGAGCCAATCAGATGCCAATAATATTATGCCATTCAGATGCCAGTAATATTGTGTCATTCAAAAACCAGTAATATTGTGCCATTCAGATGCCAGTAATATTGTGCCATTCAAATGCCAGTAATATGGTGCCATTCAAATGCCAGTAATATTGTGCCATTCAGATGCCTGTATTATTGTGCCATTCAAATGCCAGTAATATTGTGCCATTCAGATGCTTGTATTATTGTGCTATTCAGATGCCTGTATTATTGTGCATTCAGATGCCAGTAATATTGTGCCATTCAGATGCCAGTAATATTGTGCCCTTAATATGCCAGTAATATTGTGCCATTAAGATGCCAGTAATATTGTTCCATTCAGATGTCTGTATTATTGTGCCATTCAGATGCCAGTAATATTGTGCCATTCAGATGCCAGTAATATTGGGCCATTCAAATGCCAGTAATATTGTGCCATTCAGATGCCTGTATTATTGTGCCATTCAGATGGCTGTATTATTGTGCCATTCAGATACCAGTAATATTGTGCCATTCAAATGCCAGTAATATTGTGCCATTTAGATGTCTGTATTATTGTGCCATTCAGATGCCATAATTATTGTGCCATTTAGATGCCTGTAATATTATGCCATTCAAATACCAGTAATATTGCGCCATTTAGATACCAGTAATATTGTGCCATTCAGATACTAGTATTATTGTGCCATTCAGATACCAGTAATATTGTGCCATTCAAATACCAGTAATATTGTGCCATTCAGATGCAAATAATATTTTGCCATTCAGATGCCAGTAATATTGTGCCATTCAAATGCCAGTAATATTGTGCCATTCAAATACCAGGAATATTGTGCCATTCAGATACCAGGAATAATGTCCCATTCAAATACCAGTAATATTGTGCCATTCAGATGCCAGTAATATTGTGTCATTCAAAAAACAGGAATATTGTGCCATTCAGATACCAGGAATAATGTCCCATTCAAATACCAGTAATATTGTGCCATTCAGATGCCAGTAATATTGTGTCATTCAAAAAACAGGAATATTGTGCCATTCAGATGCCTGTAATATTATGCCATTCAAATACCAGTAATTTTGTGCCATTTAGATACCAGTAATATTGTGCCATTCAGATACCAGTAATATTGTGCAATTCAAATACCAGTAATATTGTGCCATTCAGATGCAAATAATATTGTGCCATTCAGATGCCAGTAATATTGTGCCATTAAAATACCAGGAATATTGTGCCATTCAGAAGCCAGTGATTTTGTGCCAATCAGATGCCAGGAATATTGTGCCATTCAGATGCCAATAATATTATGCCATTCAGATGCCAATAATATTATGCCATTCAGATGCCAGTAATATTGTGTCATTCAAAAACCAGGAATATTGTGCCATTCAGATGCCAGTAATATTGTGCCATTCAGATGCCAGTAATATTGCGCCATTTAGATACCAGTAATATTGTGCCATTCAGATACTAGTATTATTGTGCCATTCAGATACCAGTAATATTGTGCCATTCAAATACCAGTAATATTGTGCCATTCAGATGCAAATAATATTTTGCCATTCAGATGCCAGTAATATTGTGCCATTCAAATGCCAGTAATATTGTGCCATTCAAATACCAGGAATATTGTGCCATTCAGATACCAGGAATAATGTCCCATTCAAATACCAGTAATATTGTGCCATTCAGATGCCAGTAATATTGTGTCATTCAAAAAACAGGAATATTGTGCCATTCAGATACCAGGAATAATGTCCCATTCAAATACCAGTAATATTGTGCCATTCAGATGCCAGTAATATTGTGTCATTCAAAAAACAGGAATATTGTGCCATTCAGATGCCTGTAATATTATGCCATTCAAATACCAGTAATTTTGTGCCATTTAGATACCAGTAATATTGTGCCATTCAGATACCAGTAATATTGTGCCATTCAAATACCAGTAATATTGTGCCATTCAGATGCAAATAATATTGTGCCATTCAGATGCCAGTAATATTGTGCCATTAAAATACCAGGAATATTGTGCCATTCAGAAGCCAGTGATTTTGTGCCAATCAGATGCCAGGAATATTGTGCCATTCAGATGCCAATAATATTATGCCATTCAGATGCCAATAATATTATGCCATTCAGATGCCAGTAATATTGTGTCATTCAAAAACCAGGAATATTGTGCCATTCAGATGCCAGTAATATTGTGCCATTCAGATGCCAGTAATACTGTGCCATTCAAATGCCAGTAATATTTTGCCATTCAGATGCCTGTATTATTGTGCCATTCAAATGCCAGTAATATTGTGCCATTCAGATGCTTGTATTATTGTGCTATTCAGATGCCTGTATTATTGTGCATTCAGATGATAGTAATATTGTGCTATTCAGATGCCAGTAATATTGTGCCCTTAATATGCCAGTAATATTGTGCCATTAAGATGCCAGTAATAGTGTTCCATTCAGATGCCTGTATTATTGTTCCATTCAGATGCCAGTAATATTGTGCCATTCAGATGCCAGTAATATTTTGCCATTCAAATGCCAGTAATATTGTGCCATTCAGATGCCTGTATTATTGTGCCATTCAGATGGCTGTATTATTGTGCCATTCAGATACCAGTAATATTGTGCCATTCAAATGCCAGTAATATTGTGCCATTTAGATGTCTGTATTATTGTGCCATTCAGATGCCATAATTATTGTGCCATTTAGATGCATGTAATATTATGCCATTCAAATACCAGTAATATTGTGCCATTTAGATACCAGTAATATTGTGCCATTCAGATAACAGTATTATTGTGCCATTCAGATACCAGTCAGTTTGTGCCATTCAAATACCAGGAATATTGTGCAATTCAGATACCAGTATTATTGTGCCATTCAGATACCAGTAATATTGTGGCATTCAAATACCAGTAATATTGTGCCATTCAGATGCAAATAATATTGTGCCATTCAGATGCCAGTCATTTTGTGCCATTCAAATACCAGGAATATTGTGCAATTCAGATTCCAGTGATATTGTGCCATTCAGATGCCAGGAATATTGTGCCTTTCAGATGCCAATAATATTATGCCATTCAGATGCCAGTAATATTGTGTCATTCAAAAAACAGGAATATTGTGCCATTCAGATGCCAGTAATATTGTGCCATTCAGATGCCAGTAATATTGTGCCATTCAAATGCCAGTAATATTGTCATGTCCCGCCGCGCAGCGCATCTCTGGAGTACCCAGCCCTCGCTGGGTGTCACGGAGTAGCGGGGGACCTGTGCTCTGGAACCGCAGCCTCCCTTCAAGCACGCATCACCAAAGACGGGTGCGCACGCTTCTCCTTTCCGCAGCGTCGCCCAAGCCGGCACGCGCGTCATGACGTCACCTGGCGCGAAGTTTAAAAGGAATCACCAAGCTGAGTACTGTGCTTGGTGATTCTTGCTCGTTTTTGCCTATACTGCCTTAACTGCCTTACTTACCTCCCGTTATCGACCTGGACTGTTTGTTGGTGTTCCCTGCCTTCTCCTACCCGACCTTGGATTGCACTATTGATTACCTGCCTGCCTGTGCCCCTGACCTGGACTGTTTCATCGATTACCTGCCTGCCTATGCCCCTGACCTCGGATTGTCTAGTAATTCCTCATGTTCCTTGTGGATTATTAACCATCTCCTTGCTGCTGTATGCTGTTTGTTAACCATCTCATTGCTGACTTCGCTGCAGTTCCTTGTGGATTATCAACTATCTCCTTGCTGCTGTATGCTGTTTGTTAACCATCTCATTGCTGACTTCGCTGCAGTTCCTTGTGGATTATTAACCATCTCCTTGCTGCTGTATGCTGTTTGTCCCTGTGGATTTTGGGCATCTATTGGACTATTCCACGACATATTGTTCCAAGGGTTTCTACATCCTGGTGAGCACCTTACTCTATGTATATTCCTGTACCCGTATACTGACCTCCTATAGCCAACCCTTACAAATATTTTGCCATTCACATGCCTGTATTATTGTGCCATTCAAATGCCAGTAATATTGTGCCATTCATATGCCTGTATAATTGTGTCGTTACCATGCTCATTTTATTCCTCCCTCCTCCCCACCTGGCAGCTGCTCCGTGTCCCTGGATGCTTCCTCCATGCAGTCTTCCCTCCTGCACGGAGGAGGGAAACACAGACACCAGATGTGACATAACGTCACATCCGGTTGCAGGGATTTTTTTTTCTTCCTTTTCTTTCCGGCGGACGATTCCAGCGGATGCGGCTGACAGAGAAAAAAAATTAAAGTACAGCAGCTGCGGGGGAATGCCAGCAGCACGGGTGTCACCCCCGCTGGAGGTGTCACCCAGTGCGGTCCGCTCCCCCCTCGGACGCCACTGCTATATTTGTGTGTGTACACTCAAAGGTGAAATGTTTTACAGCTTATTATAGTCTGTGCACATATACATCTTCCTCTTATATACATATAAATACATTTTGTCTGGTTTACCCGCCCTATATTGTATTTATTTGGTTACTGAATTCACAGTAAATGGAGGACTATTACTGTTTGGTGTTATTAGCATTATTATTTTTAGCACTTCTCACTTGTCTTTTCTCTGCAGGGATTCCCTATGTTGTTCTCTATTCTTGATTACTTTGTAAGCTAAATTGCTGAAATATCATCTAAAGCTAAGAATATTTTAGCTCTCTAAACTATACTCAAGATTTGTGTTGTATTTGCATCCTCTTGGTGTTCTCTCCAGGGCCACTATTAGAAATTGTGGGGCCACTTACAGAACACATGATGTGGTTCCCCCCACATTCCTTGTCCTAGCACCACATTGCATACCCAGTACTTGCCCCAGCAACCTCACTACACACCCAGGACTTACCCCAGGGAGCACCCACTTTGAATCCACATTGTAATGTGGAAATGCTCCAGAAAACACATTGTCCACCTCCCCACATTTTTCCTTTTGTTATTGAATCCACATCCCTTGCCATAGCACCACTTTTCCCTTCCAGGGAATACCCTCTCATCCATATTGCACACATAGGACATGCCCAGATATATAGACATGCTACCATGCTACCTTTCATGCTTCCTGTGTGGTCTGAAGTCTGAGTCCTGCCAGGTCACATGACCCCCCCTTCGTTCTGACCTCAGACATCAAGCTGGCTGGTGATGGGTGATCTTTTGCTCTCCCTAGGCAGCACCTCTGCAGGACAAGCTTTTTTTTTTTAAGGTGCTCCAACCAGGCCCTACTGGCCAATCATGCCCGTAACAGGTGTCACCCCAATGGAGGCCCTGGCTTCCTCAATCCAGAACCTAAGGTGTTAATTCACCTCATCAGTACACAAAACATGTGATTAAATACAGTTTCAGAGGAACTATGAACTGTTTCAAAGGAACTGTGGGTCATTGAAGGCTACATAATCAATTCAAACTATTTTGTAGCTGGTATAATTTGTAACTGCAAAGTTAGAAAAGTCATCATGTGTCCAGGCCTACCAGTAACATGACATTACTTCAACCCTACAAAACTGATTTTTTTTTTTACAGTAAACTGTGAAAAATCCTCTTACTTAGTATAATATAAACCAAAGAGCAACTTTTACTTCAACTTATGAGGGCTATTCACTAAAAATCGAGAATAGCATGAGGAGGTCAATTTTGACTTAAAAAGTCAGTAGCTTCCTCATTTCATCCCCCATACTATCCATTCTTTGTTGTTGCTTTTTGCTGTTTGCTTTTATATATATCAACTACATGCACCTTGCAGCTGCTTGCTGTTTGCTTTTATATATATCTCCTTCCTCCCCTGTCCTATTCTTTATGTCCTCTGGGAACATCTAGTAACATCTGAGAATTCAAGACCCCTAGAGGGGCTCCCGGATACCCATGAAACTGAGCAGGGTACTGCTCAGGAAGATGTGAGTGAAACCCTCATATTCATTTTATTGGTTCACCAATTTCATTATACGGAGAATATTGCCTCCAAAAAGGGTAAATAACAGTGTGTAGTGTTGTGGAAAGCGCACGAATCCACTTGTCTGTTTTGTATCCATTCTTTGTGTAGCAATCTGAGATAGAATAATCTGTATTAGAGATTGTGTCTCATTCTGGAAGTTGTAAAAATGTGACTTGATATGTACAGCTCCCAGCATCTTCCAGCTCCATCTGTTCTCATTATCACATATTTAATGAAAAGTCAATATATCCATGGAAGGTTCCTCCTCCTCTTCAAGCAGCTATGCAGAAATTATGCCATGGAGTGAATTGTGCTCAAAGAGGACTGTGACTTGATTCCCGCTAGTAAATAAGTCATTGTCCAGTATGAAAATTAAACATAGTTAACTATTTGACTGTAATAATTCAATTTTGTCTCACCCATTGATGGTTCAAAATGTGCAGCATGACAGAAATGTTGGATGGTCAGTCTGCACAGAATAGTCAAGACTACTTAAATGTATGGGCTTTATTCATGAAAGAGGGAGTTGCAGGGAATTGAGAAGGGAATTGCAAAATTAAGGCCAAAATAGCAGTTTTAAGTATATCTGAATGGGATAATGTTTATACCTCTGTTACTCTGGTTCTAACTTTGAAATTTCTTTGTCAATACCCTGCAATTCCCTATTTCATGAAAAACGCTGTTTTGGTGGCCACTGGTGAGGCAAAACATGATGTAGGCAACAGGGCCGGACTGGGAACAAAAACCAGCCCTGGAAAAAAATTATATACCAGCCCCATCGCATAAGATTTTTAAACCAGCCCATAGCATAATATAATTTTTTTTATTCATAGAAGGGAAAATCATGCATTTTAACCCCTTCCCGTCCTTATGACGAGTTAACTCCGTGGGCACCGCCAGCTAGTCTGCAACGGGTCCAGGACTAAGCCTCGCACCCGAGGCAAAGCTCCTGGACCCGATCGGTCGATTTCCGGGCATGTGATCGCGGTGATTGAGTCATCACCGCGATAACATGCAAATTAGATAGCAAAGTCAGTGTGTTCACACACTGACTTTGCCTCTAATTCACTCCCTGTGCTTCACATTCTTATAGTGAAGCACAGAGAGTGACCTGTAAGTAAAAAGAAATTAATTAAATACAGAGGTTAAAAAAATTTAAAAAAAAATTAAAAATTAACCCTTTCATTGCTGTGATCAGTTTCCTTCCACTTTATGGCCCTCATTTAGTTTTTTTTAACAGATTTTTTTATTTTTACAATTTATAAAGTTTTTTTAAATAAATAAAGGTAATTTTAATATATTTATTTAATAAAATTTAACCCCTGCATGCCTGTTGCATGATTTTTACTGATCTGACATTGCACTCTTCAGAGTTTTTTTCTGTCTTTTTTGTTATGGGGAGTTTGGGAACCAATATTTTTCTTTTTTATTAGTTAGTTAATTAGGGGGGATAAGTGGGTTAGTGTTGCACTAGTTATGTAGGTTATTACTGGGAAAATAATGGGGAAAAACTTTTTTTTCCTCAAAAATTTCCTCTTTTATATTTATTTTTTAATACTAAAATTATGTATAGGGTATCAAAAGAAAGCTCTAACTGTCCTTTAAAAAACAGCATATAACTTGTATGTGTACGTTAAATGAGAGAGGAAAATTATGTTTCAAAAACCGCGCATTAAAAATTGAAAAACGCTCTGGTCCTTGGCCCAGGAAAATCCCTGGTCCTTAAAGGGTTAAAAAGCACATCTGAACAGTGTATTATTTATAGATAAGACTGATATATAAGCCTGTCTAGGGCAATATATATACCTCCAGTATGTACACAGAGTTATATGAATTGCCCTGTGCAGAGGTATATATCAGGGCAGTGTGTGAGACATATCCTGTAGCCTGTCTCTCGCATATCTGTAGCCTGTCTCTCTCTGTCCTTTCTGTGGCATCTCTCTCTCTGTCTTTTCTGTGGCGTCTCTCTCTCTGTCTTTTTTTTGTGTGGCGTCTCTCTCTCTGTCTTTTCTGTGGCGTCTCTCTCTCTGTCTTTCTGTGGCGTCTCTCTCTCTGTCTTTTCTGTGGCGTCTCTCTCTCTCTGTGTCCTTTCTCTCTCTCTCTCTGTCCTTTCTGTGGCGTCTCTCTCTGTGGCGTCTCTCTCTCTCTCTGTGGCGTCTCTCTCTCTCTCTGTGGCGTCTCTTTCTCTCTCTCTGTGGCATCTCTCTCTCTCTCTCTGTGGCGTCTCTCTCTCTCTGTGGCGTCTCTTTCTCTTTGGGGTCTCACTCTCTGTGGCGTCTCTCTCTCTCTCTCTGTGGCGTCTCTTTCTCTCTCTCTGTGGCATCTCTCTCTCTCTCTGTGGCATCTCTCTCTCTCTTAGGCATCTCTCTCTCTCTCTGTGGCATCTCTCTCTCTCTCTGTGGCGTCTCTCTCTCTCTCTCTGTGGCGTCTCTCTCTCTCTCTCTCTGTGGCGTCTCTCTCTCTCTGTGGCGTCTCTTTCTCTTTGGGGTCTCACTCTCTGTGGAGTCTCTCTCTCTGTGGGGTCTCTCTCTCTGTGGCGTCTCGCTCTCTGCGTGTCCTTTCTGTGGCATCTCTCTCTCTCTCTGTCTTTCTGTGGCGTCTCTCTCTCTGTCTTTTCTGTGGCGTCTCTCTCTCTCTGTGTCCTTTCTCTCTCTCTCTCTGTCCTTTCTGTGGCGTCTCTCTCTGTGGCGTCTCTCTCTCTCTCTGTGGCGTCTCTCTCTCTCTCTGTGGCGTCTCTTTCTCTCTCTCTGTGGCATCTCTCTCTCTCTCTCTGTGGCGTCTCTCTCTCTCTCTCTGTGGCGTCTCTTTCTCTCTCTCTGTGGCATCTCTCTCTCTCTCTGTGGCATCTCTCTCTCTCTGTGGCATCTCTCTCTCTCTCTGTGGCATCTCTATCTCTCTCTGTGGCGTCTCTCTCTCTCTCTCTGTGGCGTCTCTCTCTCTCTCTCTCTCTCTCTGTGGTGTCTCTCTCTCTCTGTGGCGTCTCTTTCTCTTTGGGGTCTCTCTCTCTGTGGAGTCTCTCTCTCTGTGGGGTCTCTCTCTCTGTGGCGTCTCGCTCTCTGTGTGTCCTTTCTGTGGCATCTCTCTCTCTCTCTGTCCTTTCTGTGGCGTCTCTCTTCCCACCTTCCCCCTTAGTGTATTTCACCCCCTCCCCCTGTAGTGTCTTTCACCCCTTTCCCCCTGTAGTCTTTCACCCCTTTCCCCTTGTAGTCTTTCACCCCTTTCCCCTTGTAGTCTTTCACCCCTTTCCCCTTGTAGTCTTTCACCCCTTTCCCCCTGTAGTCTTTCACACCCTCCTCTTCCCCTGTACAGTCTTTCACCTCCCCCTTCCACCTCCCCCTGTAGTGTCTTTCACCCCCTCCCTGTAGTGTCTTTAACCCCCCCCGTAGTGTTTTTCACCCCCACCGTGTAGTGTCTTTCACCCCACCCTTCCCCCTCCCCCTGTAGTGTCTTTCACCCCCCGCCCCTTTATGTCTCACTCACCTTGCTTTCTCTGCTCCCCATCCCGCCGCCGGAACTGCTGCTGCTGCATCCGGCGGCAGCAGGCGAATTTCTTAAAGCGGCGACGGCCGCCGAATTGCTTCAAGTGGCCCACCGCCACTTTAAGCAATTCGGCGGCCGTCGCCGCTTTAAGAAATTCGCCTGCTGCCGCCGGATGCTGCAGCAGCCGAACTCTTAAAGTGGCTGCCGCCGCCGCTTCACTTTAAGTGGCCAAGGCGGCCCCGGGGCAGGCGGCCCTCCGGGATTTTTCCCGGTATCCCGGTGGGCCAGTCCGGCCCTGGTAGGCAATATGCTGAAATCAGCATCACACATTAAGGTTACAGAGGTAAATAATGTATTTGCTTGTCTGCATTTGCTTTAGCTTCAGATTTATTAGCTGGGAAGTAGTTAAAGAGACACACTTTGTTTTTTCACTTGTGACTCCCAAAAATGGACAATGTGCTTTAATCATGAATGAGTAAGCTTTATTCATGAAGCAGAGAACTGTGGGAAATTGAGAAAAAAAATTCAAACTTTAGGCCAAAAAGTAGACTAGTGTGTAAACAAGAAATATAGCTCATGTGCAACATTTATTGATGTCCCAGGGTCCCACAACTGTCTTGTTCTGCCACTGGTCCTTAACAATAAGGCAGTTAATTCATTAAATATCAGCAACAGTTACCCATGAGGCACAAAGTAATCTCCCAGGCAGCCACTTCTCTGCACCTTCAAATCTTGGTGACTGAGGCCATTATACCTAAGTAGCACGTATATCTCTTCTTACATTTGGACTCTAAACTGAGGATATAGACAAGGGTATTTGCCCTATCCACCACATCATGGCTCTGCCTAGGTGGTAAGACCCTTTCTACAAAGAAGTATCAGGTGAGTAAGGCCCCCTCTTTCAGAGTTAGTCTCAATCAGAGTTAGTCTCAATTAGAGTTGAGCGGACACCTGGATGTTCGGGTTTGGCCGAACTTCGGGAAAAAGTCCGGGTTCGGGCTCGAACTTTACCCCGAACTTGACCCCGAACCCGAACCCCATTGAAGTCAATGAGGACCCGAACTTTTGGGCACTAAAATGCCTCAAAAAAAGTCCTGGAAAGGGCTAAAGGGCTGCAAAAGGAAGTAAAATGTGGGTAAGAGTAGGACAAGTGCCCTGCAAACAAATATGGATAGGGAAATAACTTAAAATAACATAAAATACATACAAATTAAAAATACAGCTGAGCCATAAAATAGCACTAGATGGAATCTTTGATTTTAGCTTTGAAAGAACATAAATCTAAATCTAAAGCATGTCTGCCAGGAGGATCAACAGAATTATCCATTTGAGAGAGGGTTGGAGTGCAGGGTATTCTCTTTCAGTTTATACTAAGTGACCCATAGGTTGAGGAGGCGGTGACCGTGGTGGTGTAGGTGGAAGCGGCGCAGGAGGAGGAGGAGGAAGCCAGAATTTTTCAAAGTGCGCTGTAAGCACAGTATTGGACTGTTCTATTTGACTCTCAGATATGAAGTGCACTGCAAGACGCAAATGTACTATTTACCACCCAAAACTATTAGAATTTTTCAAAGTGCGCTGTAAGCACAGTATTTGACGGTTCTATTTGACTCTCAGATATGAAGTGCACCGCAAGACGCAAATGTACTATTTACCACCCAAAACTATTCGAATTTTTCAAAGTGCGCTGTAAGCACAGTATTTGACGGTTCTATTTGACTCTCAGATGTAATACATGTAATGCTATTGCTATTCTATAAACCGAAATAGAGTCCCCATTCATACGAATAAGTCAATTGACCTATTCGTATGAATGGGGACTCTATTTCGGTTTATAGAAAGCCAATAGCATTACATATATTCCATAAACCGAAAGTCTATAAACCGAAAGACATTCGGTTTATAGACTTTCGGTTTATAGAATACATGCTATTCTATAAACCGAAAGTCTATAAACCGAATGTCTTTCGGTTTATAGTCTTTCGGTTTATGGAATAGATGTAATGCTATTGACTTTCTATAAACCGAAATAGAGTCCCCATTCATAAGAAATTCTTATGAATGGGGACTCTATTTCGGTTTATAGAAAGCCAATAGCATTACATACAATGTAATCGTTGAACCCCGAACTCCAACACGAACAAACAGTGGAATGTCCGTGTTCTGGTCCGGGGTCCAAAAACCGTAATGTTCGGTATGAACCCAAACAGTGCGGTTCAGGTTCGCTCAACACTAGTCTCAATTCTACTGGAGCTTTTATAAGAGGACATACTAATGTAACACCTTGCGACAGTCACACTGCTCTCTTCCTGAACATCACCCGATGCTGACTTTTATTTCATGTGTCAAAAGACTGTTCTAGACAAGAGACATTCCTTCCATATATCTGTATACTCACCTGCAACTTCCACTAGCCAAGTGAAGACCAATGAAAAAGATTAGAAGTACACACCTGTGAGCGGTGATTTATTTATATAGATATGATTGCTTTTATTGCATGTTTGCTGGGGTGCTTTCTGTCTTCTGAGTTGTAAGAAAACTTTCACTGGCTTTGGTATCTCCTATTTGATCAGATATCAGCAGGGCATATAGTTTTCTTTGTGAAGCAAGCAGGCTGGTCTGGCCACGACTGTCTCTCTCTGTTTGCGCAATGAGACCCTCAGTCCTCTTTACTGACTATTTGCACTGAACTAAGATAATACCATTAGAATGCAGCCGATTGTAATATCAGAGAGAGAGAGAGAGCCACATACCTTGCCAGCACGATCAGCACTGCCTCAGTTCAGAAGCAGAGCTGAATGTAAGCTTGCAGTGATCTGTAAAGATAAATGTTAGGTTCATATGAGAGAAATGGCCCAGATTGTTTTTATATTTTCTGAGATAAAAAACAAAAAACATTTAGTATCATTTTAACAGTTCAATGGGTAACTAGACCATAGGTCAGCATAGGTGCAGGGACTCTTACATGAGAAGCAAGGTGTGAATTAAGCATTATCACCATTTTATTAGTGCTGCTCTTCTGCTGTTTTACTTTAGTGCAGTATTGATCTTTTGTCCCAATATATAACACACTGTTTATTGTACACTGGAGAGACATTGATACACTTTCAGGGTGCTGTGAGGCTTATATATCTGGGAATTGTATTATGCGATTGAATTGTATCAGAAGGGATGAGTTCTATAAGTTAAAAGCTCTACGGTGATGTGATTTTGCAAAAGGTTGTATTCCTGTAATTTAGGAACTTCGGCACTGCAAGTAATTTAAGATTACCTCCAAGCCAAGAATGAAAAATACAGAATGGTAAATTATTCTAATCCTGTTTTTTATTAACCCTGAACACGTACTACATTGTACATTTTCCTGGCTTTGAGAAACGTTTATGTGTAAACATCATGAACTGCTTGTAACTCAATCCTGATTGCTATAACTATGAAATTGCTGTACAATCCTTGAATCTGTTACTTCCATTAGTATTAGGGTGAGCTAGTAACTTTTAACCATGTTTGTTAGCCATAGTTATTATCATCATTAAAATTTGAACCATATTATTATATTCTGCTTTAAACTCTTGCATGACTGGTTATTCTGATTTTTCTAGTTCAGCTAGTTTTCAGAGGACAATTAAACTCTATTTAACCCTTGCTTCCTTACAGGTCTCATCAGCATCTCTTTACTTGTTGCAGTAGATGTTGACAAAGAAGAACCTGTGACAACTTCCATTTCCCTTTCTTCTTCTGTTTGACCAGCCTACTGCAGATAGTGCTATGGAAACAAAATTAGCACTAACAAAAGGAAAACACTCTTGTGCATAGTGTGAATAGCTTCACCTAGAAAATGGGGCTCACCTCCTAACCCCTCCAAAAACATTACAGAAAGTGCACAAAATACACATAAGGTGCGCTGTGTTCACAATTCCATAGAACAGGGGCGTCCAAGTTATTTTTTGCAGTGGGCCACTTCACTAGAAATGTATGTGTGCGTGGGCCGCATAAATTTTTCATTGAGAAAAAAAGTACACACAAATATACATTTATAAATATATATATATGTGTGTGCAAGGTGCTTGCGCCCCAAACGACGCCAGCACCAAAACGTCATAAATTGTTCCTGGCTACCGATCACAAGGTGATCGGTAGCCAGGAACACTATGGCAGAGACCCGATCAGGGTCTTAATAGACCCTGTGGGTCCCTGCCAAAATATTGCGAGACCTCCGGATGTCACGTGTGACGTCACGGAGGCGTGCCCGAACCCGGAAGTTCGGGCACGGCGCGATTTAGAGAAATGTAGCCGGTGCTCGCTTTGAGCACCGGCTACATTTCCCCAGTCAGACTGAGGCCACTCAAAGTGGCCTCAGATGACAGGTGGGATCCCGCTGTAAGTGTCTGCAGCGGGATCCGAGAACAGCTCATCGCGGGGAGCCGCGATGAGCTGTTAACAAAGGACGTACTATGCCGTCCTAACGACTTTTAGGCACTTAAAATTAGGACGGCATAGTACGTCCTAACGTCGGAAAGAGGTTAAATAGCGCTGGTCAAGTCCTTTATTGTGGGCTTTTTTTTTAATATGCAATTTATAGTTAGAAGAGATGCTGGTTCACGATATAGTATTGCTGATTTAAATGAATGTGTGTAAATGTAAGTTACACTTACATTTACACAGTCACACTTCCAAACACACAGACACACTCACACAGTCACACATAGACAGCCACACTCACACACACTTGCACTCACACAGAGAGAGAATCACACTTGCACTCACACAGAGAGAGAGTCACACTTGCACTCACACACAGAGAGAGAGTCACACTTGCACTCACACACAGAGAGTCACACTTGCACTCACACACAGAGAGAGTCACACCTGCACTCACACACAGAGATAGAGTCACACTTGCACTCACACACAGAGCATCACACTTACACACACAGAGCATCACACTTACACACACATAGCATCACACTTACATACAGCAATACTTTTTTTTTGTCGGTTCCGGATGGGGCTGCTTCTCCACGCTTGTAGTGATGTGGGGTTTTTTTCTCCTTCCCTCTGATCCGTGCGCATGACGCCACGCACAGGGCAGAGGAGGGATTATGCGACCTACATGATCTGCAGCTTTTTTTCGGGGAACGCTGCTTCTAGCTTACGTATGTGGTTGGTGAAGCGGTTACCGCTTCAACTTTACCGCGTGCCGCACCTCCGTTTCCCGTGGGCCGCATTTGGCCCGCGGGCCGCATGTTGAACGCCCTGGCCATAGAAACAACATGTGAAAAAGGTGGTATCACATGTGTAACAGACAATATACTTATGTTGTTCTTCAGATAATGATATCTCCCTTGTACATAAAGACAGATAACAGAAAATAAATATAGTGTAGTATATTAGATACATATGCAGATGAACACACTGAGGGTGATAGGAATTGCAAAAATACTTGCTCATGTAAAAGAGGTTCCTTCCTTGTATATGAAGCCCATAAGCTCTAGTCTAGTATTTCTTACTGGTATTGTTGATCCTCCTGTATTTTACATCCTTGTGGACAAATCCTTCTAGGCCGGCCTTATGTTCACATTAATTCCCTTCATCTTCCCACATCTAAAGAATATATGTTCAGTGGCCAGTATGGATCAAACTAAATTCAGATTCTTAGACTAGAGGTCCTTAGCCAATAATCACTTGTGTTTTGGCCTTTCATGTTTACTCACACACACACTCGCTCTGCCACTCACACACACACACTCTGTCACTCACACACACACTCTCTGCTACACACACTCTCTGCCATACACGTGCACTCTTTGCCACACACAAACTCTCTGCCACACACTTGCACTCTCTGCCACACACACACTTGCACTTTCTGCCACACATGCACATACACACTTAGATACAGGGGGCAGATAGGACACACATACCTCTTGTTCTCAACCCAGCAGTGCCAGTGTGACTATCTGGCAATGCTGTGCAGAGGAGAATTGGTAGCTGCAGGATGATGGTAGTGGAGAGAGGGCAGCTAGAGTATAATATTCCTAAATTCATAAGTAGTTTTTCCCAGGAAGATACTATTTAAACTACACGGAGTGCAGAATTATTAGGCAAGTTGTATTTTTGAGGATTAATTTTATTATTGAACAACAACCATGTTCTCAATGAACCCAAAAAACTCATTAATATCAAAGCTGAATATTTTTGGAAGTAGTTTTTAGTTTGTTTTTAGTTTTAGCTATTTTAGGGGGATATCTGTGTGTGCAGGTGACTATTACTGTGCATAATTATTAGGCAAATTAACAAAAAACAAATATATACCCATTTCAATTATTTATTTTTACCAGTGAAACCAACATCTCAACATTCACAAATATACATTTCTGACATTCAAAAACAAAACAAAAACAAATCAGTGACCAATATAGCCACCTTTCTTTGCAAGGACACTCAAAAGCCTGCCATCCATGGATTCTGTCAGTGTTTTGATCTGTTCACCATCAACATTGCGTGCAGCAGCAACCACAGCCTCCCAGACACTGTTCAGAGAGGTGTACTGTTTTCCCTCCTTGTAAATCTCACATTTGATGATGGACCACAGGTTCTCAATGGGGTTCAGATCAGGTGAACAAGGAGGCCATGTCATTAGATTTTCTTCTTTTATACCCTTTCTTGCCAGCCACGCTGTGGATTACTTGGACGTGTGTGATGGAGCATTGTCCTGCATGAAAATCATGTTTTTCTTGAAGGATGCAGACTTTTTCCTGTACCACTGCTTGAAGAAGGTGTCTTCCAGGAACTGGCAGTAGGACTGGGAGTTGAGCTTGACTCCATCCTCAACCCGAAAAGGCCCCACAAGCTCATCTTTGATGATACCAGCCCAAACCAGTACTCCACCTCCACCTTGCTGGCGTTTGAGTCGGACTGGAGCTCTCTGCCCTTTACCAATCCAGCCACGGGCCCATCCATCTGGCCCATCAAGACTCACTCTCATTTCATCAGTCCATAAAACCTTAGAAAAATCAGTCTTGAGATATTTCTTGGCCCAGTCTTGACATTTCAGCTTGTGTGTCTTGTTCAGTGGTGGTCGTCTTTCAGCCTTTCTTACCTTGGCCATGTCTCTGAGTATTGCACACCTTGTGCTTTTGGGCACTCCAGTGATGTTGCAGCTCTGAAATATGGCCAAACTGGTGGCAAGTGGCATCGTGGCAGCTGCACGCTTGACTTTTCTCAGTTCATGGGCAGTTATTTTGCGCCTTGGTTTTTCCACACGCTTCTTGCGACTCTGTTGACTATTTTGAATGAAACGCTTGATTGTTCGATGATCACGCTTCAGAAGCTTTGCAATTTTAAGAGTGCTGCATCCCTCTGTGCAAGATATCTCACTATTTTTTACTTTTCTGAGCCTGTCAAGTCCTTCTTTTGACCCATTTTGCCAAAGGAAAGGAAGTTGCCTAATAATTCTGCACACCTGATATAGGGTGTTGATGTCATTAGACCACACCCCTTCTCATTACAGAGAGGCACATCACCTAATATGCTTAATTGGTAGTAGGCTTTCGAGCCTATACAGCTTGGAGTAAGACAACATGCATAAAGAGGATGATGTGGTCAAAATACTAATTTGCCTAATAATTCTGCACTCCCTGTATATGTTACATTGTTATAATTGTTCCCATAATACATAACTTTACATTTGTCTATACTGAACCTCATTTGCCACTTGCCTGGCCACTTGGTGTAAATCTTCCTGCTAAGAAGAAACATCAGGGTTAGATTGTATTACCTAATTTTGTGTTATCAGTAAACACTGAAACATGGCTCTCAGCAGAACGTGAAAGAACATTTATAAACAAATGCAAAAAAAGAGGACCTAAAATAGACCCCTGAGGTACTCCAGTTAATACATTGGTACAGTTTCAGTATTTAACATTTACAACAATTCTTTGTATTCTATCTTTTAGCTAATTTTCAATCCAAATACATACATTTGCCCCAAGTCTATTTCTGTCAATTTAAAGAGTAACCGTTTGTGTGGAACTGTATCAAATCCTTTAGCAAAGTCTAAATAGATCACATCAACTGCCACACATAGATCTACATCTTTATTGCATTATTCATAGAGTGCTATTAAGTTAGTGTCATGCACTAGAGGAACTGCTGGAGCATAGAGTAGGCAGGCAGCCAGCAACAGGGAGAGCAACAGAAGTGCTGAGGAGGCATCGGAACATTTTGCAAGGCAAAAGAGTGGTCAAGGGACAGTCCAAAGGGTTGAGGCAAGCAGTAAATTATTTTGAGCAAGGAGACAGGCCGAGGTCAGAGGACAGGAGATAGGAGAATGGTCATAGAGGGAAGCCAAGGGCCAAAACCAAGAAGACAATATCAGTAGACAAATGCAGGGGACTAATGTAGCACACCAACAAGCTTAATTAGCTAGTCCCGCCACCTATCATCAAGTCTCCACCCCCTCCACAGGCTATACAGAGGAGGAGGTGGAATGACCTCCACTCCTCTTATGTATTGTTCTGCAGGACCTTACCATGACGTTGAGCTAACCGGAGGCAGGACACACCCCTGCCATTCTTCGGACTCCCTTGCTTAACAAGTGTGGCATGGCTGCAAATTTAGGCTGGGGGTGTGACCTATGTTGTCGTCGTGCAATCACGCCATGCGAGACCCTGGCCCTACAGATGCAGCCCTGGAGGCAGACCCCCGGAGCAGGGTAAGCGGGGGTCTCTGGGCCTGACAGTTTGACAAGACCTGTCTTTCATAAAACCATTTTGAATTCTACTAATTATATTCTTATTCAAGATGTATTCTTGAATGTATTCCTTTAGCAACCCTTCACATTTTGTTGTTGTTTTCATTTTTATGTACACATCAAGAAATTTGTCTCCATGCAAAACAAAGTTATCAGTGATTTTATGCGCAAACGCTGTTCTATTCATGAGAAATTATTTAGAGCCACTTTAAAATCTAGTTTGCTTCAATTTACAATATCAATAATAAAAAAAATGTATTGGGGGTTCTTCTGTCGGATATTCCAAGCTGTGAAAATACTACAGGCCACATCCAACAATTGTGGATTTGTAGCAGTGCATTGTACAAATAAAGAGGTGAACAATCAATGCGATTCTTCCACTATTTGGCCCATCAGTTTATGGCATATTAATTGTACTATTATTCGAGCATTATCATACAGCTCCACTGTCACTCACTCATTACAAGTTCCGTTTCTGTAGTCACCAACGGTGTGTAACGTACATTGTATTACTACTGTCACTCTTCATTGGCACTTTCATGTCAGCTGTGAATGAACAGAAACACAGTAAAATGAAGGAACAGATGCTCTAAATACAGCACATGTTTTATATGTATAATTGCTGCTATTTGCTTTTTGTTTTATTTATGTTGTATCTATTTATGTATGTGGGTCTTTATAAAATAAATACTTTAATGGACATACTTGAAAGCAATAAAAATTAAGATGTAATCTTCCGGCTAAAAAGAAATTCAAAAATGGCATTGTTTATTGTTCCCAACATTTTGAGTAATGGGGAAACTATTAGTGGTGCTAGCAAAAGAACTGTGAACAACTGGCTGAATGACTATGTAATAGTGTACAGATTTCCAAATCCCAGAAGAAAAGGACTGAACTTACTCTAATATGATGTGTGAGAGAAAAGGAGAACCAGCCAATATTTTTTGAGACAAATTCTTTCTACTAAAAATGAAGTACAACTTAGAAATAGGTAAGCCACATTTGCATACATAGAAACGTTGCTTATTGTCCTGCAGAAAGATCTTCTTCATCTTTGTCAAAAGGAAGGTGTAGGAAGGTCCTGGGTCTATGAAGGTGAAACAAGAAAAAATAAGTAGAATTAGCATCAAAAATGGGTGTAGGTAAAAGTGTAAGGCTTGCCCTATGCATATGGATAGTACATGTTTGTGTGTTACAATTTTTTATGTCTAGGTTTATGTCAATATTTATGAAAATGGAAATAAAGAATATATTTTTTAAAAATAAGTGTGGTCCAGCAACAAGTGGGCAGTTTTGCCCCGCAAGTGAAAAGGTGATCAAGAAATTGTCACAATTCAACCACTGTGCAGACTTGTCTTGGTTGTATCCAGACTTTTCTGTATGCTTTTTGCTTTGCTCATTTGTTCATAGTTTATGCTTTGTATCTTGTTTCTCTGCCCTGTCCAGCCACAAATTTGCATTAACCTAGCTATTGTCCGGCTCCTGCCCAATACTAGTTACAGACCAGTCCCTCCCTAAGGTCTAGTCATTGTCTGGCACCTGCCCAATACTATTCATAGACTGGCACCTGCCCACGTCTCATCACAGACCACTACCTGCCAATGTCTAGCGATAGTGCGGCAACTGCAAAAGCCTAGCTGCAGACCAGCGCCTTCCCACGTCTAGCCATTGTCCAGCACCTGCCCAAGTTTAGCTTTAGTCTGGCAAATGTCCTGCAGAGTTCAGCCCTATCACAGTATAGCCTGTCACAATACAGCCCTGTCTTAGTGTTACAGCCCTATCATAGTGTTCTAGAGTAAGTGACTTGCTAGAATGTGGTGTACCTTGATATGGTTGACAAGCTTAATCATCATTCGGCCAGTTGGTGTAGCCAAAACCCTACTATTTTCTATCTTAGAGTTTTAGGTTAGTCTTGTAGTTATTACTGTGAAAACAAAAATGTTGGTGAGCTAAGCAAGTCACAGACTCAAAAATTATAAATCTATAAATTCAAGGCTACCAAACAGGTGTGAGCATGCTGTAAATACAGTATACAATATATAAAAAAAAACTGTCTGCGCTTCTCTGTAACACTCTTACCTGCTCTTCACCGCAATGCTGCTCGCTTGCTTCCATGGCAGCATGTTCACCCTTCTAGCAGCACCCGTCAACTTCCCACAAAGTTATCTTTTCAGAGTCCTATAGTCACCAAGATGGCCGCGTGGAACGGTGAAAATGACAGAACTTATAGGAGCTCTGCTCCTTGATTGGTTACACCCCACTGGCTGGTGATTGGTGCCAGATTTGTATTTAAAACCTCAGTTGCTCCTTATCTTTGCTTGTGATAGGTTCTCTTGTGCCTGTTGTTAGCTACCTTGAGTTTTCTGTATTCCTGCATTCAGTGTTCCTGACCTGGCTTATTTGACCATTCTTGATCCTGATTCCCATATGATTTTGCCAAAGCATAATTAAGCTTACCCGCAACATCAAGGTACATTCTCAATAGGCTAAGCTTTTTTTTTTTAGTTATTGCTGTGTCTATGTATGTCACTTTAAGTCCTGTAGCAATGCCCTTTGTCTATTCCCTGTCTATCTCTGTTATTATCTGTAACCCTGTACTTTGTTTGGTTTCTGCTTTATCTTGTTTATTGTTTGCCTCTGTCCTGCGCTAGTCTGTCATATAGCCCTGTACTCTGTATTCAGTTCTTTTTTCTTTTTTTTTTTGACACTCAGATTCTGTGGCGTTTATGTTTTGGATTGTGTAAACCAGTCCCTTGTGTACTTCCAGATCATCCTTGTGTCTTTTACTGTCTGCGTTGCTCTTACTCTTGTTGTTAGTTATCAAAATCATCCCTTGTGTTATCTATTTCAGAGCACATAAATTAACATAAAACAAACATATAACAAACCTATGTAAAAAAACATATAAACATATAAAGGTTGCGGCGGAGAGCTAACTGCCCAACTAGTGTATGCTTTCCCTTTTCTTTCCCTATTTTTTTCCTTTCTTCCTTTTTAAAATCTATTCTGTATCTGGTGATCCCGTTCAAATTCTCTCAATTCTTGTTATCCAGTCCTCTATTGTATCCCATTTTTTGTCCGGCTTAGTGCTGAGCCATATCATGCCTTTTTCCATTTTTAAATGGTATAGAATTAGATTTTTAAGTTGTGCCCAACCCGGGACAGTATCACTTCGCCAATTTTTAGCGGTTAGGAGTTTTGTAGCAGCGAGGAAGTGCGTGACCAGAAATGTTTCTTCTTTTGTTTTTTTCCTCAGTGCAATGTGCAGTAGAGCGACTTCAGGTCTTTTATCTAATACTATGTTAGAGATTTCTTTTATTTTTTGGAAGCAAATATTCCACATTTGTTTGGCCCCCTCGCATTCCCACCAGATATGCAAATAATCTCCTTTTTCTCTGTTGCATCTCCAGCATACGTTTGTAACATCTTTGTTTATTTTTGCTAATCTGGTGGGAACGAGATACCAGAAATTCATCAGTTTGAACTGATTTTCTCGTATATTTATGCAATGTATGTCTTTGTTGTAATTATTTATGGTTTGCGTCCATTCTCTTGGTGAGATTTCTGATCCGAGGGTGTTTTCCCATTTCTCTCGCGTCTTATTTATTTGATTCTCTTTCACGTCCCTCAGGGCCTCAAAAGCTTTAGTCATTACTTTTGATATCTTGTTACCCCCCATTATCGATTTCAAGTGTCCATTTCTGTTGTCTGTACTTAAGTTTTTTGATAAAATTTTTTTAATTCTTAGATATCGAAATGTCTCTGTGTTTCACAGTCTGAATTCTTGGGAGAGTTCTGGGAAAGATTTCAGCTTCCCTAAATGTAGAAGATCTTTTATCTTATTTATACCTGCCAATCTCCATTTATCTAGGTTTAGGTCTATTATGTTATATTCTAAGATTTTCAGATCGAGCACATCTATGATTTTATTTTTTGATGTTAAACCAGACAGGTAATATGCTATCTATTATGTAGTTATTACCTCTGGTCCATTTGGGTTCTCTACAGGCCCATATGGCAGAGGCCAGATCTCCTCCTTCAAATTTTCGATTTTCAATCTTATACCAGCTTTCTTTTTTCGTTTCGGGTAATTGCATACCATATATATGGCCTATTATGTTTGCTAGGTAGTAATCTTTTATATCCGGCATACCCAGGCCTCCCTCTTTTACTTTCTGTATTCAGTTCTGTTCTGCCTCAGTTGCTTTTCTGCTATTGCTCTGCTTAGTCTGTCTGACCAAGCCTGCTACATCCTGTCATAGTTGTGTTTCATGCTTGCGCCAGGATGTCTGCAGGTTTTCTCCATCTAGTTTCTGCCTTAGTATACTGGATACAGCAGCTGCTTCCACAGGGCCCTGGAAGGTGGCTGAACAAACTAGGAGCCTCAAGCTTTGTTCTCTCTCAACATGACTCCTTCATCAGAACTTTCGTTGTACTTTGGGAATTGTGGGGATGCTACCAGCATCTCAATATTCTGGTAGCCACATGTAGTACCCTTGCTAAATTTGACAATGCTACAAAGTCTCAAATAACCCTAATACTAACTCAAAACCCCAATCCCCAATATTAACCATAATACTAACATCTAGTAATAAATCTAAAACTAAAACCTAAACACGCCATAACACTAACCTGCACCCCCTAAAATGAACTTACATCAATGGGTCGCCTGACAGCAATGAACTGTCAGGCTCTTGAACTCCCGCAATAAAGAGTCCACTATGAAGAACAGTCCCATTCCAAGGTAGAAAGTGCTGGTAGTATTGATACACAACAGGTGTGAATAAGTGGAGTGTACAGGACTGTTCAGCAGAGTAACAGAAAGCTTGACAAAGAGACACCTGTTGGCACCACAGTTAAGCACAGTGGCAATCATCACCAGGTCCAGCATTTAAACTCTGGCAGTTTAAGCCTCCTTATACCCAGTAACTTTACAAATGTGACCACTTCATAGACACAATAATAATGAAATAAAGTGGATGATGAATGATTCAAGAATGTGAGCATTATTTACAGTAATAATAAAATAATAATACTGCTGATCAGAGTGACAATGAGACAGATTTTGGTGAGCAACCCATTTTCCTCCCAGGAGGAATGAGGATATATGTGAAATGCATAGGACACATGCTAACAAAAAATATTTGTTTCTCCTTGAACAAGCGTACTGCTCATAAATATATTCATGCAGCCCACTTTGTGATAGCTCCTAAAAATGAATCCATTCATGATATTTTGAGTATAGAAATCATTCAACCTTCTAAGCATGGCATAATTTAAAACTATGTAGAAATTATTGATAAACACTTTCTAAATACAAATGTTAAAATAAGTTCTGAATGATTCAATTTTGCCAGTAACACATCTTTGTAATTCCATACGATGTTACATTTTTTTCCCCACCACTAGTTAAGTTGGCATAAAGTCATTATGGTAGGTGTAAAAGATAGATGAACTATGCCATGTGTCTTTCAACAGAAATCCTGTTGCTATCATCATGTATCAATCAATACTTAGCTTTGCAAGATTTCTCTAACCAATGTAGCAAAAAAGATAACCCTCTGTTCTTTTGAGAATTGAGGATTTTAGAAATTAACATATTTATTGATATTTTTGTTTTAATTCATGGGGTGAGATGTAAGGGGCATCAAAACTAATTTGGCACTGTAAACATGAAATGGTTTGGCATGGAATAGGATATTTTTCTGAAGGGACTTGCTCACTAATGAAACAGTCAGTGCATTTATTAAAATAATAATGAACAATACCAGACAAAGTGAGATGACAATGAAGAAAGGTTTGCTTTTGTATCATCCCCACAGACAGTGTATTTCTCAATTTGTGCTATTTCTGCATAACATGTCGACAATGCTTATCCAGACAATGCTTAATAAATAAATTGTAAACTGGTACAAGGATGGTTGCTATTTTTGAATGAAAAATAATACTTGCCCTATTTGATTACATTCTCATAAGTTAGGCTGTTTTACACATGCAATATGCAGAAAGTAATATAGAACTGTCAGTTTTATAGTGTGAAATATAGGATACAAGGCTTGCTGCTCTGTAGATTTGACTGTGCAAAATTGTGTTATTGTGTTGTTATAATAATAGACTCAAACATAGAGGAACCTGAGTGAACTAATTTAAATGTTATACCAATATTTGGTTATAGACCAAACAGGAGATAGTGGGAAGTTTTAGATGCACAAAATGGCCGTTACAAAACAGTTGAATGTGTGTGTTTTTTAAATGTAATTTTTTAAATGCTCTGTTATTTGTCAGGTAACAGTTCTGTTCTAATATGAAAATCATCCGTATTACATTGAAAAAAAAAATGCTGGAAAAAATAGTGGTATGACAGGCTTTGAGAAGAAATTGGAAGCCCTTATTATTTTGCTGCAGTCTAGCTTTCTCTGCACTCTGTGTAAGTTACAAATGTAATTTCTGAGCAGATGTAGATCTGCATAATAAACCCTGATTAGATGATTTCCACTTTGTTTGTATGTATTATTTTCTGACATGTCAAAAATAGAAAGGAATGAGACTGTAGGGATCCGACAAGTCCAGAATACAGGCAGTGTTCAGGAATGGCAGGCAGCAGACAAAGGGTAAACCCAGGTCACAAGCAGGGTCAATTGGCAGTAGGAAAAGGGGTTAATCCAGGTCACAATCAGGGTCAATAGGCAGGCAGCAGGCAATGGGTTAGTCCAAGTCACTATCAGTGTCAATAGGCAGGCAGCTGGCAATGGGTTAATACAGGTCACAATCAGGGTCAGTTGGCAGACAGCAGACAAAGGGTTAATCCAAGTCACAATCAGGGTCAATAAGCAGGCAACAGGCAAAGGGTTAATCCAGGTCACAATCAGGGTCAATAAGTTATAGGTTTCCAAAAAGCTTTAACAATACTCACTGTGCAGACCGGGACAGCCAACAATAACTGAGCACCATGTTGAGGGAGCTTGGGGTTTTTATAGGACTATTGGGTAGGTCCTCCTCATTAGGGCTGCTACCCCGCCTCTCCAACTGTCCCATTGGTGGCTAGTGCCAGGGGGCGGTATTATGTATTCAGGCGCAAGCCCCGCTGCCTCTGCAGGCTCTGTCACAATACACAAGGTGGTAGCTCTGCCCCTACGCGACAGCATGGGGATAAGAGTCACGGACATCGAGGACCGCAATGGAGACCCGCTGGAGCTGGGGGAAGTCTCAGCCTCCTCATCGCACCTCCCCATTGGAATAGAGCAGAGACAGTGGAGGTTAGTGCCTGACAGAGACAGCTTGGCAGAAAACTGAGGGTTTGTGTGATACATTTGTATTCCAGTTACATTACTCACATGCCATAAACAGGGCCTAATAACCTTCTACGTACAACACATAATAGTTTTAAAACAAAAATCCTTTTTGTCAGTTCGCAGTTTGCTAGGGATGTTGCCTTGGTTGAAATCTCTATAGGCTTTATGAGATCAGAATAGATTCAGTACCAGGGCCAGCTCCCTACAGACTAGACATCTGTCATTTGTTTAATGGTACTCTCGAGGAAATTACACAAGATTGTCACCCTTTATAACCTGCAAGCTATCTGCTTCCACTGAGGCATCTTTCTTGTATTCAAAAATGGGTTTCTTTTATGTTATTAAAGTCATTGACAAACTTCCATCAGACCAATTCTCGCTATGAAATGCTATAAATGCTTACAGTCTCTTTTCTCTGAGTACAATTGATTTGTATTGTATACTTTCGTTTCCTACTTTCTAATTTCTTTTTAATTTATATTGAGCTTGAAATAGATTTTTTTTTTCTCGGTGGAGCAATGCTAAATATTTCTGTAGTGCCTCTATTAAAACTAAACCCTGAAGTGTTAACTCGGCAGAAAATAGTTTGATGAATGAAAATACAAATAGTATGTTGGATTCTGTCTTTCCTGTGATACACCTTAGGGAGAAACATACAATGAGCAGCATCTTCGACAAGAAGATAAATGCTTTTCCTCTAAGTATCTTTAGGGAGATAATGTTACATTTAGGGTGTGTTTAGGTTTAAATTCTTCCCTAAATCATGCATACTTACCCACACCAATAGCTTAAAGCTTATTTATTTTTTTAACATTTGAATTAATTAAAAATAAATGAATGCCATTTTTTTCAGTCTGGCTATTAGTCTTTCTGTTTTCACTACACCATTATTATATTACTCAGTACTTTAACAGGTTACATATTTTTTTAACACCGTTACAACAGTCGGTCTGGCTTTTTGGGGAGAGATATTGTATTTAAGCTTTTTAAATTAATTTTGAAATTATTTCAACAATTATTATTATTTGTTTGGGCAGTATTGGTTCTAATGTACTGTGTCCTAATATTTGTTCCCAATACCAAGAGGCATGTGATATTCTGTTTAATTCATTGATGTATCCAGTATACACCGATCAGCCATAACGTAATGTGCAGGTCCCCATTTGACACCAAATCAGCCCAAGGCATGGAGTCCACTAGACCTCTGAAGGTTTGCTGTGGTGTCTGACACATTAGCAGCAGATCCTTTAAGTCCTGTTACTTGCGAGCTGGGTCCTGCATGGATCTGACTTTTTGTGCAGTACATTCCACAGATGCCCAATTTGGAGGCCCATTCAACACCTTGAACTCATTGTTATGCTCCTAAAACCATTCCTGAACCACTTTTTGCTTTGTGGCTGGGCACATTATCCTGCTTTATCAGGCAAATTCCATCAGGGAAATGGTGTACATGGTCTGTAACAATGCTTAGATAGGTGGTACATGTCAAAGTAACATCCACATGAATGGCAGAACCCAAGGTTTCTCAGCTGAACATTGCTGAAACCATCACACTGCCTCAGCTGGCTTTCCACCTGTCAATGGTCATAATGTTATGACTGATCTGTGTAGTTTTACAGGAGTTACATCAAAACATTTTTACCCGTAGTGTTTCTTTGTCTTTGCAAGTGAAAAATAAACTTGAGTATAGGATGCATGACACAAAACAGTTTATTCTGAAAAACTGGGCCTGTTGCAATCATTTTAAAGCTAAGCTGCAAGTGTTAAGACAACATAAATCTTGTCAGTTTTCAGTCATTCTTCCTGGATTCACCTTTAGTTTCTAATGTGAAGTTATATAGTCTCATTGACACTTACTGGCAGTGCTTTAAAAAAAATCAATACATTCTGCCACCATAGGTGAGGAGAGCAAGATATGACATTTCTAGTGCAAGTGTTTTATATTTTTCATAACATTTCCTGCAAGTGCAAGAAATGAACTTTTTTGTGTGTGAGTGTACACAATAAAACAAATGACAAATTACACTACGTCATACAACCACAAATATTGATTCTAATATAGTAAACCATGTTATTAACATAAATTAATGTCATCTTAAATGTTTCATCATTTGGACATCATCCGCTCCAAACATCATCATTTTAATCCTCAGTGCATTTTAGCCGTTTGGATGCCAAAGGGGTGGATAGGGCTTTTTTTCTGGCACTCAAATGGTTAAAGGGTTGCTTGGGTCCCTTGGAAAGTAAGAATGGATTAGATGAAATTGCTTCAGTGAAGGATCATATCTATGGCTTCTCCTCGTGGAGCAACTGATTTCCCAGTGACTACAATCGACCTGAAACTTTGAAATGGCCATTGTAAATGTAAATTATTGTTACATATCTACACTATGCATTAATCTAATCTCTTCCCATAGATGCAGAGATTATATCAGAAAGAATTTATCATCACTCTCATTCTATAAACAGAGAACATACAATTGGACTATTGCAAAAACAATTTATCTTTTGCGAGTACCCACTGACCTCCGATGAATCATGTGTGCTGATGTGCGGCACAGCCACGAGTGGTTTACCAGAGGTCAGCAGAGACAAGAGAAGATTAAATTGTCTGCTCCATGGCCTTCCATCATATATTCAATATATGCAATGGGACTTTGGAGATTTGCTTCAGAATTTCATGTAGTTTGAGTTATTTTCTCAGCATCTACTTGTCAGCTAAAAAAGTCCAGAACTCTGAGTTCCATTTTCTTTTTCCTGCAGCAATAAATCTTCAACTGATTGCAACTGTTGAATAGATGAAACACTTACAATCTGATGGCACGCTCTCTGCATGCTTCAATTAGTACTATTATGTGCTTCTGTGTGTTATCTGTGTACTACCATTAATAATAGAACCAGTGACCAGTGGAACAAAATGTGGTGGAAGTGATTGGCAAATTTTATCAACTCTTAAACCCCAGTAGTCAAAGGACCATTCTAAACAGAACAAAAAATAATGTGAAATGAAAACAAACTTGAGCAAATTAAAGTAAACATAATAAATATGAAATCTTAGATTTTGCAACACGTTTCTTCAGAATTTATATTCTGTATTATTTCTCCTGGGGATTGATGATGTGTCTAGTTCTCATGAAAAATGTACATTGCCAGCATCTTTTGGATGCCACCTGAGGACAAGTATTAGCCTGCTCTGTGAGGAAAAAAAGATCTGTACATTTGTTATAATTTCTATGATTATTAATAACACTAATACTTAATGATTTATATAGAGTTTTTATGTTTCTCCAGGGGAACCACAAAGTGATGCAAAAATAGGCATAAATAAAAATCCCATTGCAAGTGATTTTTAGTCCAATATACTGGGAATCTGATAAAAGAGGTGATTCTCTGGCCTTTTTTCAAAAGTCTCTAGTGATGGAACGTCTCTGATTAAATGGGCCTGAGAGTTCTAGAATGTGGCGGTGGCATTGTTCAATGCCAAGGCCTGGGAATCTAATATTCTTTTCACACTAGTCAATTGTCAGGAGATGTAAAGAGACAAGATGAAATGTTAGTGATCAGAAGCTTTTTGGGTAGACCTGATAGCTTAAGACTTTGACCAAGTCTATGTATATATAATATATATATATTCTCAATAATGGAAAACATGTGTATGGGTGGTGTATGGGTGTTAAATGACATGAGTGAGTCAGGTGAATGGTAATAGTAGTCTATCACCTTCATTTTGCACTGGTTGGTAAGATATGGAGTTCTTTGCTGGGAGGACTGAGTAAAGTGCATTACAGTAACCCAAGCGGGAGGACACATGTAACAGTGATACAAAAAAAAGGGCACTAACACAGGTGAGACAGTGAATAATCATATAAAACAATACTCCTCCTATAGTACTGCAGCTCTCAGATAAGTGCTCCTCGGGCACTTCAAATGACAAAATCACACCAGAACAGAGGTGCATGTGCCTCTGTTCTGGTGTGGTTTGGACACATGTAACAGGTAAGGTTTGGAGCCACAATGTGAGACCAGAAAAAGCAACTTGGTGACAGATGTGTAAGGTGATCTTCTCCCAGAATGTAAGTAACCTACTACCAGGGAGTCTGGAGACAGGTACGTATGACAGGAACTAAGCAGTGGTCAAATAAGGTGGCAGCCGAATAGACATATACAGCAAATGGATCTGTAGAAGAGTCAGCAGTATTTAGCGCAAACAAGGCAAGTGCCTAAGGCCTGGGGGAGCAGCTAAAAACAATGCCCCTTTAACCCCTTAACGCATATGGACGTATATATACGTCCTGAAAAGCATGGTCCTCCGTTAACAAGTAAGGTTGCGCTCCTTAGGCATCATGCACATTATGTGCCCCCCCCCTGATCGCGGGTGGGTGCTGTATCGGATGAGCATGCTCCTCCAATACAGCGTGCCCAGAGGAGAGCGACGGAAGAGAGAAAAAATATATATCTTCCGTCGCTCTGAAACCGCTACTTGACTGCCCCTACAGGCAGTTAAGTATATTACAGTTAAAAATAGAAAATTAATTAAATAAATAAATTAAATAAATAAATAAATGGAAAAAGCTTAGGGTTCGGGTTAAAAAATCACTGTAGAAGAAAATGGTTAGAAAACCAAAAAAACACGTATATTGTTTATTGCCCTATTACGTGAAATAAAACATAGACAAACAAGGAAACATTGATATTACTAAACACAGGACAAATAGTAGAAATATATAGACGGGGTATTTTTTACCGTTTGTAATTGTGTAAAAAAAAAAAAAATCAGGTCAAAGTTAGAAAAAGTGTTTTTTATGACATATTTTCATCATATTTTATATTTTTTTTAATAGTAAATGATATCATATGATGAAAATAATAGTGGGTGGGTGTACTTAACACAAAGAAAGAAATTCACAGTTCAGTAAACATAATGGAATTCTGGTCTTCAAGGCACATCAAATGCAGCATAGCACTCGGTCACTAAGGGGTTAAAAAAAACAGCTTGTGGCAGAGACAATGCCTGGGGAGATCAGAAGATGGGGTACTATAGGCTTTCCTATTTGGTGAATTGCGGCTCCTGATTTAATCAAGTGTTTTTCCATTTCTTAATTAAACGTGTGCATATTATGAGTTTGTGATGTATTAATCTTGAGGCAGCTTTTGAAAAAGCATAAGTGTGCACAAAAAGTCTCTGGAACTACACATGCAGAGTTTCCTCTGACTGAACTGTGTACTACGGACATGAATAAACAGTATTTTTTTTTTTATAAAGTTTTCAAGTTTATTCTGTGACAGACGTAATAATGAATATTTTGGTGTTATTTTTTATCTACATTTGTGCTGGTGAAAAAATTCTACAACATGGCTGCTACTTCAGCCAAAAAGGGTCACACCTGCATCCCTGAACTTTACCATCTTTGGATGACATAAATACATACGACTTTAAAAATATTTATAGGCAAATTATAGGAAATTGGCTAGCACAATGTACAGCCCATCTTTTTTACTTGATCTTGACTACATTCCTCATAAACCTGTAAACTTTTCTGTCCCACAATAGTAAATAATGCCATTAGATGTTCTGCCTGTGGACCTGAGCTCTGGAAAAAAAATTCTAATTAATATACATAGCAAGAGATAGCTTTTTTTTTTTTTTTTTTTACTTCTGACACTTTCATGCCAGGAAAGAATTATATATACACCAATCAGCCATAACATTATGACCACCTGCCTAATATTGTGTAGGTCCCCTTTGGGTGCTGAAAAAGTCATGACCTTTGAAGGTGTGCTGTAGTATCTGGCATCAAGACCTTAGCAAAGATCCTTTAAGTCCTGTAATTTGCGAGGTAGGGCCTCCACCA
The DNA here is from genome assembly GCA_036172795.1 of Pelodytes ibericus. Lineage (NCBI taxonomy): Eukaryota > Metazoa > Chordata > Amphibia > Anura > Pelodytidae > Pelodytes > Pelodytes ibericus. Next base: position 167,360,878 of record CM069861.1, on the reverse strand, counting down.
GATGCTCGAATAGATTGAGATCTGTGGAATTTGGAGGCCAAATCAACACCTTGAACTCGTTGTTGTGTTCCTCAAAACATTCCTGAACCAATTTTGCTTTGTGGCAAGGCTCGGTGTCCTGCTTAAAGATGTCAATGCCTTCAAAGAATACATTTTTCATTAAAGGATGTACACGGCAACAATGCGTAGGTTGGTGGTACTTGGCAAAGTAACATCCACGTGAATGACAGGACCTAAGGTTTCCCAGCAGAACATTGCCAAAATCATCACACTGCCTCTGCTGGCATGCCACCTGTCCATGGTCATAATGTTATGGCTGATCTGTGTGTGTATATATATATATATATATATATATATATATATATATGTAACCCATTTATTTCTGTATTATATTTTTACACAGAAATATTTTTGTTACAAGATTATATGCAGACAGAGCTAATCACATTTAATGAGTTAAATACTGTATCACTGATAACTGATGCAATAACTATACCCACTGGTGCTTAATTGGCCAACGTATCCATTCCAATACCAATTATCATGTGAGGGTTATTTATTAAAGGTGAATAGATAGGTCAAAGATGTGCAAAGGAATTAAACCCATTTCACAGAGGTAAGCATGTCATTGCCATAAACAGAATGCATCTCTTTCTGAAAGTTGGTGCTATTTTTATATTTAGTCGTAATTTAATGGCAAATAGCCATTCTCACTAGTATCTTGTTTAATATTATAGTTTTTTTGCCTGTATAGTTTCATGGAAAAATATATCAAATAGTTGAGGCTGAAGGGGGAAAGATGCTAAAAAAATAAAAACAAAAAATGCTAGAGTACAACATCCATTCAAAGTGTAATGTTTTAAATATATTCACAACCTTTACAGGCCTATTTCCTTAGAGAAGATGTGAAGAGAATCTGAAGTGTTTCTTCAGGTGCATCTTGACAATCTAAAGGCTTTTTATTTTTTTGTAAGCGCACTTTTAGCTGCCACAATTGTTTATTAACAGGTTGTTATATCATAGCTACTCAAGGTCATAGTTATTATTTGAAATAATTGTGAATTAGGACACATGCAATTACACACACCTGTATTGTTTAGTATTTAAATCTTTATGATTTAGGCCTTTTATGGCTAATTTGCTTCCTACTTCCAATAAACTGGCACTTTCACTTTTAATTATACCAGATGATATGGTTCTATCGTATATTAAAGGACAAACAAAACAAATCCATTATAGATATTCATCCTTCTTCGTATCTAGTCCCTTTCAAAGGAATCTTTAGATTCTGCATAAATGTCCCTTTTATTATTTATGCATATAAAAAGGCATATCATTTATTAAAGTCTTCTGACTAAAAAGCCGAGATTTATATATTAAATATACATTGCACAAGATTTCTATGAGATTTGCAAAGCTTGGAGTATGAAAAGTGTATCTAATTTGTTCCTTTTAAAGGGACTCAGCAAGGGAATCTAAAAAATAATGAAAAATTGCAAACAATTGGCTAGATTAAAAGGGTAACAAATTAACAGGTCAACTCAACATACAACACCTTGGCACCCAAAGTGTGTTTTTTTTCCCCCGTTATTAAAGGTGACTTGTCCCCCCTTACCTAGGCAAGTTAAAGTAGGATTTGAATGTTATCAGGTCTGGAGGCCTTTTGCCCGGACCCAGATATTTATTTTACATGTGGGCAGGGGCATATCTTGCCCCTGAGTGAAAAGCGTGCTGCCAGTCTGGAGCACACCTGTCACTCGGAGGCACGATGTATCTCATGTATTTCCAGGGGTCTGTGTGCTGTGAACAGCCAGCACACCACCCCTTGGAAATACATGAGTTACATCCGAGGGGCCAACTGCAGCTACGAATTCGGCAACAGAGTCACTCAGTCTGTTGACAATTCGACCAACACTAAAACTATACGAATGTTCGCAGCTGCCGTCTGTCAACTGGATGTAATTCCGGGGTTTGTGTGTTCTCTGTATAGACAAACCCCAGAAATACACAGCTGCTCCGTGCTTGGAGTGCGCGCACACCTGGCACATATGGAGCGTCTGTATGAGGGAGGTCCAAAGGCGGGCCCTCCCTATGGCCGATTTTCGCAAAGTGGTCCAAAAGCTATGATTTTATAATGGAGAATCGGAGCTACTTGAGTCAACTCTTCTGTGTGTTTGTGCAGTAATAGATTTATAACCTAGATTTTATAGAAACATAGAAACATAGAATGTGTTGGCAGATAAGAACCATTCGTTCCATCTAGTCTGCCCAATTTTTTGGAATACTTTTATTAGTATAGCTAGGATAGCTTTGTGTCTATCCCACACATGCTTAAAATCCTTGACTGTGTTTACCTCTACCACTTCTGCTGGAAGGCTATTCTATACACCCACTACCCTCTCAGTAAAGTAATACTCCCTGATATTACTTTTAAATCGTTGCCCCTCTAATTTAAGACTATGTCCTCTAGTTATGGTAGTTTTTCTTCTTTTAAATATACTCTCTTCCTTTACTGTGTTGATTCCCTTTATGTATTTAAATGTTTCTATCATATCCCCCTTGTTACGTCTTTCCTCCAAGCTATACATGTTAAGATGCTTTAACCTTTCCTGGTAAGTTTTATCCTTCAACCCATGAACCAGTTTAGTAGCCCTTCTCTGAACTCTCTCCAAAGTATCAATATCCTTCTGGAGATACAGTCTCCAGTACTGCGTACAATACTCCAAGTGAGGTCTCACCAATGCTCTGTACAATGGCATGAGCACTTCCCTCTTCCTACTGCTAATACCTCTCCCTATGCAACCAAGCATTCTGCTAGCATTTCCTGCTGCTCTATTGCATTGCCTACCTACCTTCAAGTCCTCTGAAATTATTACTCCTAAATCCCTTTCCTCAGATGTTGAGGTTAGGACTGTACCAAATAGTCTATATTCTGCTTTTCGGTTTTTACACTCAAGGTGCATAATCTTGCACTTGTCCACATTAAATGTCAGTTGCCACTGCTCTGACCATTTTTCTAGTTTAGCTAAATAATTTGCCATTTGGCTTATCCCTCCATGAATATCAACCCTGCTGCAAATCTTTCTATCATCAGCAAAAATACATACTTTGCCAACAAGACCTTCTGCAATATCACTAATGAAAATATTTTTGAGATGCTTCAAATGCAAATGAACTACTTTAATAGAGAATGTGTAATTTGCATATTGTGTACGGGCATGATGTCATAACCGGGAGACAAATGTCAGCACACAATATAATTTTCCAGGGGCTCCGAGTACAGGAGACTCCACTCAATCCCCAGTAAGCAACTTGTTTAGGTGATCTTCTTTACTTCCCACAATGATGACGTTTCAACCAAAAGGTCGTTATCAGTGCCTTGTGGTTGAAACATTTATCTGTATTTAAAAAAGACCTTCTGGGTGAAATGCTTTTCTTTATCAAGATAAAGGCCTTGTGGTTGAAACGTTGTCACTGTGTGAAATAAATGTGATCTCCGAAAGGAGTACTCAGTATGTAAATAGGAGACAGATCTATTAAACACACATTTGTCTCTTAACATATGTATTTGCTTTCTGCTAAAATAATGCATATACCATTTTAATGTTCAATAGTCTCAATATATTACAGTCCTAATAACTTTGTCTGACTATGGAATGAAAGTATTGCTTTGACACATTACCTAATTTCCATCAAAAAGCTGGAGTAACGTTATAGAATATGTGTTCTCTAGACTATTTCCTGGCATGTAAATTATCCAATTCCCATTGTGCATCTTGCTTGGCTCTGTGATATGGAGCATATGGGTATGAGTTGTAAGAGATTACCTCACTTCAGCACAGTTGTTGGCTATGAGTCTTTCAGAACTGAACAAAATGCCAGATGGATTTCAGGTGCCATGTTGACAATTTGGAATTCAGTCTCGATAGCTAGCTTCTCCGAACTTGTGGTTTTTCCTATGATTCCAGAAAACACTGGTTTTATTTATTGAAAAATGTCACACAATAAAATGCCACAATGGCTGTTGTATTATAATGACATGGATACTTTAACCTACACTTTTTACAAATACGCAGCAATGCTTGTAGTATTACCTCTGCAGACACCGATTATGTACAGTATGACTGTACCGTGATTCTGTCAATCTGAGGCATTTACATCCTTTTATCTAACACATTAGCAGTAAATGTAGAGACAGATTTATCAAGCCCAAAAAAGGTACTATTTCAAAGAAGTGCTAAATTTGGAGCAAACTGCTATAGAATCCCATTGTTTTCCATGGTTATTACTGCTATTTTAGCACTTTTTCTTGAAATAGCACCAGTTTTGGTATTGTATACAGCAAACATTAGCCTCTTGTTATTTCTCATTCATTTCATTAAAACATGTTTTTTATATGTTTATCATTTATTCATCACCAACATCTTGGCAGTAATAGGTGCCGTTAACATGTTAGAGACCCTTGGTTGGGAAGGGAGAGATGGAGGCCCATAACAAAAGATCGACCCCCTGGATCAGTTTCAGGGAAGGCTAGGAATTCCAGAGATTTATTTGAGAGGCCGGTTGGGCAGGGGGAGAGAGAGGGAGGAGGATTGTATACTTTTTTGCCCTTCTTTTTTTTTGGGGGGGGGGGGGTGGGTTTGGGCTGGAGGGAGGAGGTATAAATGGGAATGTTATTATCGACTTTTTAGATATTATGGAGATGTATGTCATGTGTTTCATATATCTGAATTATGGAAGAAAAGTTGAATAAAGAGAACATATTAAAGACCCCTTAGAGAACGGAAATACAGGTATAAGTTACATGAGCTGTGCATTTGTACTGTTATTGATCCAGCCTGTAGTTTATTCTCCTCATTTCTCATTTTTGGGTCAGTGACCATGATTTGAGTTGTATTTGGCTCAGAACATGAATCAAAGTAGTGTTGTACAAATGCTCACTGCTCAAATGTAAGACTTTCTGCTGCAGCGAAAACATCCCCTTACTGATAACTTTTATATTTGAACTGTTCTTTGTACTTTTTTCGTGTGAAAGACAGCATTTCTGGTGCTTTAGCTGTAACATGTCACCTATAATGTGTGAAAGTAGAATACACATTTCTACAGTGTGCTAGCAGAGCGGGAAGAAATAATAATAGGAAATATATCGGATTTTTCACTGCCATATGCAAATGAACCAATACAATAGACTGCAATTATGTGTATTGGGGACTAATTAATGTTAACAAGAAACCAATTATGCACCAACATGTCAAGCTGGTTCTAGAGAGAGAGACTATCAAGAGAGATACTTCTAAGGAGCATGGAGCCACTGTATATCTGGTGAAAGGGTTAAATTGATGTTGAGAAGCCCCCCTTGCTTGACCAAGTTCAGATAAAGGTCACAGTCCCTGAGGAAGTCAGATGAGACATAATGGTTTATTTAAGAATGTCTTAGACTACAAAAAGAGGAACTAATGTTGTAGCAAGTTTCAACTGTCTTGTCTGCTGACTGACTATATTGAGTTTTATTTTAGTTTTTCTTCCTAGTGACAATATATGTATCCATTGTCCACCCCCCCTTGTGACATGTATATGCCGTTTCTCATGTACTTGATGCTATGTTTGCGCAAAACCTATAACCAATCAATGCACAGGACAACGCCTAGATTTGTGTATAAATACCAATGTTTAATAAACTATATTCAGAGCTGAGAATAAAGAAACACGTGCCTCTGTGTATTTTGTTTTCCGCCTTCACAGCTCTCCAGATATCTGCTAACCTGCCACACATCAACGGCCTTAGAAGTAACTGATCAAGGAACAGAGACCGGCCGTTCCTTTCAATTTGGTGTCAGAAGTGGGATTCGGACATACAGGGTGAGTACAAGTTGTGCATGGTTGTATTTTATACTTCTATGCTGTGCTCCCTTGTCTCTCCGAATCCCGTACCTAAAAATTTAGTGGCTTAAGTAAAGCCGTGGGTTGTTGTTAAACACTTGTCACTGGTACGAGATAATATTGTGTTTCTGGTACACAATTTAAAATAATCTATTGATCTATGGTACTTGTCACTGGGACGAGAAAATATTAAGATTTCACTGGGAAATCGCTGAAGCACAAATAATAGATATAAATATTAAGATTTCACTGGGAAATCGCTGAAGTGCAAATAATAGATATAGATATTAAGATTTCAGTGGGAAATCGCTGAAGTGCGTGACACTGGGTCGCGGCACAGTTTAACAAAACCTACTAAGAGATATATATGTATATATGTAGATAAATATATACAAGCAATTTGTAATTAGGAAGTGTTACTTTCTAAACTGTCGTTGGTGTGTCAAAGGTTATTTGTACATATGTTAAAGTATAAGATAAGAATTGTACATTAAGTTGTGTGAACTGCATAAAATTATCTGTTCATAATGGGACAAAAGTTAAGTAATTTAGCAATTACAAGTTTTATATCAGGTAAAAGGAATGATGTCCCTTTGTATGGAATCCCCATTATTACACTCAAATTTATGTGACCACAGTATGTAGTTCAGGTATAATAATGTCATAATAATTAAACCCAAAGGAAGAGAAAATTAACAAGGGTAAATCTAAATACCCTAAGAGTCCTGTCCCACAGAAAGCTAAGACAGAGTAGCTGTATCCAGCACTTCCTGTTTGATCAGAGCCCACACAGTAGAGCGACATGCACATTGTCAGATAAGGAATTAACTGCTTTGTCTGTGGCCATAAGGTATGTTTGATTTGTCTCCCTGCAGTACACAGTGTTTTATGTATATAGTAGAAATTTTATGTATAAAGTATAAGAATATTATAACATTGCATTGTTAAACAGAATTATAAGTGTTAAGTATTTTTAGTTTGGCTGGGACACATGTACAAGTAAGAAGATAATAGTTCTGAACTGAAGTTATGTAACAGAGGATACAGATCCTTCTGTAAAACATATTGAAGATTAGAGTCTCGTGTCTGTAACTCCCAAGTACACGGTATCTTGGTGTTTTGGATATGGTAGCTGTGCAAGTTGATAAGACCATAGAAGCTGTGGCATATTATGTTTAATGTTATCATTAGGAGAATTGTCATTATTATTTAAATGTTTGCATAAGTAATTTTTGTAACTGATATTTTTTAAGATATAATTGTATTTTTATAAGTGATGTCTGCGCAAATGGGCAATAGTGTTACAGTAAAAGTCTCTAATATTTTACCACAAGAGTAGAGACATGTCCTAGTTTCGTGTCAACAGCCCCAAAGTAGCAGTCGTGTTTTATGGAGATGTAACAAAAGGTAGTGTTTTATATTTAGTGGAGTACAGAAGACGTATCTTATGGATCACTCAAAGAGCGCTCACAAAAAAAAAATACGGCATTTTCAGCCTTTTAGTATAATTTTGAATGATTCATGAGTGAAGGTCTTCTGGGTTATATTGATCAGTGTGACAAGAAGTTTTATAATAAATTCGTTTTAGCAGGAAATTAACAATAGTCACTGTAGTTGTGTTATTTTGGGTAAGCAGAGTTGTTTTATTTTGGCATAGTCGGTAATTTTATTACTGTCATTAATTTGCTACTGCGCTTGTGTGTAAAACAGTAAGAGTCATATATTACTCAAGGTCTCTCTTGGACATCATGTTATATATACGTGATCAATCCAGTGGATAGTATAACAGCTGTAAAATTTCATAAATGCCATTATTTGATTTTTATTAAGGTTTATTTTGATTTAATCTATATATTCAGTGGCATCATGTAAAATTATGAGGGTAAAAAGAAATCTAATATTTGTTTAAAAATTCTAAACATTTAACAGGTTTTACATGTTACCTATTAGAAATGTTTATTTGTTTAGGGTATATTTTTTCCTTTTTGTATTTGGGTATCTTGACCAGTATATATTTTTTATGTAAGTTGGAAGGATTTTTGTATTTGAATTTTTAGTGTATGTTGAAGATGGATTTTGTTTTTTTTCCAATATAAGATATCACATTTTCCAACACTTTAGATAAAATAGATAAGGAAAGATGTATTGATTATTTTTAAGGCATTTGTAGGTACTGATATATTTTAGATTTAAGTAGGATTTCAGAGTTGATACTAGAAAAAGACTTGAGTAACGTTTATTCGTAAAATGTTGAGAAGTGGGGGATTTTTGTGTTAAGCTGTTGAAGGCTTTGTGGGCCATGGAAATAGCAATTGATAAAGATAAAAGGTTTTTGTATGTTGTAGAAGGTGAGAGGTCATGTTGCAAATATGTACAAAGAGAAGATGTTATGGACTAAGAATATAACAGTTAGGATTTAAAAGTGAATATTAATTTGAAAGGAAAGACATAAGTAATAATGTGTATGGTATATACCAATAAGAGGTAGAACTTTTGGTTTATACTGAAAAGTATTGATCAGTGTTTTTAAATAAACTCCCTGCCCATCCAATATAATTTTTGTAATTTGCATTTACCGTAATTGTTTTATTTTTGTGGTGTGACCAGAATTATTTTTACAGTGTTACAGCGCTACTTACATTGTTGGTGATATATGAATATAATTTTCAAATTATAGGGAACGTCAGATTACCAGCTGGAGAGCAATACATATTTAAATAAATAGAGAGCTAGCATTATATACAGTAAATATATAAACACACACACACACACACACACATCCGTAATGTTAAAAATATTCATTTGTTGAATGTTAGTGTTTGTTATAATTAAGGCAAAGTACCCCATGTGATACAGTGGGAGAGATTATTAAGCTGTTGTTTCAAATTTTAGATACAAGTTAAATTTTAATTTATGAGAATGTACATCTGTCAGTGATTAGTGGAAAGAATTAGCAAGTGTCATGTTCTTAAACATGCTGTGGTGTTGGAGGTGAAAGAGTTAATTATATAAATTCAGATAGTTTTTGTTGTATATGAAAGAGAGAAAAAGTCCCCCCAGAAACCCCCCCTTCATTTCCCCTTCTATCTGTTTGTCTAATTGCAGATAAGAGAGTTGTAGCAGTGGCTGCAAAAGTAATTTTTTTTTTTTGTGTGTGTGTGTGTGAAGGGAGGGGGAATGGGCCAAAGTTGTGTTCTGTGCTGTGGTCATGTTGATAGTATATTGATAATGGTCAAGAGATATATTTTGTTGTCAATAATTTTGATGAAGTATATGTAGCAATTGTGAATTTTTATAAAATATTTTTTTTTGACAGGCCACGCCTGTTAGTTTTATTGAAGTAGCTCCAGTCTATGTAGATGTTGTTTCAGAGTTTACTGATAAGGACCAGCAAATCTAGATTATTACTGATGCAGTTCCAGTAAGAGGTCTTAATCACTAATGAAGAGCTTGTGATTATTAACAGTGATTATTATTATCAGTTGTATATTACACTCATCATGCTCAGTCAGGAGATTCATAAAAAGAATAATAATATTTTTAAGAACAAAAGAGTGGTCTAGTTATTTTGAAACATGAGTTAAGAGTTATAATATTTTTAATGATATTTTAATGTAAAGCAAATAAGCCAAAATGTTTAATGAAATATTGCATGTTACTAATTGGAATATTTTGAGTTTTATTTCCATATAGATTAAAGCTGTACAGCCAACAAAAGACAAGTTCACAGTGCACCAACAAATCTATTGCTGATAAAACATTATTTCTAAAGAAAGAAAAAGTTTATTTTAAAAGAAGAAATACTTACAATACAAGTAAAGAAAGGATCCTAACAAAGTCTACTGGAATAGTGTTGTGAAAATTGTTCAAATTAACTCCTGGATCCACGTTATTTACGTAGTGCACATTCCTGTACTGACAAACAGGCCAACAAAGGAGCAGCAATTTAATGTTTTGATGGGCATAATAATCCCTGACCACTAGCCAACATAAGCTGAGTCGTCAACCTAGGATAACTCGCAAAGAATACACCCAGGAGTCTGCAACAGATACAACAGTATACAAAAGATCATCATTGTTGGGAAGTATATTTTCATATGTACAAATGTATACATTTGTTATTGAAGGCTTGTAATTTTTGTAGTAGAGATTTGTTTAATTGTGATATTACAGGTATGTTTAGAGTAGAGTGAATTTTTGCAGACTGACTCTACCAAACACAATGAGTCGACCCATAAGAAACTGTATTTTGATAATATGTTTGTGGAATTTTATGTAGACAGTATATAAAATCTCAGGAAATGTATCTGATATTTTAAATAGGTTAGTTTGTTTTTGTAAGAGAGACTAATCAAGAAGGATTATGGATTTAAGGAATAGGTTAAAAAGTGTCCACAAGTAATCCGTGAGATCCCCTGGGACTGGGAAATTGGCTAGGATCACTTGGAGCGAAACTTGTAAGTGGTTTAGCATGTGTGAGATCAGTGTTGCTAATTGTTTATGTTGTTTGTTTCAAGGGTCTCATCCTCAAGTGCATCCTGACCACTGACATCATGCCCCTACGAGAAGACTGGAAGACACTGCTCAGATATTCCCCATTATGGAAGCTTACAGTGCAGCTAAGCTGGATGACCAACCAATGTGTGAAATCGAGGAAGTGTGCCTTATCATCTTGGATACAATGATTATGTTGACCAGGCAACTCCTGATGGTTATCCTTAAAAACAGACAATGTCAATTTCTAAGAATAAAAGGGGAGAACAGTATGAATATTATATGGACTGTAGGGGCCTCTGGAGTCACGTCGTGGATGGGAGACCATATTGTTTTGTCTGCTGCCATTTCATCTGACTGTTTTTTGTGTTCTGAATGCATGCTATGTTGTGTGTTCTGAATGCATGATGTCAGTTTTGCTTCAAGTTATTTTAAAGTATTCTGCAAATGACTCAGTCCTTGGGAATTGCAAACTCCGGAATAATATGTTTGATTTTTACATAGATCTATTGGTTGTAGAGAAGGGTTTTATTAGGCAGGGTAAGAGGAGCAATCAACAATAGATAATTCATTTAGTTTTGTGTCCATCATGTGTTTTTGTTGGTCATGCCATTATGTAACATATTTAGATAGTTATGTTAGGCCTTCCATATTTAAGAGAGAGATACTGTGAATTTTCACAGGTCCAATATCTCTCTGCAGAGCGAAACCAAGGTCTGCTCAGTCGTCAGAGGTCTATACCTAATCTCAAAGGCTATTAAAGTTAAAGTTAATGTTAGATGTCAGTATTGTCCTGAGGCAGTCCGGTAAAACAGGAAAGCCATAGTCGGTTAGTAAACATTAAATATGGATGTGAAGATTTTTGATTCAATATGTTGTTTTAATTGATCAGACCACTCCAATTTTATCCAATGGTATTTAAATAATATAAGAGATGTGGACACAAATATCAAGTGAGCCACAGGTTTTGATTGGATATTCGAAATATGCTCGTGGTTAGGAGATAATTAAGTGTTTTGTTTTAATAATAGCAATAATCGGTGTTTTTTATATAATTGTGAGGTGTGATAAATGAATTATTGCTTAAGCTGTTAAACCAGCTCCAAAACTCCAATACCACACGAAATATTACATTACTTATGCTAGAGCTTCTCAACAGCAATATTAAGATTGTTCAGCAAGTGAACAAAAGAGTGGAACTGAAAGGGTTAAATTGATGTTGAGAAGCCCCCCTTGCTTGACCAAGTTCAGATAAAGGTCACAGTCCCTGAGGAAGTCAGATGAGACATAATGGTTTATTTAAGAATGTCTTAGACTACAAAAAGAGGAACTAATGTTGTAGCAAGTTTCAACTGTCTTGTCTGCTGACTGACTATATTGAGTTTTATTTTAGTTTTTCTTCCTAGTGACAATATATGTATCCATTGTCCACCCCCCCTTGTGACATGTATATGCCGTTTCTCATGTACTTGATGCTATGTTTGCGCAAAACCTATAACCAATCAATGCACAGGACAACGCCTAGATTTGTGTATAAATACCAATGTTTAATAAACTATATTCAGAGCTGAGAATAAAGAAACACGTGCCTCTGTGTATTTTGTTTTCCGCCTTCACAGCTCTCCAGATATCTGCTAACCTGCCACACATCAACGGCCTTAGAAGTAACTGATCAAGGAACAGAGACCGGCCGTTCCTTTCATCTGGCCTATATAGGCAATACTTTTTTTACACAATATGGGAAGAGCACACAAATAGTAAAGAATATATTGGAAACATCTATAACAAATCACATATATTAAATGACAACACACTTACAGAAGCCCTTAAATAACCTGGGTAAGATGATAAAACCCCTTAGTGAACGAGCTATAAATCTAAAGTAAAGGGTAACAAGGTGGCAGCTTTAGAAAACTTCCAGTGAACTCCTTGTGCCCTAATGAAATCCATCAATGAAATAACTACTAGCTATATAACTCTATACACTTTATACGCCGTTTTTTAAAAAGCATTGAGGATAAAAAAAGAAAACAGATATGTAGAGGCGTCACTAGGGTTGGTGTCACCTGGTGCGGTAACTCATGGTGTCACCTCCTGGATTTCCTCCAATACCATGCCAAACAAATTCCTTAGTAATACCAGTCAGATGGCCCATTAAATATTCCATACATAGAAACATGGAAACATAGAATGTGTCGGCTGATAAGAACCATTCGGTCCATCTAATCTGCCCAATTTTTCTAAATACTTTTATTAGTCCCCAGTTCCCGGTCTGATAGCTAGGATAGACTTGTGTCTATCCCACGCATACTTAAAATCCTTGACCGTGTTTAACTCTACCGCTTCTGCTGAAAGGCTATTCCATACATCTACTACCCTCTCAGTAAAGTAATACTTCCTGATATTACTTTTAAATTGTTGCCCCTCTAATTTAAGACTATGTCCTCTAGTTGTGGTAGTTTTTACAGGTCCCCATTAATTATTCCACATACAGGATCCATTCAAAATATGCCACATACAGGAGCCCCACAAATTATGCCACATACAAGAGCCCATTAACTATTCCACACACAGGAGCCCCATAATTATGCCACAAACAAGAGCCCAATAAATTATGCCGCACCAGAGCCCCATAAATTATGCCTCACCTCGGAGCATAATTAATTATGCCTCACACAGGAGCCCCGTTAATCATGCCACACACACAGGAGCCCATTTATTATGCCACACACAAGAGCCTCATAGTTATGCCACACACAAGAGCCCCATATTTATGCCACAGAAAAAAGCCCCTTAATTATGCCATACTTGCGGGCCCAATAGATATGCCACACATGGGACCTCCATTAATTATGCGACGCGCTGGAGCCCTGCGAGGTGACAATTGTACAATTCTAAGACAAAAAATATCTATACACTCTCTTTCTCACTCTCTCTCTCTATAACTAGTTGCATTTATACTTATATGAACTTTTTAATATTATATTCAACTATTTTGATATGTAATAAAAATTTTATTGAAAAATTTCAGTTCTGGTTTTTATTCCCTTCCTCTGCACACCTAAAGGACTTAACATTAACCAAACAGTAACCACAGCCCTTGCCATTCACCTATATTGCACCCACAGCACTTGGCTTGCATTCATATTGCACCTACATGATTTTGCATGCCACAGTGTCAATGTCCCACAGAACATACCACAGTGTCACTTTGCCCCACAGAACGGTGCCTGTAGAATAATCCAGTGTCACTTTCCCCATAGTACGTATTATTTTGCACCACAGACCATGCCACAGCATCACTTTGCCAATTAAAATAAGCCACTGTCAGGTACCAATTAACATCCACAGTCACTTTGTCATTAACATATGCAATAGCCAGTTTGCCTGTTAAAATATGCCACAGTTTCACCATTAGATATGACAGTTTTTCAGTGTTAGTTTGCCCATAAATATGCCATAGCCAGCTTGCCAATTAATATGCCACCGCCAATTTGTCAATTAATATGCCAGTGCTATTTTTCCATTAATATGCCAGTTTCATTTTTCCATTAATATGCCAATATTATTTTGCCATGTAATATTCTAATATTATTTTACCATGTAATATGCTAGTATTATTTTTTTCCATTTAATATGTCTGTATTATTTCCCCATTAATATTCTAGTTTTATTTGTCCATTAATATGCCAGTTTTATTTGTCCATTAATATGCCAGTTTTATTTGCCCATGAATATACTAGCATTATTTTGCCATTAATATGCCAGTATTATTTTACCATTAACATGCCAGTTTTAATTGTCCACAGTCAATTTGCCAATTAATATGCCAGCTTTAGGTTTTCCGTTAATATGCATTACTTAGCTCGTTATATACCACCCTCCTCCCCCTTCCCCATTACTCACCTCCGGCCTGCTCCATGTCCCCGGCTGTCTCCTCCGTGCAGTCTTCCCTCCTGCACGGAGGAGGGAAACACAGCCACTGTATATGACGTAAGGTCATCTCCGGTGGCAATGATTTTTTTTTCCGGCAGCCAAATCTAGCAGAAGTTTATCAGTGTTGCGGGAGGATGCTGGAAGCATGGGTGTCACCCTCACTGGGGGTGTCACCCGGTGTGATCCGCACCCCATGCATCCCTTGCAACCCCCTCGGGACGCCACTGCAGATATGTTTTTTTTTCTTTAACTAACATGATGCAGTACTTATCTAAAAATAGGTTTTGGACAATGTAATTGGAAATTACCCTTTAAACCAGAAGCAGTTGTTCCAAAATCTAGATCACAATAGGCATTACTTTAGGCCTGATACACAACGGGAAACTGAACAAACATATCAAGTAGAATTTTAAGAGGCTAATGAGTTAATTTGATTTAAAATAAATCTCTTTATTTTTACTGGCTGAGAGATTTAAATCAATATATTTGTTCTTCCAGAATGGCATTGGAGCTTATCAAGAAAGCAGGCGAGATTAGATCTCCACACTAGGATCGAAAGTAGCCCCCATTGTGTTCACAGTCAAGTTTTGGTGCCCCCATGTGTGGTTGATCAAGTTTTTTTTAAGCACGTGTCATGGTGGCAGAATGCCATTGTAGAGAGTTAATAATTGAGGCTTATGTATAAAGGTAACTTCTGGAGCAAAATTCTAAAAATGATGTAATCAGCAGGAACATTCCATTGGTTTCCATGGTAACTGGACCACTTTTATACCCTTGCCACACAATAGAACTTTATACATGATCCCCATTGTTTTTGTTGCAGAAGTAAAAAAGCAAGGTGAGTGTCTATGTTTTGTGTTAAGACTTCAGGAAGAGACAGAGAGAGTCTTGGAAATGTGGTGTGGTGGAGTATACAGTTGTTGTTGGTTGGAAAATGTAAAGATACAAATATAGAAAGTTAATATTACTTGCATATTGAGTTGCCATTAGGAAAAAGAGAAAATTGAATATAGTTTAATTACCAAATTTTTGACCTCATTTGTTTTGTATGTCTATATATCTGCAGCCTCTTAAAGTGACCTGAAAGTATGAAACACATTTAAAGTGTTGTGTCTTTCTTTGTGTACGTTGTTGGACTATATAGGGTTTAAGACAGACGCTTGGCATTTCACTAATTGTGGACCTTTGCTTAGTAATAGTCATGTTTGTATTCGACTCTCATAGAATGGGAGCAAAGGTATGTATAGTGTTATTAATTAATTGTTTTTTTAAAAGCATTTTGTAAATTCAAGTGCACATGATACAGCATTTGGCATGATAGCACATGGTTTTCTAATTTGTTTTAATTAGTACAAAGTACTGAATGTCATATTTGTTTTTAAGAAGAATGAATCATATTGTCTCTGCTTATGATACATTATAGAAAACCAATAAATTAGATCAAATAGAGAGCTTTTCAAATCCATCTTGTTTTCAACTTGAAGAGGAAGTATGTGAATTTTCTGCAATTCTGAATTTCAGCTATGAAAAACAACATGTTTTTTTTAATCAGTAAGAGCTATTTTAGTTTATCCAATCTCATTTGGGCTGTGTAATTCCATTACAAATTTTTCTGATAGATATATATATATATATATATATATATATATATATATATTTATATATACACATATACACACACACATTATATATATATATACACACACACTTATCATATATATATATATATATACACACACACACACACATACATTTATAATCATATATAAATATACACACACACACACACACACACACATATATATATATATACACACACACACTTATCATATATATATATACACACACACACACACACATTTAGATAGATAATTTGTAAATCTTTGCTTATTTGTTGTTTTTTTTTCATATATTCAAAAAAAATTGCAAGACAGTGCAAGTGTCATTTCAAAGTAATCATTAATGGAATGGGCAACAACAAAAAGCTTATCAATCATAATAAAATAACATAACATAGTTTGTGGTGATGACAATGGTTTAGGACAGGGAGAGACTATAAGAGAGGAGTAGAAGAGAAACGAAAAAAGTAAGGGATAATCCTCTGGTGTAATAGACCACCCACGGCACAAAGAAAAGTGCCAAGAAAAAAAGAGGGCAAAATGTCCACTGAACGACAAAGGATCGTGTTGGGGGAAGAATACCCTAGGAGGCAGTGCCCATGCACCCGGAAAATGACAGCACACATAACAACAGAAAGAAACAGAATTAGTACATTTAAAAACCAGGTTCAAAATGCCACATAGTGAAATTGCTGTTATCACAAATGGCTTATTCTAGGTCATCTGAAGTCCAGTGTACATTAACAGAAATTAAGCTCAAGACTTGCAATGTTGGTCTCATGTAGGGTATTGAGGAAGTTGCCACATCGGGGGAAAGGCCTGCAGCTAATCAAAACCAGATATTTCATACTTCTACAAGGCTGTTTCATGTTGGCGGCAAAGGCTTATAAGTTCAAAATGCAAATGGCATATGAACGAATTAATTAGACTAATTAAAGTTTTTCATTCATTGCACACTTGTTCATTCGCTCTTTCATTCAGCTTCACATTTGGAATTTGGACGAATGGACAAATGAGAAAATGATTGCCACAAGTCTGTTGTGAACATGGTTTTAAATGACCAATATTTCAATCGCAAGCAAATGTATCTTGTTACCATTTTTCAGAATCTGTTTATTTTAACCGGGCTGGATTACATGACAAATCTGCTTCAAAAATGCAACAGATAATGGTGCATCTGCTTGGTATTCTAGACCCCGTATTGCATTACAAATGCATTACAAAAAAGGACACACAAACAAAGAGATGCTGTGGATAAATAGTTATATACAGTATTATATTTCCATTTTTGTTTATTTTCTTTCCACTGCACTGTATATGAGCAATGTTATAATAGATTCCTCCCATGTAGTATATCATCATGGGTGAGAAATAGGGTGCTTTTAAGTTCTTTTTTGACGTCAGCACTTGATGCAGCAGGAAAATGTAACCTGTGCATTCCATATAATAAGACTTTTTTTTTATAAGAAAAATAAGACATTTTCTTTTTTTAACAGAGGTATAGTATGAATAATATAGTTCAACACTGCCAATTACTGTGAGAATTGGTGCTGTCACTTTTTTCCTAATCAGACGACAAAATTGACAAAAAAACAATTCTTACAGCTCATGTGTTTCACGGTTTCAGCTCATTAATTACTTAAAACTTAATATCTGGCAAAAAAAAGATATAAAGCTGAGGCCATCACTAATATGCCAAATAATAATGCATCTAACCTCTGAGTCATTAGATCTTGGCATGTAACAACAGTGGTTTGGAATTAAAATAAAGCCTGAGTCATATGTATGTAGGTTCTAGATGCCTCTTCTCTCAACTCAAATGAAATGTTGTTACTGCTTTTTCCTTTGCCATAATAAATAATAGCTATATAAAAGAAGATAGGAGAATGATGGCAGAATCCAAAGTTCTAAAATCATACACAACTGTCTTTGTTGACTTAGCTTATGATACAATTTAAATTAACCAGCAACACATCCTTAAAATAATACTCATTATATCACATCAAGACTTTGATTAGCATAAACCAAGCACTGAACATTTTTAACTTTGACCAGCACTGGTTACTTACAGATAAATGTAATCGGTTACAGTTACTTATATGCAGTCTGTAGCAGAGATCATAAAAGTTCAATGATGCACAATGATGAATATAGCTGCAGACACCACTTTGTGAATATCCACCACCTGGGGAGAAATGGATTGGAACAGATCACACGGAAAGTAAGTGCTATCACAGAGGTTTATCACCCGATAATGTTTAAAAGGAAGGAGTAGTAGCATACAAACAACAAGAGCAAGGATTTGATATATACATGCTTAGTTGCAGTTCATCTTGGCTGGCTGAGAGTCACAGCATTTAAGCACTATATTGCCACGAAATGTATTGTGATGGTGACATTTAGTCACTAAGCAATTTGGAATTACTGTGATTGGAGCAGCAGTTCATTTCATGCTAGGCTAACTAGGTGATGTGGATTTCAGACTGGACACCGGGTATGGGAAAAAGGAGCAGGGGACAATCACTGCCCCCTCTCCCCAGGTCTTCATGAATGGATTGGTGATGACATACATTTTCCAGCTCACAGCTGATTCAACAAGTGCCTGAGGACCCCGGCACGTTTGTTGTTTTTTTTAACAACTCAAACCCCACACAGATGTGTTTCTTCCATGCTGTTAGGGATACCTGCCTATGTGGGGCTTTTTAGATTCTTCTATTACCGTATTTATCGGCGTATAACACGCACCTCATTTTAAGAAGAAGAAATTTCAGGAAAAAAAACTTAAATTTCAAATAAAGAACTTTGAAGCCCAATATGCCATTTTAATATGCCAGGATATTGCCCCCAATATGCCATTTAATATGCCAGGATTTTGCCCCCAATATGCCATTTAATATGCCAGGATTTTGCCCCCAATATGCCATTTGATATGCCAGGATATTGCCCCCAATATGCCATTTTAATATGCCAGGATATTGCCCCCAATATGCCATTTTAATATGCCAGGATATTGCCCCCAATATGCCATTTAATATGCCAGGATATTGCCCCTTAGTATGCTCGTTATGCCACCCTCCTCCCCCCCTTCTCCAGACCCCAGTACTTACCTCGTTCCTGCTCCGTCTCCTGGTGCTCTGAAGGTCCGTGGCTGTGAGGGAAGCGTTGAAACAATAAAGTTTGTTGACCGCGCGGCTGGAGGGGAGCGTACAACGCTTCCCTCACAGCCACGGACCTTCAGAGCACCGGGAGACAGAGCAGGAACGAGGTAAGTTTTAGATTTTTTTTATTTTTTCAGCCACCGATCGGCGTATTACACGCACACATCATTTGCCCCCTATTTTCAGGGAGAAAAAGTGCGTGTTATACGCGGATAAATACGGTAATTATTTTTCTTTTCTTGTTTTGATTTTGGGTTATGTATAGGTACACTTATCTGCCAATAGGTCTTTGTGTTCCAAGGAATTTTCCAGAGTCTTCTTTTAAGCAGTTCTTTGGTAGGTTTTCATATCCAACTTTGGTTTAGTGAGCGTCTTTTTACTTCCCTTAATAATATTGCTCTTCTGTAGACTCCACCTTAAGGATGTTGAATAGGGATCAACCCGCAGAGACGGGACCGTGTCAAGTAGCCGCTCAAGGTAAGATGCTTCTAGAACTCGGATGTATGCAGGAACTAAATGGCCATGCACAAAACAACCCTGGGGTTCCAAACGCATTAGGTATTTAAATTGCGCTGTTGATTTTTAGTATTCCTGAAGTATAGGGGTTGAAGTTTTGATCTGTCAAGGCAGTTTTGTCTAACTCCAGATTATATTGGCCATCAACTTCCCCTGCAATATCAATGAACTGGGTGTACCCACATTCAGTTATGTGTCATCCACTACCCACACAGCTCCAAGTTTATAAGATCACACTCCAGCTCACCCCCTCAGTTTAAGAACATTAAGCAATAATGAAATGAGTAAGGAAAGAAGAAGTCAGACTGTTTAGCCACTACACAAACTCTTATACTAATACCGGTCTATGTCTCTTATGACTGAAGTGAAACTCCTGTAAAGCATTACGTGAATTAACATTACACTTGGTAGCTCACCTTGACTTGGTCCCCGTTGAGTTTGCCCTCATTCAGGCTCTGTGGGACAGTTATGACTGCGAGTGGTTGTCTCCCTGGCTTCCACTATTCTCGAGACCTGACACCAACATAATGGTCCAAATAAAAAATAGGTAACTCAGTATCTGTTTCACCAGTTAGTAAATGTGTTTATATAGTAAATGTTTTGAGAATTGGACATTTCCTGGATCCATACATTTTTTTTTCTATTGCCCCATAGCTCTCAAGTGAATGTAAATGGAGGAAATAATGGTGCTGTATGAATTTAGTCCACCTGCATCTTCAGTCAGACAGTAGAGATACATGTGGATCAATGTGTGTGCATGTGCTTTTGGTAATTGTATTTGACATGATTCTTCTACAACAGTAGAACTGTAAAAGACTAGTACAGCTAAATTACTCATGGTGACTGTTTAAAGAAGCCATGCCTTATCTCATGTGCAAATGTGATGTAGCACTGAGGCTGTGGATGTTTCACAAGTTATCAGTAATACAGAGGACAAACAGGTCAATGTTCCAAGCTAAATATCTGAATTAACAGCAGGTTAAGCAGCTACACACAATTTTACTGATGTTGCAATAGCACTGTAATGAGATTCAAGGAGCTTGTTTTTCAAAGACATTGGATGTAAAGAAAAAATTGTATCAAAGAACTAAGATAAGCTTAATTACCGTGGGTAAGAATATGTGTTCTCTAATATCAGCATTATTTTGTAATATATTAAATTGAATTTATCATGGTGTAAACTTTTTTTTTTTTTTTAACAGATGTCATTTACAAAGACTACAGTATTAATAAATGTACACAATCTGTGACACAAAAACTGAAAACAATAGAAACTATATTCTCCTCGCAATACTGCAGCACCCGATAAAGTGCTCCTTTGGCACTTATACAAAACACAATACTCCAAAAACAGGGAGCATGTACATGTAGGGAAAAAGATAAGAAAGCACAATAGTGCAACTCTGTATATCCAGGAATCAGTGTATGGTGGGTATACAAAAAGAGGACAAAAGTGCGCTATAAACAAACTGTGGAATAATTATATGTTTTACACCTTTTAGGTAACACTTGTCCTCCATGTCTTGTTTCCATCAGTTAGGCAATCGACAGGAGCAGTGCATTAAAAATAAAAATAAATATGAAAATAAAAAATAAAAATGAAATTAAAACACTAAACAATATGAGGCTATTATAGTACTACAGAAAACAAACCATACCAAAATCAGCACTATTTCTGAGGTGGTTTCTCCAAAAGCTCTCTCTCAGGGCCAACCTTTTCCTATGGTCTGCCCCTAAAATCCATTTAACATGTTCTATCCCCACAAAGCTGATTTTCCTTAGTTTACTGGGACTGAGTGTTTGACTGAACATTCTTGGATACCACCCCAATGTTCTAATATGCTTTCTTCAATGGTCTCACAGTTTTTCCTACGTATCGCAGGCCACATTGGCAGTGCAACATATAAATCACAAAAGGGGTATCAAATGTTATACAGTTGCAAGAAAAAGTATGTGAACCCTTTGGAATGATATGGATTCCTGCACAAATTGGCATAAAATGTGATCTGATCTTCAGCTAAGTCACAACAATAGACAATCACAGTCTGCTTAAACTAATAACACACAAATAATGAAATGTTACTATGTTTTTATTGAACACACCATGTAAACATTCACAGTGCAGGTGGAAAAAGTATATGAACCCTTGGATTTAATAACTGGTTGAACCTCCTTTGGCAGCAATAACTTCAACCAAATGTGTCATGTAGTTGCAGATCAGACGTGCACAACGGTCAGGAGTAATTCTTGACCATTCCTCTTTACAGAACTGTTTCAGTTCAGCAATATTCTTGGGATGTCTGGTGTGAATCGCTTTCTTGAGGTCATGCCACAGCATCTCAATCGGGATGAAGGTGTATTTTCTTCTGTTTAAGCCATTCTGTTGTTGATTTACTTCTATGCTTTGGGTCGTTGTCCTGTTGCAACACCCATCTTCTGTTGAGCTTCAGCTGGTGGACAGATGGCCTTACGTTCTCCTGCAAAATGTCTTGATAAACTTGGGAATTAATTTTTCCTTCGATGATAGCAATCCGTCCAGGCCCTGACGCAGCAAAGCAGCCCCAAACCATGATGCCCCCACCACCATACTTCACAGTTGGGATGAGGTTTTGATGTTGGTGTGCTGTGCCTCTTTTTCTCCACACATAGTGATTTGTGTGTTTCTTCCAAACAACTCAACTTTGGTTTCATCTGTCCACACAATATTTTGCCAGTACTGCTGTGGAATATCCAGGTGCTCTTGTGCAAACTGTAAATGTGCAGCAATGTTTTGTTTGGACAGCAGTGGCTTCCTCTGTGGTATCCTCCCATGAAATCCAATCTTGTTTAGTGTTTTACGTATCGCAGAGTCGCTAACAGGGATGTTAGCATATGCCAGCGACTTAGTAAGTTAGTTTCAAAGAGTAAAGGCAGCTGTACCGGCTCCAAACACTGCAAACCAATATGCACGGGGGGTGGGTGCTCTACAGTACTGATCAGGTGCTACAATCAAACGTAAGATAAAGAAAAACTGTGCATTCCACTCGCCGGATGAATACAAAACACGATGCTTTAACCCCTTAACGTATTCGGACGTACATATACGTCCTGAAAAGCATGGTCCTTAAGGACCATGAGGACGTCTATATACGTCCTCCTTTTTCATGTAGTGTTGCGCTCCTTAGCGCAACACTACATGTTTGCAGCTACTCTCAGAGGCTGCTTCGGATCTGAAGCAGCCTCTGAGAGTGCTGTCAGCCACCCCGCGCGCATATGATCACCGCGAATGTGATCGTATGCGCGCTAACAGCATGCTCCTCCGATTCAGCGTGCCCAGAGGAGAGCGACAGAAGAGAAAAAAAAAATCTCTTCCGTCTCTCTGAAATAGCTACTTGACTGCCCCTAGAGGTAGTTAAGTATATTGCAGTTAAAAATAGAAAATGAAATAAATAAATAAATAAAATAAATAAATAAATGGAAAAAGTTAACCCTAGATCTACTGTACCTAGATCTAGGGTTAGGGTCATAAATAGGGTCAGAATTAGGGTTACAGGGGGGTTTGGATGATTACAAGGGTTAGATTAAGGGGTGGGGGCAGTTTTAGGGTTAGGGTTAGGGTAAATTTAGAGTTGGGGTAAATTTAGGGTTGGGGTTAAAAAGTCACTGTAGAAGAAAATGATTAGAAAACAAAAAAAAAACACTAATATTGTTTATTGCCCTATTACTTGAAATAAAACATAGACAAACAAGGAAACATTGGTATTACTAAACTCAGGACAAATATTATAAATATATAGACGGGGTCTTTTTAACCATTTGTAATTGTGTAAAAAAAAAATTAGGTCAAAGTTAGAAAAAGTGTTTTTTATGGCATATTTTCATCATATTTTATATTTTATATTTTTTTAATATTTTTTTAATAGTAAATGATATCATATGATGAAAATAATAGTATCAAATGAAAGCCCTATCTGTCCTTTAAAAAATGATATATAATTTGTGTGGGTGGACTGAACACAAAGAAAGAAATTCACAGTTCAGTAAACGTATGACAAAAATAATGGAATTCTGGTCTTCAAGGCACATCAAATGCAACATAGCACTCGGTCACTAAGGGGTTAATAGTGAAAAAATAAAAGTGTGTCCAAAACAAACAGAGAGGGATAAATCCACTGATGATGAAGTCCACGCTTAGTCATAGGTCTTTTGTAAGTCTTTAGCTGTCTGTGCTGTGCTCTTGCAGTCATCTTTACAGGATGGTCACTCCTAGGGAGAGTAGTAGCAGTGCTGAACTTTCTCCATTTATAAACAATTTGTCTTACCGTGGACTGATGAACAGCAAGGCTTTTGGAGATACTTTTTTAACCCTTTCCAGCTTTATGCAAGTCAACAAT
Source organism: Pelodytes ibericus (assembly GCA_036172795.1). Taxonomy (NCBI): domain Eukaryota; kingdom Metazoa; phylum Chordata; class Amphibia; order Anura; family Pelodytidae; genus Pelodytes; species Pelodytes ibericus. The sequence continues at coordinate 167,336,902 of CM069861.1, read as the reverse complement.
TCTTAATCATAGGTCTTCTGAGAGCTCTTTTGTGCGAGGCATCATTCACATCAAGGAGTAGTGCAGGCAAAAAGACTTAGGCACTCACCAGTCCAGATGAAGTTCAAAGTAGATACATTTATTGATGGAGAACAAAAAGTGCAAAGTGCAAAATGTCAAACAGGCAGAATATGGAAACTGCAAACGTGGGGAAGCAGACGGTTTGCCTTACGCGTTTCGTACCTTTCGGTACTTAATCATAGGCTAATGTGGTAATGCTTACAACTGATTTATATACAAAGTGACACCAATTATTTGAAAGGTCAGAAGCAATTACATGTAGTGAAAAGACATCTATTTAAACCAGGGGTCCTCAAACTTTTTAAACAGGGGGCCAGTTTACTGTCCCTCAGACCGTTGGAGGGCCGGACTATAGTAAAAACAAAAACTATGAACAAATTCCTATGCACACTGCATATATCTTATTTTGAAGCGAAGAAACAAAACGGGAACAAATACAATATTTAAAATGAAGTAAAGTTAAATCAACAAACTTACCAGTATTTCAATGGGAATAGTGTGCCAGTCAGATGCCCAGGGATATTATGCCAGTCAGAGTCCAGTAATATTATGCCAGTCAGAGCCCAGTAATATTATGCCAGTCAGAGCCCAGTAATATTGTGCCAGTCAGATACCCAGGAATATTATGCCAGTCAGATGCCTAGGAATATTATGCCAGTCAGATGCCCAGGAATATTATCCCAGTCAGATGCCCAGGAATATTATGCCAGTCAGAGCCCAGAAATAGTGTGCCTGTCAGATGCCCAGGAATATTATGCTATTCAGATACCCAGGAATATTATGCCAGTCAGAGCCCAGGAATATTATGCCAGGCAGATGCCCAGGAATATTATGCCAGGCAGATGCCCAGGAATATTGTGCCAGTCAGAGCCCAGGAATATTATGCCAGGCAGATGCCCAGGAATATTGTGCCAGTCAGATACCCAGGAATATTATGCCAGTCAGATGCCTAGGAATATTATGCCAGTCAGATGCCCAGGAATATTATCCCAGTCAGATGCCCAGGAATATTATGCCAGTCAGAGCCCAGAAATAGTGTGCCTGTCAGATGCCCAGGAATATTATGCTATTCAGATACCCAGGAATATTATGCCATTCAGATGCCCAGGAATAGAGTGCCAGTAAGAGCCCAGGAATATTATGCCAGTCAGATGCCCAGGAATATTATGCCAGTCAGAGCCCAAGAAAATTATGCCAGTCAGATGCCCAGGAATAGTGTGCCAGTCAGATGCCCAGGAATATTATGCCATTCAGATGCCCAGGAATAGAGTGCCAGTAAGAGCCCAGGAATATTATGCCAGTCAGATGCCCAGGAATATTATGCCAGTCAGAGCCCAAGAAAATTATGCCAGTCAGATGCCCAGGAATAGTGTGCCAGTCAGATGCCCAGGAATAGTGTGCCAGTCAGATGCCCAGGAATATTATGCCATTCAGATGCCCAGGAATAGTGTGCCAGTCATATGCCCAGGAATATTATGCCATTCAGATGCCCTGGAATAGAGTGCCAGTAAGAGCCCAGGAATATTATGCCAGTCAGATGCCCAGGAATAGTGTGCCAGTCAGATGCCCAGGAATATTATGCCATTCAGATGCCCAGGAATAGAGTGCCAGTAAGAGCCCAGGAATATTATGCCAGTCAGATGCCCAGGAATATTATGCCAGTCAGAGCCCAAGAAAATTATGCCAGTCAGATGCCCAGGAATAGTGTGCCAGTCAGATGCCCAGGAATAGTGTGCCAGTCAGATGCCCAGGAATATTATGCCATTCAGATGCCCAGGAATAGTGTGCCAGTCAGATGCCCAGGAATATTATGCCATTCAGATGCCCAGGAATAGTGTGCCAGTCAGAGCCCAGGAATAGTGTGCCAGTCAGATGCCCAGGAATATTATGCCAGTCAGATGCCCAGGAATAGTGTGCCTGTCAGATTCCCAGGAATATTATGCCATTCAGATGCCCAGGAATAGTGTGCCAGTCATATGCCCAGGAATATTATGCCATTCAGATGCCCTGGAATAGAGTGCCAGTAAGAGCCCAGGAATATTATGCCAGTCAGATGCCCAGGAATAGAGTGCCAGTAAGAGCCCAGGAATATTATGCCAGTCAGATGCCCAGGAATATTATGCCAGTCAGATGCCCAGGAATATTATGCCAGTCAGATGCCCAGGAATAGTGTGCCTGTCAGATGCCCAGGAATATTATGCCATTCAGATGCCCAGGAATAGTGTGCCAGTCAAATGCCCAGGAATATTATGCCATTCAGACGCCCTGGAATAGAGTGCCAGTAAGAGCCCAGGAATATTATGCCAGTCAGATGCCCAGGAATAGAGTGCCAGTAAGAGCCCAGGAATATTATGCCAGTCAGATGCCCAGGAATATTATGCCAGTCAGATGCCCAGGAATATTATGCCAGTCAGAGCCCAAGAAAATTATGCCAGTCAAATGCCCAGGAATAGTGTGCCAGTCAGAGCCCAGGAATAGTGTGCCAGTCAGATGCCCAGGAATATTACAGTGCTCGTTATACCTCCCCCCTTCCCCATCACTTACCTCCAGCTGCTGTGTCCCCGGCCGGTCATCTCGCGCAGTGTTCCCTCCTCCCTGCACGGAGGAGGTAAACAGTTACCGGATCCGGATGTGACGAAACGTCACATCAGGTCGCAGTGTTTTTTTTTTTTCTAATTTTGTTTTCCTGCAGCCGCATCTTCTTCGGCTGCACCCCCCGCGGGCCGGATAAATGTTCTCGACGGGCCGCATGTGGCCCGCGGGCCGTAGTTTGTGGACCCCTGATTTAAACAAACAGTACATGGATATGTGTATTTTAAAGTGCAAAAAAGCTAGGTATGCATAAGAATTGATACATATGACAAAGTGAAAATACAAGATAATAAGTAAATGGATATTAAATATTGTGTAAACATATCTGAAGCATACAATAATGTGGATAATTAACAACTATTATAAAAATCAATCGATCTGCATGTGGAAGTTGCAGGAGAGCTGAGTGATGTCTGTCTCAGAGCTAGAGGGTAGACTCACGTAAAATATAATGCACTTTTTGTTCTCCATCAATAAATGTATCTACTTTGAACTTCATCTGGACTGGTGAGTGCCTAAGTGTTTTTGCCTGCATCATTCACATCAGGCAATGGCTTCTTGTGAAAAGCAAACCCAGAACTGGTGTGTGTTTTTTATAGGGCAGGGCAGCTGTAACTAACACCTACAATGTCATCTCATTCAGGGCCGTCTTTAATAGTGATTGGACCCTGGGCAAGCATTTGCTTGGGCCCCCTGGACCCTGCCCCCTCCCCTGCATGCAATCCCGCCATCCATCGCAATGTTACCCCCCCCCCCCACACACACACACACACATATGCCATAATTGTTGTGCCATTCAGATGCCAGTAATATTGTAACTTTCGGATGCCAGTAATATTGTGCCAGTCAGAGCCCAGTAATATTGTGCCAGTCAGAGCCTAGTAATATTGTGCCAGTCAGATGCCTGCAATATTGTGCCAGTCAGATGCCTGCAATATTGTGCCAGTCAGAGCCCAGTAATAATGTGCCAGTCAGATACCAGTAATATTGTGCCAGTCAGATACCAATAATATTGTGCCAGTCAGATACCAGGAATATTGTGCCTGTCAGAGCCCAGGAATATTGTGCCTGTCAGAGCCCAGGAATATTTTGCCTGTCAGATGCCTGTAATATTATGCCAGTCAGATGCCTGTAATAGTGTGCAGTCAGAGGCCAGGAATATTGTGCCAGTCAGATGCCTGTAATATTGTGCCAGTCAGATGCCTGTAATATTATGCCAGTCAGATGCTTGTAATAGTGTGCCAGTCAGAGGCCAGGAATATTGTGCCAGTCAGATGCCTGTAATATTGTGTCAGTCAGATGCCTGTAATATTGTGCCAGTCAGAGCCCAGTAATATTGTGCCAGCCAGATGCCCAGTAATATTGTACCAGCCAGATGCCCAGTAATATTGTGCCAGCCAGATGCCCAGTAATATAGTGCCAGCCAGATGCCTGTAATATAATGCCAGTCAGATGCCTGTAATATTATGCCAGTCAGATGCCTGTAAAAGTGTGCAGTCAGAGGCCAGGAATATTGTGCCAGTCAGATGCCTGTAATATTGTGCCAGTCAGATGCCTGTAATATTATGCCAGTCAGATGCCTGTAATATTGTGCCAGTCAGAGCCCAGTATTATTGTGCCAGTCAGAGCCCAGTAATATTGTGCCAGCCAGAGCCCAGTAATATTGTGCCAGTCAGATGCCCAGTAATATAGTGCCAATCAGATGCCAAGTAATATAGTGCCAATCAGATACCCAGTAATATAGTGCCAATCATATGCTCAGTAATATAGTGCCAGTCAGATGCCAAGTAATATAGTGCCAATCAGATACCCAGTAATATAGTGCCAATCAGATGCCCAGTAATATAGTGCCAATCAGATACCCAGTAATATAGTGCCAATCAGATGCCCAGTAATATAGTGCCAATCAGATGCCAAGTAATATAGTGCCAGTCAGATACCCAGTAATATAGTGCCAATCAGATGCCCAGTAATGTTGTGCCAATCAGATGCCCAGTAATATAGTGCCAATCAGATGCCAAGTAATATAGTGCCAATCAGATGGCAAGTAATATAGTGCCAGTCAGATACCCAGTAATATAGTGCCAATCAGATGCCCAGTAATATAGTGCCAGTCAGATGCCAAGTAATATAGTGCCAATCAGATACCAAGTAATATAGTGCCAATCAGATGGCCAGTAATATAGTGCCAATCAGATACCCAGTAATATAGTGCCAATCAGATGCCAAGTAATATAGTGCCAATCAGATACCCAGTAATATAGTGCCAATCAGATGCCCAGTAATATAGTGCCAGTCAGATACCCAGTAATATAGTGCCAATCAGATGCCCAGTAATATAGTGCCAATCAGATGCCAAGTAATATAGTGCCAGTCAGATACCCAGTAATATAGTGCCAGTCAGATACCCAGTAATATAGTGCCAGTCAGATACCCAGTAATATAGTGCAAATCAGATACACAGTAATATAGTGCCAATGAGATGCCCAGTAATATAGTGCCAATCAGATACCCAGTAATATTGTGCCAATCAGATACCCAGTAATATAGTGCCAATCAGATGCCCAGTAATATTGTGCCAATCAGATGCCCAGTAATATTGTGCCAATCAGATACCAGGAATATTGTGCCAATCAGATACCCAGTAATATAGTGCCAGTCAAATACCAGAAATATTGTGCCAGCTAGCCCCCCCCCCCCCCCGTATTTACGTGAAGCTGCTCCGTGTCCCCCGCCGGATGTCTCCTCCGTGCAGTCTTCCCTCTTGCACGGAGGAGGGAAACAGAAACCGGATTTATTTATTTCTTTTTTTCGGCAGTCGCATCCATCGGATGCGGCTTGCCGGAAAAAAGCGTTCACCAGCGCAATGCGCTGTGAACGCGGCAGCAGGGGCTGGGGGCCCACGGGACAGCTGCCTTGGGGCCCCCCAGGAGTAAATGGGCCCAGGGCAGCTGCCCTGTTTGCCCCGCGTTAAAGACGGCCCTGATCTCATTGACTGGACTCCAGTTGGCTGACACCTCACTCCAATTAGCGCTTGGAGACGTCATAAGTCTAGGGGTTCACATACTTTTTCCACCTGCACTGTGAATGTTTACATGGTGTATTCATAAAACATGGTAACATTTCATTCTTTGTGTGTTATTAGTTTAAGCAGACTGTTATTGTCTATTGTTGTGACTTAGATGAAGATCAGATCACATTTTATGACCAATTTGTGCAGAAATCCATATCATTCCTAAGGGTTCACATACTTCTTCTTGCAACTGTATGTGTTTTAATCTGGAAAGTTCCTCCAGTGACATTTCCCATGCATTCCCTCATTTTATAAGGATTAAATCTACAGGCCTTGCCAGATGTCCCTGAATCTTTCAATGCACTGGTTGCTAATGTTATTTTAATATTTCTGGCTTTGCTACAAATTAGTTGTGGCATCTCAGGAATGTAATTTGTAGTGGTATGTGCAAACTTCTGATCCATTAGCATATCCCCCAACATTATCCCTGAAATTTGGGCAGACTCCCTAAATCAGGACTGTGTCGCACTAAGCAGGACAAATGGAGGGGGTATGCATAAGCAAAGCAAAGCTTTAAGGTTTTGTTTTACAGCTTTATATTGCAATGTCTGCAAAAACATAAAACCTATCGAGGCTAGAGCTGGTATGCTTCATACTAAAATTAGAGGCACAGAGAGGTCTACTTAAATGGTACTGTTTATGTTGTCAGGATGCATTTGTGTAATGAACTGGCAGAGGAAGAGGGCTCCCACAGAGTAGAGAACTGGTTAGAGAGTATTATTAGATTGATTAACTGAGACTTTATGCTGAAGGTGTATGAGTTAGCTTTTACAAACCCAGTTATACATGCAACACAGTCCATGTTGTGCAATATTTTTATTTAGTACATTTCTCACAGTGGTACTGCCGTTTTTTGCAGGTATATAGATAGATCATGAAAAATTAGAAAGTACATAGGAAAACAGAGTGAATTAGATAACTGCATGAGAGGAGATCATTTTTCTTGTATTAAGACATGCCTTCTCTGACTGAACGATACAGGGATTTCAAGATTGTGGAGCAGCTTGGCAGAATGGGGTGAGTTGGAATTAGGGTCAGTGCAGTATTTACCATGAAGCATCCTAGGCGGATGCCTAGGGCAGAACATTTCTAGGGGCGGCAGCGTCCCCCAACACTGACCTGCATATTAGCCCGATCGTGACGCCTCCAGTGATGCGATCGGGCTGCCCATGCATTTTTTATTTAAGGGGTGGAGTGATGACAGGTCACGTGACCCAGCGGTCTGACGTCAGACACGCGCATGGTCACATGACCTATCTACACTCCCCACGGGGAGCCGAACAGGCAGCATGGTAAGACACCATGCTGTCTGCCACTAGCCACCAGGGATCAGAATAAGTCCTGGCGTGAGGGGCATATAACAGTGCAATGGAGGCATATAATGTGGGTGATGGAGGCATATAATGGGAGTGATGGGGCATGTAATGGGGGTAATGGAGGCATATAATAGGAGTGATGGAGGCAGATAATGGGGGTGATGGGGCATGTAACATGATGATGGGGCATTTAATGGGGGTGATGGAGGCATGTAATGGCGGTGATGGAGGCATGCAATGGGGGTGATGGGGGCATAGAATGGGGGTGATAGGGCATGTAATGGGGGTGATTGAGGCATATAATGGAGGTGAAGGAGGCATGTAATGGGGTGATGGAGGCATGTGATGGAGGCGTGTAATTGGGGGGATGGAGGAATGGGGGTGATGGAGGTATGTGATGGTTTGATGTGGGTTATGGGTCATGTCGTACGTGTGTAGCTTGGGTAGGGCAGTGCCTGAATTTTGTCTGCCTAGGGCAGCACAAAACCAAGATGCACCACTGTGTAGGGTGATAATAGTGCTTTAAGGTAGCAGAAGACCTAGATCTTTAGCCCCTTCAGGACACTGTTTTTCTTTGTTTTGATGTCCATTGTCAACAATAGTTATTTTGCTACTTTAGCGCTTATTGCTTAGATTAATTAACACATAGGACAGATAGGGCTTTCTTTTGAGACTTAACCCTTTTTGTGATGTATACATTTTAATAAAGAGTGTGAAAATGTCAAAACAAGAGTTTTTTTATTTTTTATTTCTGGGACACAGTATATCTCTCTCTCTCTCTCTCTCTCTCTGACACAAGATTAAAGTTTGTCAGTGAGAGAGAGGGAGGATTTTGACAATCAGTGTTCACAAAAACATCAGTGTTCCAAAAATATGGAACAAGTATTGATTTGGATCAAAGCAAACTTTGCTTTATTGTCTATCTACTCCTTCCAAATTGATTAACTAATGCGCTCTCCCCTAGAAGTAATTCACACCGGAGACAAAGTTTCTGATCAGTGAAAAACCTGAGTCAAACCTTTATTTTCCAGAGTGGGAGATTCCTTTTAAAGCAGAAATACGTCATGTACAGAGTCACAGTTAAACATACAGTATATATTCAACAATTGGCTAATAGTTTAAGGGGTCTTATCTAAACCCACCCTACAGGATGTGACTTCATCATTACAGAGTTCTCCCACCCACATTCCAGCTCCATCTTGGTTACACGATGGGAGGGGGAGTGAGTAGTTACTGAACAAAGAGGGTCTCCGGTATTGGACTGTTCTATTTGACTCTCAGATATGAAGTGCACCGCAAGACGGAAATGTACTATTTAGCACCCAAAACAATTAGAATTTTTCAAAGTGCACTGTAAGCACAGTATTTGACGGTTCTATTTGACTCTCATATATGAAGTGCACCGCAAGACGCAAATGTACTATTTACCACCCAAAACTATTAGAATTTTTCAAAGTGCGCTGTAAGCACAGTACCGTATTTGCTCGATTATAAGACGACCCTGATTATAAGACGACCCCCCCAAATTTGTACATTCCTTTAGGAAAAAAACTAAAAGCCTGATTATAAGACTACCCTATAGGAAAAAAGTTTAACTTGTATATATGTAAATTGCTTTTTAATATTTAATAAAAAGTTTATATTATACAAATGCATTTCTTGTTTTTATTTGCTTTTATGTGCCAATGCGGCCTCTCTCCCGCTCCCCAAGCTGTCTCTTTCCCCCCAGCGTTGTCTCTCTCACCCCCCAAAACTTCTCTCTTGTCTCTATCTATCCCCCCTCCCCTTTTCTCTCTGTCCCCCTCCCTCCCCTTGTCTGTGTCTCCCCCCTCCCCCCCTAGTCTGTCTGTGTCCTCCCCCTCCCTTTGTCTCTCTCTGTCCCCCTCCCTCCCCTTGTCTGTGTCTCCCCCCCTTGTCTGTCTGTGTCCTCCCCCCATCCCCCTCCCTTTGTCTCTCTCTATCCCCCCCTCCCCTTGTCTGTCTGTGTCCTCCCCCCTCCTCCCAGTAATATCTCTCTATCCCCCCCTCCCCCCTCCTCCTCCCCCTTACCTCGATCCCTGGTGGCTAGTGGGGGCAGCCGGGGGATGTCTGCACGATACGATACGTGCAGACATCCTCCATGCTGCCCGACACGGCAGTCTATTATGACGGACAGCTGGTCCGTCATAATTGACTGCCGTGTCGGGCAGCATGGAGGATATCTGCACGTATCGTGCAGACATCCCACAGCTGCCCGATTCTCCCTGGTGGCTAGTGGGGCAGCAGAGGATGTCTGCGCGATGAGCGCAGACTCTCCTGCTGCCGCCCGGCACGCTCGCCGGGACTTCTGTGACGAAAGCGGAAGCAGTGGCGTAGCGTGGGGGGTGCAGGGGGGGGCGGCCGCACCGGGCGCAATATCTGGGGGGGCGCACTAGCCCTATGCGGCCGCCAGGGCCGTCTTTAACGCGGGGCAAACGGGGCAGCTGCCCTGTGCCCATTTACTCCTGGGGGGCCCCAAGGCAGCTGTCCCGTGGGCCCCCAGCCCCTGCTGCCGCGTTCACAGCGCATTGCGCTGGTGAACGCTTTTTTCCGGCAAGCCGCATCCGATGGATGCGACGGCCGGAAAAAAAAAAAAAAAAAAAAAAAAAACTGCCGCCGGATGTGACGTCGCGTCACATCCGGTTTCTGTTTCCCTCCTCCGTGCAAGAGGGAAGACTGCACGGAGGAGACATCCGGCGGGGGACACGGAGCAGCTTCATGTAAGTACGGGGGGGGGGGGGGGGGGCTGGCTGGCACAATATTCCTGGTATCTGACTGGCACTATATTACTGGGTATCTGATTGGCACAATATTACTGGGCATCTGATTGGCACTATATTACTTGGCATCTGACTGGCACTATATTACTGGGTATCTGATTGGCACTATATTACTTGGCATCTGATTGGCACTATATTACTGGGCATCTGATTGGCACTATATTACTGGGTATCTGACTGGCACTATATTACTGGGCATCTGATTGGCACTATATTACTGGGTATCTGATTGGCACTATATTACTGGGTATCTGATTGGCACTATATTACTGGGCATCTGATTGGCACTATATTACTGGGTATCTGATTGGCACTATATTACTTGGCATCTGATTGGCACTATATTCCTGGGTATCTGAATGGCACTATATTACTGGGTATCTGATTGGCACAATATTACTGGGCATCTGATTGGCACAATATTACTGGGTATCTGACTGGCACTATATTACTGGGTATCTGATTGGCACAATATTACTGGGTATCTGATTGGCACTATATTACTGGGTATCTGATTGGCACAATATTACTGGGTATCTGATTGGCACTATATTACTGGGTATCTGATTGGCACAATATTACTGGGCATCTGATTGGCACAATATTACTGGGTATCTGACTGGCACTATATTACTGGGTATCTGATTGGCACAATATTACTGGGCATCTGATTGGCACTATATTACTTGGCATCTGACTGGCACTATATTACTGGGTATCTGATTGGCACTATATTACTTGGCATCTGATTGGCACTATATTACTGGGTATCTGATTGGCACAATATTACTGGGTATCTGATTGGCACTATATTACTGGGCATCTGAATGGCACAATATTACTGGGCATCTGATTGGCACTATATTACTGGGCATCTGATTGGCACTATATTACTGGGTATCTGATTGGCACTATATTACTGGGTATCTGATTGGCACTATCTTACTTGGCATCTGATTGGCACTATATTCCTGGGTATCTGAATGGCACTATATTACTGGGTATCTGATTGGCACAATATTACTGGGCATCTGATTGGCACAATATTACTGGGTATCTGACTGGCACTATATTACTGGGTATCTGATTGGCACAATATTACTGGGTATCTGATTGGCACTATATTACTGGGTATCTGATTGGCACTATATTACTGGGTATCTGATTGGCACAATATTACTGGGCATCTGATTGGCACAATATTACTGGGTATCTGACTGGCACTATATTACTGGGTATCTGATGGGCACTATATTACTGGGTATCTGATTGGCACAATATTACTGGGTATCTGATTGGCACTATATTACTGGGTATCTGATTGGCACAATATTACTGGGTATCTGATTGGCACTATATTACTGGGTATCTGAATGGCACTATATTACTTGGCATCTGATTGGCACTATATTACTGGGCATCTGATTGGCACTATATTACTGGGTATCTGATTGGCACTATATTACTTGGTATCTGACTGGCACTATATTACTGGGCATCTGGCTGGCACAATAATACTGGGCATCTGGCTGGCATAATATTACAGGCATCTGGCTGGCACTATATTACTGGGCTCTGACTGGCACAATATTACAGGCATCTGACTGGCATAATATTACAGGCATCTGACTGGCACAATATTACAGGCCTCTGACTGGCACAATATTCCTGGCCTCTGACTGGCACACTATTACAAGCATCTGACTGGCATAATATTACAGGCATCTGACTGGCATAATATTACAGGCATCTGACTGGCACAATATTACAGGCACCTGACTGGCACAATATTCCTGGCCTCTGACTGCACACTATTACAGGCATCTGACTGGCATAATATTACAGGCATCTGACAGGCACCATATTCCTGGGCTCTGACAGGCACAATATTCCTGGGCTCTGACAGGCACAATATTCCTGGTATCTGACTGGCACAATATTATTGGTATCTGACTGGCACAATATTATTGGTATCTGACTGGCACATTATTACTGGTATCTGACTGGCACAATATTACTGGTATCTGACTGGCACATTATTACTGGGCTCTGACTGGCACAATATTGCAGGCATCTGACTGGCACAATATTGCAGGCATCTGACTGGCACAATATTACTAGGCTCTGACTGGCACAATATTACTGGGCTCTGACTGGCACAATATTACTGGCATCCGAAAGTTACAATATTACTGGCATCTGAATGGCACAACAATTATGGCATATGTGTGTGTGTGTGTGGGGGGGGGGGGGGGGTAACATTAGAGGTACAGGATTGAGGAAGTTGGCTCCATCTAGCCCAGTCTTGGATCATCTCCAGGGTATGGTTCCATTTTGATGTTTAGTTTTTGTTCTTGATATTGTTTGTCGTTTACGATGGTTGTGAGACGACATATAATAGCATGGCCCATGCTAGGTTACTACATGTGTATATTTGTATTCATAGACCTGCTGAAAATGTGGAGAATGTGTGTAATGCATGTTCGCACTCAATAAAGTGTTGGAAAATAAACTTGTATTTAGATGCATTTTACTTTAATTACATAAGTATTTTCATAACAAACAATACATGTGCTTGGGGGGTAAGGGTTTCTTTAACTAATCTAGTAGAAGAGACTCGAGTGCTAAAATCCACGGGTTAGGGGGCGCTAATTACTTGCCTTGCCCCGGGTGCTGACAACCCACGCTACGCCACTGAGCGGAAGTACCCGGCTTCTTCATAGAAGCCCCGGCAGTCGTGCCGGGCAGAAGCAGGGGAGTCTGCGCTCATCGCGCAGACATCCCCTGCTGTTAGAGAGGGGGATCCAGGTCCCCTGCAGCTCTGCTGGGGACCTGGATCACAGTCTTATAATCTGACCTCAATTTGAGGTCAGATTAAAAGAAGACCTCGAATGTAAGACGAGGAGGATTTTTCAGAGCATTTGCTCTGAAAAAAACCTTGTCTTATATTCGAGCAAATACGGTATTTGACGGTTCTATTTGACTCTCAGATATGCAGTGCACCACAAGACGCAAATGTACTATTTACCACCCAAAACTATTAGAATTTTTCAAAGTGCGCTGTAAGAACAGTATTTGATGGTTCTATTTGACTCTCAGATATGAAGTGCAGAACGCAAATGTAATATTTAACATCAACAAATTGCAGTATGTAAAAATGCCTAGATGTTGCCCACGGAGCTAACAGAACAGGATTAAAGTCATGTGCCTGGCACACATGCAGTTGCAAGTGCATTGCACTCTCTGTGGCAGTGGGCTCAGGGCAGGGTACAAATATGTAGTATAGCACACACTAAAATAATCACTGTAATTTGAATAATCGCTGTAGTTTGAATAATCGCTGTAGTTTGCAGATTCAACACCAGAATTTTTTTTAATCTGTCCCACTGCAGCATCCTATCCCTACACTAAGAAGAGCTCATGTGATGTGCGTGTACGTGACTCCAGCTTATATATAGAGGCTGGGTCACATGCTGCACTGGCCAATCAAAGCCATGCCATTAGTAGGCATGGCTGTGATGGCTTCTAAGGGCAAACGAGTCAAACGCTTGTTGATTGGCTGCCCTGCAGCCTTTCAAAATGCGCCATTAAATCACCGAACCCCGAACTTCAACACGAACATACAGTGGAATGTCCATGTTCAGGTCCGGGGTCCAAAAAACGTAATGTTCGGTACGAACCCGAACAATGGGGTTCGGGTTCGCTCAACACTATTTCTGAACAAAATGTATAAACTATTTAGATGGGGTCTTTTTTAATGATTGTATTTGTGTAACATAACATAGTAAATTATAAGATATGATGAACATAATAGTATCTAATGAAAGCCCTTCTTATGATGATAAAAACAACATATAATTTGTGTGGGTACAGTTTGTGAGAAAGAAGAACATTACAGCTAAACACAAACACCCCAGAAATGTCAAAACAGCCCATGTCACCAAGGGAAAGACAAGGTCACAAGGTCTTGTCACTAAGGGGCTAATGGGAAGTCATTGGATATGTTGAGAATAGGTGTGCTATGACATGAGCAGGGATGATTTGTTAATAATATGAAGCTGCATTTTTTATTTTGGGGGGGGGGGGGGTACCTAATTACAGTGCATTGCAATGATGCAAAATGTCCCAGTTAATATAGAATACCTGCTTGAGATTGTAAGGTACTCAGTTTGTCAGAATTTTATGGCAAGACACGAGGCTTAATATTTGCATAATCCTTCTTTACTGAAACCTCCAGCAGCAAAAGAGTTAACAGAGATGTAAAGATTCAACCAATAGAAACACAAGATGCATATATAAACCCCCTCAGACACTTCCTCTTCCTCTTTCTTTGCTATTGCCACCAGGTGAGCACCTTGCACACTAGAGTTTTTCTCTGTCTTATGATACAGTTTATTTGATCTATACTTGAGATTGCCTTATTACTGTGTATTGGGTTTCTTTGTCCCTTTATTGTGTAATTTCCTTCACAAGTTATTCCTTAGTTTTAGGGATCCACACCTCTAATGGGTTTCCTTTTTTCCACCATTAGCAGCAATACTGCTTTTCACACACACTTCACCATTTCATGTTTTTCTCTAACGTGTGGCCCATTCAGCCCCTCTCTTGGGTAACCTTGGTGCCAGCACTTCCAGGTTAGGCCCTGTTTTCGGCCTACATACATGAATTATTATTGAGTTATTATTGTTGAGGGCACACATACCACAAACTGCTCAGTGCAAGGGGATGACCCCCTCTTTCTGACACCTACTGACCAGAGAGTCTACCACAGCCCACACATATCTGATAAACCAGGTTATAAAGGGATATTTACTTCAGGGATCTAGCTCCCATATATCATCCTTGGCAGTTTACACTGACAATTTGAAACCCCTCCAGGTTTATTTTGCTTGCTGCAGCCGTATGTATACTGCTTCATGTTTAAAGTAATATGCTGCTTCATGTTTAAAGTAATATAACCACCTTGGGGGGTTTGTGTTAATTAATCTGCCTGGGTTCCACTAGGGTGACCCCCTAGTCAGTGTCTGATGATGGTGTTTTCATACCAGCGTACCAAAAAATGTTACCGAACATTTTGACACATTAGAACTGTATCACCATATGAATATATGGATGTTGGGGCTCTCTCATGCTCCTATCCTTACCAGGGCATTCTGCCGATTTACATCTGTTGACCACCTGGGTCACTGGCAAGAGATAGCACTACCTGCTCTATGCCCCAAAACCTCAACCCTGACAGATCCTTGCAAAGGACTGGAACAGGGCCTTAGCACATAGCAAGACAAACTGCTCGATGTCCTGGGCCACCTGCCCCAATTGCTCCTCATGGCAGATGAGGCTTTGATGAAGGGCACCCCACTGGATGCATGGCTGTCCCAGGAATGGGCTCAGCAAGCCATGTGTCTCCTAGGCAATGCTTACATGGCTATATTAGCAGAACAGCGCAGAGCCACCTTTTACAAATTGGATATCAAGCTGACTGAACTGGCCCATAAGGAACTCAGCCCAAAGGCCAACATCTGGGACATATCCTTGGACTCTTAAAGTATAAAAACATATTGTGCAGGGATAGTTCCTCAACAAACTAAATCAACATGTCCACATATTTACCTAGCTAAAAGATGCTCAGACATCAATGAGGTAGAGGTCTTCCATGGGGATCATTTTTAATTCAGGGCTGGTCGGTAGAGGGACGGGGCCACCAGCAGAACCACCTTCTACGGCATCAGACCCCTCTACAATCTATGATGCCCTACCAGTTTCAGAACTGCACATTCTCGTACCATTCACTGTCCTATCAGGGTGCATCATTCTCCTTCCAGGCCAGATCAACATCTGGTAAGGGGTACATCGCATTCTCCCACACATACAATCACTGGCGGACTTCACAGGAAATTTCTCTAGTGTTTCTGACAAGATCACCTGTGGAAATTCACGTGCCTTCCGTTCTGCCTCAGCTCTGTACCTTAGTGCCGGTTATGGGGTGCCTTCACGCTCACTGGGTCTACTATAATTTATTTGGACAACATCTTGCTGATGGCGCAAGATCGGCCAATTCTTACAGAATCTTGGCTTCGTGATCAACGAGGCAAAATTGGAAGTAAAACCCACTCATTCCATACAATTCCTGGATTTGATGATAGACTCAGTGTTGGTTGTCCTCAAACTTCCTCAGTCCAAGATCTCACCGCATTCTCAGTCGCTCTTGCGTTGCATGATCGTCTGCCTCTATACAGGCCATTTTTTCCGTCCCTTGTACTATTTCATAATGCAACATCTGAAGGCTCATTATCTTTAGGTTGCTTCAACTGGATTGTCTCCACTCACAGATGATGCAACGTAGATTTGGTCGCCAGCTCCCTCTGATGTGGTGTGTCTTGTGTGGAGGCCTGTGGACCCCGGAAAAATGCGGATTTCATATCAACTGACTGGATGTGATCGGGTGTCCCTTTGTGATTCCCAGTTTCCTCTAAGACAGAACTCACTGTTCATTGGTCCTACACATTGGCACGTGTCCCCATTGGTCGTTCTGGCCCTGAATCTCAAGGGTCCATTCAACCTTGATTTGTTGTATCCAGGGCAAACTTTCAGACAGATCTCTCTCAATGGCGGTGGACGAGTTTCTCCAGTCATGGCCTCTCCAGGGAGCCTATGCCTTCCCACAGTTCCCGGTCTCCCTATCTAATCATTCACCAGTTGGTAATGGTCTTATTAATCACCCCGCTGTGGAGATTACATCCATGGTTTCCTCTCCTTCCCTGTACAACAATAGTCAATTAGAGAAGCACACCAAATAAAAGATAAATACAGCAATATAAATTATAGCAATATAAATTAGGTGTATTACCCCTATAGTAGTCCAAACACTACCCTTAAAGAAAGCATATACAATACAAAGGTAGGGGGAGCACACAAAGAAAACAATTTCACTGATATACTATAGAAAATGTTATTAGAAGATTAGTCACATCACAAGCAATACAATTCCATATACCCAATGGGTAAAATAAATAAATACTTACATAAATGTAGAAAAATCACAAAAAGAAATAATGTTAACACAGAGGATACCACAAAAGTAACCAGCAAAGACAGGAGGGTCACACAGTACACAAACGGCGTTTCGGCTAAGAAGCCTTGAAGGTAAGGCTTCAAGATCCTACAAGAAGGTAAGGCTTCAAGATCCTACAAGAAAATCCTATCTTCAAGCATGGAGAGTCTTGCATGGAGTGTTTTGGACAGCATCTTGATTCCTTTATGGCCCTATAGTGTCTATTCTGTACTATAGTATTATGAACATCCTCAAGTCCGCTATCTCGGCGGTACACCGTTCTAGGTATGGGCTATGATCCATCAGTTTGTAGCCCTCTACTTGGCATCCGTTTTGCTTGACCTTCAATATCGCTGCACGATTCATTTCGAGATCTGTATAGGATCCTTAATTTTGTTGAGGAATGGCCTGTTAACGATGCTTTCCCCCCCTTTGCTTTTGCTATGTTTGGTGTAATTGCACCTATTTTTCTGATTTTCAGGCCTCTCTGTGTCCATAGTTATTTTGTCAGCCAGGTTTGTTTTTCGTGCAGTGCAAAACGGGCCATTTCTGATCTCTTACATCAATCTGTTTAAACCTGTTTTCCTATAGTTGAAAGGTGGAGTTCTTCATCTTGTTGGGATTGACTGTTCCTTCTGGGCTCATTTGGTGCATGGGATCTTTTTCTCTTATTAATGAATGTTAAAAATGCAAATATGAAGCCTCCTGTCTTGCAATACAATTGGGGATTATTCTAGCCTTGGTGAAGAAATAATCTTAATTTTTATTAAAGATAGAAGGCGAATATCCCCCCCCCCCCCCCCTAGTTTATTTATTTATTTTTATATTTCCCCAACCCTTATTACATTTGTGGATTGCTGTGGTGATCGCTCATTTTAATTTTTGTGAATGAAGTTGTTTGTGCCCTGTTTGGCTGTTCAAAGAAAGAGAAAGCAGAAGTGTCTGAGGGGGTTTATATATGCATCCTGTGTTTTGTTTCTATTGGTTGGATCTTTACAACTCTATTAACCCCTTAGCAGGGCCGGACTGGGAGAAAAATTCGGCCCGGGCATTTTTTTATCACAGCGGCCCACTAAGAAGGGGGCGGGGCAGAGGAGGTGTGTTTTGTCATCACCAATGACAAACACGCTCCCTCTCAAAGTGAGCATGTTGGTTCAATGCTCTTCCAGGGCAGACCATGCGCAGAGCTCTGCTGAAGAGCTCTAGCATGAGGAAAAACCCTGTATTTGTTCTGCACAGTGCAAGCAAAATTTAATAACATGCTTGCACTGTGTTTCCTTGCAACTTGTCTCTGGTGTCTCTATAAATGGATACCAGGAGGCAAAAATGCCAGGAAAGAGTATTGAGCATGTGTTTGGAGCCTGCTTGTGGGATTGCGTGTGTGTAGAGTGAGCTGATTGTGGTGTGGTATTGTGTAATAAGGTCAGTTTTAGTTGTGTTGTGTTTGTGGTGTAATGTGATGCATATGTGGCTAGGGGCTGTAGAGAATATATATATGAGTCTAGTGTGTGTTTGAAGGACCCAGAATGTGTATAGGAGATCTAGTGAGTGTTTATAACGGTTTCAGAGTGTATATAGGGATCTAGCGTGTGTATGTGTGTAGATGATCCAGAGTTGGGTAAGGGATCTAGTGTGTGTCTGGAATGTAATGTGTTTAGGGGTTGCAGTATGTGTGTGAGGGGTGCTGTGTGTGTGTGTGTGTGTGTATGTATATATATATATATATATATATATATATATATATATATATATATATATATATATATATAGAAGTATTGTGTATGTCTGTTGTGCAGTGTGTTGGGGGGTTCTGTGTGTATGTGAGGGGTGCAGTATGTGTTTGATGAGGGGTGCGGTGTGATGAGGGGGCGGTGTGTGAAAGGGGCGGTGTGTGAGAGTGATGTGTGTGAGTGCTGTGTATGATGTGTGTGAGAGTGCTGTGTGTGAGAGTGCAAGAGTGCTGTCTATGATGTGTGTGAGTGTGTTGTGTGTGAGAATTCTTTGTGTGCTGTGTGTGAGAGTGCTATGTGTGTGTGATGGGTGTGAGAGTGCTGTGTGTGATGGGTGTAAGAGTGCTGTGTGTGATGGGTGTAAGAGTGCTGTGTGTGATGGGTGTGAGAGTGCTGTGTGTGATGGGTGTGACAATGCTGTGTGTGATGGGTGTGACAATGCTGTGTGTGATGGGTGTGTGTGTTTGGAGCCTGCTTGTGGGATTGCGTGTGTGTAGAGTGAGCTGATTGTGGTGTGGTATTGTGTAATAAGGTCAGTTTTAGTTGTGTTGTGTTTGTGGTGTAATGTGATGCATATGTGGCTAGGGGCTGTAGAGAATATATATATGAGTCTAGTGTGTGTTTGAAGGACCCAGAATGTGTATAGGAGATCTAGTGAGTGTTTATAACGGTTTCAGAGTGTATATAGGGATCTAGCGTGTGTATGTGTGTAGATGATCCAGAGTTGGGTAAGGGATCTAGTGTGTGTCTGGAATGTAATGTGTTTAGGGGTTGCAGTATGTGTGTGAGGGGTGCTGTGTGTGTGTGTGTGTGTGTGTATGTATATATATATATATATATATATATATATTTGTGTGAAGGGCTCATGATAGTACAGAAGATACAAACGTTGGTAAGAGAGGGATGGTATTAAAAGAGCAAGTCGGTTGTGGTGTGCCGGAACCGACGATGAGGTAGGCCTGTAAATAAAGAGGGCCCACCAAGAGAAATGTAAGAGAAAAGGAGTTAATAATGAGGAGTGGGTGGGAGGGTGATGCAGCGCTGACCTCGAACGGTATGGAGCCAGGTAAGGGGTGTCCCTTAAATAGGGAGAAGGTGAGTCATACGCCCCTCCCACAATTACAGGCCAAAAGGCCTTAATACTTGTGTGAAGGGCTCATGATAGTACAGAAGATACAAACGTTGGTAAGAGAGGGATGGTATTAAAAGAGCAAGTCGGTTGTGGTGTGCCGGAACCGACGATGAGGTAGGCCTGTAAATAAAGAGGGCAAAAGTAGAAAATCAAATTTATTACGAAACGAGCAGAATACATATTTTAACCAGACATGTCTTGAAAGGCATTTCTAACTTCTTGTACCGGGTTAGGTATGTATCTAGCGTATGCAGAAGACTTCCAGCGCCCTAGTGACTTGATAACATGAACTGGAATGTTTGCACTGGACGCTGTGGAGGCCGCTCCTATGCGGAAGGAGTGGCCCGAATAGTTAGCTGATTTTAGGCCTAGTTGAGTGAGTAGAGACCTGACGTGGGTCATAAATGTGGTGGTAGTGAGTACCGAACCTTGTAGACAGAAAAGTGGCTGAGAAGGTGATGCTTTGACAAGCTGGGTATATGTGTCCAGTAATGTGACGGGGCACCACTCGTTGTGGGTAGGATAGTATCTAACCTCTACCGGAGGTGCATGTTGATTGGTTTTGGAGTGATGCAGAGCCAAGATATAGTAATCCATGTGTTTCGTCAAGTGTGAGTGAAGCAGAATGTGAGTGGATTGGGTTGTGTTGATGGCGGTAAATTCTCTTGGTCTCAAAAACCCATAAAAAGCCACGTATATGGCGGTTTTTTATAACAAGGTTTGTGTTGTTGGCAAAGGGATTTAAATCTAGTAGGCTGGATAAATCTTTGAAAATATTGAAGTCTATGGGAAGCCTTTGCGCAGTACGTGGGGGTTCAGATCTCTGAATACCCCTGAGGATGTTCTTGATCTGGTAGGAGGACATGAAACTTGTGTTGTTTGGTTGTAAAGTAAGCATGTGATGTTGAACGCCTGTCAGATATAGCTTGATTGTGTTGTATGATAATTTGAGTTTGAGGTGGCAAAAAGAAGCAAAACCCAACAAGGATGTCATGATGAAAGGTTGTGTGATGTCGTGTGCTGACAGGAATCTTTTAAATAGAAGGAAAGCCCTGTCATAGGTTCTCCGGGTATTGGCGGACAGTGCTAATTGTGACAATGTCCTGCTATATTGCATGATAACGTCTAGTCCATTACTAGCTGGTGGAAAGGTGGAGTGGCTGTGGCTGTGCGCGCGGCTGACGGAAGTATTTGCCGAAAAGCCTGTAAATTAAAACGAGATAAATTGTCAGCAGCCGTGTTACATACACCTGGGACATGAACACAAAACAAGAAGAAATTATGACACGCAGCCAGCCAGGTGAGTTTCCTCAAGAACCTCATAATGATTAGTGACTTGGATCGGCCTTTGTTGATAATGTGGCAGGTTGCTTGGTTGTCTGAGTAGCAACGTACTGACGAACCTGCCCATAGATGTCCCCATGTCACGGCAGCTGCCACAATGGGATAGATCTCAAATAGAGCTGAGGTGGTGGAAAAACCCTCCAGGTCCTGGACCTCTGGAGGCCAGCTACCCCAAAGCCATTCATTCCCGTAAATTGCTGCAAAACCTGTGGTAGACGCCGCGTCTGACCAGATGGTAGGTGAGGAGTCAGATAATGTAGGGAGGAACATGCTTTTCCCATTCCAGGTGGTTAAAAAGTTTCTCCACATAAGTAGGTCTGCCGTGGCCTGGGTATCCAGGGGCAACCTGTGTGCATCATGTCTAAACAGTGGGAACATGTATAGGAGCCGTGAGATGAAAGCCCGGCCTTGAGGTATAATGCGCATGGCAAAATTCAGTGACCCAAGTAGGGACTGCAATTCTTTGCGGTTGCAAGTACCGAGATGAATGTAGAGGTTAATGTTGGTAAGTATGTTCTCTATCTTGGTGCGTGGCAGGCTGGCTTGCATAGTGGCTGAGTCTAGCATGATTCCCAGAAAGGTGATGATTGTATCTGGTCCTTCAGTTTTGGTGGGGGAAACTGGAACGCCTACTTGTTTAAAAAGACTGATGGTGTCTATGAGGCTACTGGGAGGGGAGTTATTCTTTTCGATCAGTAAGAAATCATCCAGGTAGTGTATGACTGTAGGGCATCTGGCTACATTTAATAGTAACCAGCATAGTGTTTCTGCGAATAAATCAAAAATGGCCGGACTACTTTTTGAACCAAACGTTAAGCGTGAGAAAAAGTAGTAGTGCCCCGCCCATTTAATGCCATGCAGGTGCCATAGTGTAGGGTGGATAGGCAATAATTTGAAGGCATTGGTTATGTCGGTCTTGCTGAGCCATGCACCGACCCCTGCCTGCATGATAGCCGTAATGGCGTGATCTATGGTGGAGTATTGGAGTGAAAATTCCTCAGAGGGGATAAGGGAGTTCAGACTAGGTGTGGCAGAGGTGTGAGGTGCCGACAGATCGATGATGAGTCTTTGTTTGAGGGAAGATTTCCCCGTGACAATACCGATGGGATTTGTCCGCCATGTGGAAAAAGGAGGGGACTGAAAGGGACCCAATAGGAAGCCCTCTGCCACTTCTTTGGCTATAAGTGTACTAATCGCTGTAGGGTTTTGTTGCGCAGATTGTAAATTGGGGCATTCAAGGATCCCTGAAGGCATGTGTATGAGACCAGTATGGAATCCTTGTGATAGACCAGTGATGATGAAGTCTACCAAATGTCTAGATGGATGTTGTGATAGTAATGCTGTGAGTACAGAAATATTTATCTCCGTTAAGTATTGTTTAGGGTACATTTTATTCGGACACATAGTTTTCGCATGTGCCCTAAAACATTTTGAACATATATGCAATAACCGACATCCACTGTAATTACAAGCACCGACATTGAAATTATTACATATTTGGGATTTCCCCAAAAACTTGATAGGTCGACCCAATTTGTCTTTGGGTGTTCTCTCTGTTGAAACAGTGGAACTAGCGCCCTGCGAGGTACTAGGTTCGTTCGCAGTGGTAGGACAAAAATTTGCAGTATGAGCCATGGAGGAGCAGTATGCACAGGCCGGTGCTCTTAGACCTGCAAAGTGCCTGCAGAAAATGATGGTATCTATCTTGCTCCAGTTGGACCTTGTCCCGTACTGTGAGAAGGCGCCAGACACTTTGGCAGAAAAAGATCTATGGTAGTCATAGAAAGCTGACCCACCGTATTTGTTGCCCAGGTCCACCAGCCTGTGCATATACAAATCAAACTCCTCACGTCTGTGGGGATATACCGTACAGATCACATCACGATAAATGCCAAAAGCTAATACAAATTCTGGAATAGTTAGCTTCCTATTCAATCGTGCATCCCTAGATTTGACCACCACAGAAATATCGTCGTAAGCGTACGTCTTATGTTCCACTATGTCCTGGGAGGCAATTAGAAGTGAGGCCAGATTGACATCTTTACCTTCCAGGATATCTTTTTTGAGGTGCTCAGGTATCATGTGGGCAGGGTAAACCTCTTGGTCATCCGGGGTGATGGCTGGAGAAACTGATTGCAATTCCACCACTGCTGGAGGGATTGCGGTGGCCGGCCCAGCCAAAGTGAGGGCTGTAGTGACCGATTCAAGTTTCTCCAGCCTAGAATTGACCTTGCTCATGGATGCCATGAGGGACGTGAGCATGCCATGTATGTCTCCTGGGTTAGACTGGCTAGACCCTTCCCCAGCGTCCCTGTTATCGGTTGAGGTGTGCAGTAACTTGTAAAGTTCCGCTTTCCTTGCTGTAGCAGGGAATGGGATTTGACGTCTCCTGAGTTCGCTAGTGATGCGAGGGATAGTCCATGACCTGAAAGATGCTGGACTGGCCGTATCTTCCACCTGTGATGGGGTGGTTGCTCTAGCCGGAGTACTTGGGAGGGAAAAATCCTCTACCCCGTCTTGAGACATACTAGATGACAAAATATATGGTTAGCGTGAAAAAACCCCAGGGGATGTACTGGCAGGCTGATTATGCCGGATGAGGCGAAGAATTAATCTTGTTCTTTGGTGACAGGTGAGGCCCTACTAGTTGCCAAGTGGCTATGAGAGGCTCTATCTATGCGTTGGCGCGAGGGGTTATTGAGGCCACCCGACGTAGTGGCAGGAGTTCGTTGGCCTCTCGGTGACAATAAAAGAAAACAGGGGAAGGGAGTGACAGGTGAGGCCCTCTCTATAATTTGCGAGGCGACTAACTCACGTGTGGCCCGGGGGGCATTACCTCCGAAACGTTGAGGCGGGGTGTTGGCCTCGCGGACCACTAAACGATAGGCAGAATGCCTGGAGGGGAAATACCTATTTGGGTCTATAAGCCCTAGAATTGCCAGTACTCTATGTCCTAGGTGGAGATGGAACCGTAGGTTACGTATGGCGTGAGCAGGCTTAAACGTACCTGGTAGTATGTATGCGATAGATAAGCGGAAAAATAGAAAAACCTGGAAAAACCTAAAGGGATAGAAAACCAGAAATGATAGTGTGAGAATTGGATCCTATGATACCAATATAGACTAGCTAGCTGTGATGAGTATCTAGCGGTACATTTGGAGGGGAAAAGTTTAATGAATGGTAGTGACGCGACTGGCCATGTTAAGTGGTATGGCCCTGGTAACCAGGTTTTTAGGGGTGTATATAATAAGTCTCTACGTGACGTATGAGTGGTTGAATCAAGACGTGTGATTCAACCCGAAAGTTGCGAGATTTGAGACCGTGTTCTCGTGTACTTGGTATGTCGTTTGAGTACACAAAGAAAAAGTCAGAATTTATAACGTGCCATGTAAGAACGTGTGTACATGGAGTGATAGAAACGTAATTCTAAATGAATTAAAACATAGGTTATAACGCAGGCACTAACGTGAGATATCTATAATAATGTAACGTTTGTTCAAGCATAACTCCATCTATATATACAGTCATATGCAAGGATTCTGCAATCGCATGAAATAAATACCAATAGTGACATGAACAGCAACTATAGATACTGATATTGCAGAAAATCGAAAATAAGTCTGCTTACTAAAAGAATCAGTACATAGAGTATAACGCGATCAATGCCGGAAGCAAAAGGGTTAATATGCCTGTGACTGGGCCGTGAAGCGTGCGGCCGTAAAGTAAGGCTGTTTAAAAATCGCGACGCCGTGGGAAATGATCCAGGCGACGGACTTACGATTTTGAAGTCCTGTGGACTTAATCTGCGGCGAAAAAACCGGTAATGTGCGTGGCTGGACGGGCGGAAAACCTGTGAGGGCTCCTGGACACAGCTACACCAAACGAAATCGCGGGGTTTTTTGAAAAGCAAGATGGCGCCGAAAGTGAACCGGAAGTGGATTCTCATGCAGCGCTGACCTCGAACGGTATGGAGCCAGGTAAGGGGTGTCCCTTAAATAGGGAGAAGGTGAGTCATACGCCCCTCCCACAATTACAGGCCAAAAGGCCTTAATACATATATATATATATATATATATAGAAGTATTGTGTATGTCTGTTGTGCAGTGTGTTGGGGGGTTCTGTGTGTATGTGAGGGGTGCAGTATGTGTTTGATGAGGGGTGCGGTGTGATGAGGGGGCGGTGTGTGAAAGGGGCGGTGTGTGAGAGTGATGTGTGTGAGTGCTGTGTATGATGTGTGTGAGAGTGCTGTGTGTGAGAGTGCAAGAGTGCTGTCTATGATGTGTGTGAGTGTGTTGTGTGTGAGAATTCTTTGTGTGCTGTGTGTGAGAGTGCTATGTGTGTGTGATGGGTGTGAGAGTGCTGTGTGTGATGGGTGTAAGAGTGCTGTGTGTGATGGGTGTAAGAGTGCTGTGTGTGATGGGTGTGAGAGTGCTGTGTGTGATGGGTGTGACAATGCTGTGTGTGATGGGTGTGACAATGCTGTGTGTGATGGGTGTGAGAGTGCTGTGTGTGATGGGTGTGAGAATGCTGTGTGTGATGGGTGTGAGAGTGCTGTGTGTGATGGGTGTGAGAATGCTGTGTGTGATGGGTGTGAGAATGCTGTGTGTGATGGGTGTAAGAGTGCTGTGTGTGATGGGTGTGAGAATGCTGTGTGTGATGGGTGTGAGAATGCTGTGTATGATGGGTGTGAGAATGCTGTGTGTGATGGGTGTGAGTGCTGTGTGTGAGAGTGCTGTGTGTGATGGGTGTGAGAGTGCTGTGTGTGATGGGTGTGAGAGTGCTGAGTGTGAGTGCTGTGTGTGATGGGTGTGAGAGTGCTGTATAAATGTTAGAATGGATTGTGTGTGTGTGTGTGTGTGTGTGTGTAGGGGGGGGGGGGGTAAATAAACAAATAAAATAACAGGCATTATGTCCGGGGGGGATATAATGCCTGTTATTTTATTTGTTTATTTACCCCCCCCACACACACACACACAATCCATTCTAACATGTATACAGCACTCTCAAACCCATCACACACAGCACTCACACTCAGCACTCTCACACCCATCACTCATACTCAGCACTCTCACACCCATCACTCCCTTCTTACCTTTAGACTGGGAGGCGGTGTTCCCTGGTGGTCCTCGTGGTGAGTGAACTCTAGCCTGCGGGCTAGAGTTCACTCTCGCGAGATCCGGTCGTTGCCATGGCAATGCTCCGGATCTCGCGAGAGGAACCCGGTGGAGCTGCAAGTTAGAGCTCCGCCGGGTCCTCTCTCCAGTCTCCCTCCCTCTCTCCCCGCCGGCGGCCTTATTGGAAAGCATGTGGGCCGGTGAGGGAGATCTTTGATGTCCTCACCGGCCCTTCATGTCAAACAGCGGGGCCGGCGCTCGGATAGTTCCGGCCTTGCATGGACCGGCAGGGGAGATCCTGGGACCCAGAGGCCACTGCTGGGACCTCCCCTGCCGGCCTCGGCCCATGGCCACCGCGGCCCACCGGGCATTTGCCCGGTGTGCCCGATGGCCAGTCCGGGCCTGCCCCTTAGTGACAAGACATTTTCACCTTGACTTTCCCTTGGTGACAATGGCTGTTTTGACATTTCTAGGGTGTTTGTGTTTAGCTGTAATTTTTTTATTTCTCACATACAGTACCCACACAAATTATATGTTGTTTTTTTCGTCATAAGAAGGTCTTTCATTAGATACCATTATGTTCATCATATCTTATAATTTACTACAACAAAATCATAAAATATGATGAAAAATTAAAAAAAAAACACTTTTTCTAACTTTGACCTAAAATATAATTTACACAAATAAAATCATTAAAAAAGACCCCGTCTAAATAGTTTCTAAATGTTCTCCCAAGTTCAAAAATGTGCATGTTTCCATATTTTTCGGTATTTTTTTGAGAGTTATGGGGCAAAAACCAAAAATAGTGTTTTTGGGTTTTTTCCTATATTGATCTTTTGACCCCAACCCGAACCCAAAATGTTACCCTAACACTAAATTTAACCCCAACTCTAATCCTTATTATATCCCTTAATATTTTTTAACTTTAATTTAATTTTAACCCTATCCCTTATGCTAAAAAATATTTAATTTTAACCCTATAGGCTAATATAGCTAAATAACCTGTTTTTAATTAATTAAATATTTATTTTAAATAGTTCCCATTGCAATGCTACTAAACTACCACTAGGGGTAGTCAAGTAGCATATTCAGAGCGACGGAAGTGAAGTTACTTTCACTTCCGAAGCTCAGTCCGGCAGAGGACTTAGCCATATTGACGGAGCAGCATGCTCCGTCAATATTGCTCCCCACGATCGCTCCGTGGGGCGATCGTGGGGGTCCCGAAATAGAAATTTCGGTGCTGGCTATTGCCTCGATGTCGAGGCAATAGACCAGCACTGTTAAAGTGGTTTTCGCGATCGTTGATCGCGAAAACCGCTTCATTCAATGCAGGACGTGCCAGGCACGTCCTTTGTCGTTAAGGAAGTTTCTCCCAGGACGTGCCTGGCACGTCCTTTGTCAGCAAGGGGTTAACTCTTTTGCTGCTGGAGATTTCAGTAAATAAGTATTCACCTCCTGCCTTTAATAAAATTAAGATTACTTCTTCACCAAGGCTAGAATAATCCCCATTTGTCAGTCATATGACATCTGCATTCAATTAAACAGCCTTATGATTGGCTCCTGCTAGATGTTGGCGACACACATATTCTGAAAGATATTCATCTGCCATTGCAAGAGGATCATTCATTGGAAGAAAGTCTGCAAAAAAATTTAAGTATCATATATAAAAAAAAACTAAACCACTAAATGCATATTCATTTTTAAATTGTGTTATTGCATTGATTGGGTTAATTTTTGGTTGTTGTTTCATTTTGGTAAAACACCAAATATTATCTGCTTATAGTATTATAAATGTGGACAGCGCATTACATATTTCTTAAACATTTCCAGATGAAAAAAAGTGTTCTGCTCTGATTCGAAAATAACAAGGCTCTATGGTACAGCTTTATTAAGGAACCCCACTAGGATATACAGCTTTATTAAGGAACCCCACTAGGATGTACAGCTTTATTAAGGAACCCCACTAGGATATACAGCTTTACTAAGGAACCCCACTAGGATATACAGCTTTATTAAGGAACCCCACTAGGATACACAAATCTAAGCTGGCAGTAGCAACCCATGGAGGAAGAACAGCCATAGAGACATAATTGTTAGCAAAGCTTTAATTTGTACACTGTATTATACCAACTTCTTTGTAGAATAAGAACCCCTGCACACCCTAATAGTCAAGCCAGTTTTAGCCTTAGGTCAGAAAATCCAAGTATTTGTATTAATCATGAAAAAAAAATGTAAATTATAAATGAAAGAGTGCTGGATGTTCATACATCACTTTTCTTTTAAATCATCCTGCGACTTCAATAAGTTAGGTCTATGCAATCTCATGCTCCCTTAGTGTATATATTAAGTTTTTCTGTACATGTAATTAATATTGTGGCCATACCGGGTAGATTTAATACTATCTAACTAATTTTAGTTTCCACACCTTTACTTTTTTTTTCATACATCACAATAAAACCTGGATCTGTTACCCTTTCTGACTCATGTAATAATTTCACACATTTTATATTTTTTAATGCTTGCACTAAAAAATATGTACCCCTAATGCCAGTCCCCCTGACATTAATAAGTGATAATCTACAAACAAAAAAAGTACTTTTTGTAGATCTACACAACATATTCCATAACTTTACACTTCATAACCCTCACAATCCTAGCTCTGCTCTCCAGTCTGATGTCAGTCTAACACTGTTGCACTGGATGTATTTACTAATGTAAATATCAGAAGGTAATGGCAGGGTTGGAAAAATTCTCCAACTTGTATAGTTTTCCTATTATTTTGCAGTTCACTTTTAGTTCAATTGTCAGTTCACGTTTCTTGAATGTCTCTCACCATGGACAAACTGAGGATAAAAATCAGCCTTGGAAATAATTGTATACTAGCCCAATAGCACTGCATCATTATACCAGCCCGTAGCATTGCACCATTATATTAGCCCCGTAGCAATGCACCATTATACCATCCCCATAGTATTGCACCATTATACCATCCCCATAGTATTGCACCATTATACCAGCCCCATAGCATTACACCATTATACCAGCCCCATAGCATTGCACCATTATATTGACCCCATAGCATTATTTTGTTGTTCAGAATAGGAAAAAAAAACATGGACTTTTAACGCATGCTTGAAAAATACACTGTTTATAGAGAATCGATCTATATAAGTCATAAGGGGGTTATATATAAAGAGCATCTGCGTAAGCAAATTGGTAAAATTGGAGTCCCCAATATGTTAATCTTAATGGATTATGCATAAATGACAGCAAAGTGTTGTCATTTTACTAAAAATTATATTCCATATTTACAACTAACCTTTATAACTATTGTGAAGAGTATGGCTATTCTTCTGCAAATAAGTGGGGGGGAATGCACTTCACAAGCCCAAGATAAGAAACTCACCAGAGTTTCCATAGCAGCTACAACTGTGCACTTTAGAAAGAATAAATGAAAAACATATTAGCCTCAACAAAACTAGAAAACAATAAAAATAAAAAAAAGTGTAATCAGCAGGAGTGTGTGGATGAGAGAACTCTGATACATGAATGAATTCAACACAGTGGAGAATTAAAATATATATCAAAGTAAGATCAGTGCAAGAACAAAGTAAGGTTGTGAAGTTTGTACAGGGCAGGCTCGAGGTTTTGGGAAAAAAAATACTTCACAGGAAATGTAAGAGATTTATAGAGTAGCCATGTAACTGAATTCAAAAGGTTTGGGTTAGACAGAAGGTAAAGTTGGATATAAAAGAAAAAACAACTGTGAGGCAACAGACAACAATTTCGGGATAGAATACTGGTGTGTGTGATCCCCTCCAAGGGGTGTGCCTCGGTGCAGCAGCTGACACCGACATTCACTGCTGTTATACTATTGATACAAGAAAAAAGTGCAAAAACATCCAGCACATGTCAAGGAGAACAATTTCTAAAAGTCACTGACCAGAGAGAAAATATTTAAAAAACTAAACTTATTGAAAAATGTCACACATTTCACCTATGCAGCCTTAAGAATAGATACCGCCCAAGGCTAATCACTATAAAAAGGACATATCACGTGATTAATCACACTACACCTGTAAAACTTCCCCTCCAACTCGGCATATTAAAAACAATATCCATATATCCAGTATCCATATAGGGTATCAAAAGCATGCAAATATATATGCAAATTATTAACACATCATAGAAATAACACATCATAGACATAATGATATTATATTCAGTTCTGTACAGTAGTGGAAATTACAGAATGCAATAAAATATAAAATAGCAAAACTATTAGTCCAGAAAACACATGGGAACCTGTATAATGTATACTATCACATATCCTGCATATTTTGTATCTATCAAATATAATCAGTATAGCAAATAATTTCCCATTCCCAATGATTGAGAAGGAGAAAAATTACAGCTAAACACAAACACTGCATAAATGTTAAAACATTAAAGGGTAAAAAAAAAAATCAAAAACAGTAAAGTCCCCAGGGTTTAAATCATTAAACCCAAAAGTATTATATTTTATGTATCCTTTATCAGATCCCTCCCTTCCACACTCTGTGTAACAAACATAGAGTTTTTTGAGACTCCCCCCCCCCCCCCCAGTAATGCTTCCCAGAGACTGGTTGGCTAAAGGTCTAAGGGGGAGGAACTTTGTTACCATTTTTGGAGAGCGAGGGCGGAGCTACGGGCGATTTAAACCACACACGCCACTTCGAAGTCAGCATCCAGAAGAAGTCATTCAGTCGAAACTCGTCGTTCAGATCAGATGGAGGGGAACTACTCCAGCGTGTGGACAAGCCAGGTGTCAGCTGTTTTCTTCAATATCGCTCGGAGGAGCTGAGAAGTCTGCTGCACCTCATTTTGGATGCATTGCTGCACTGCAAGTTTTCCTTTGCTGCTCTACTTTTTATGTATATTTTAGATGCTTGTTTTTCATGTTTTTAAGTAAGCCTTTTATTTTTGGGGGCCAATCAAGTGTTTGTTCCCTACATACTGCATCATATTCCTCCTCTCTCTCCACCTACCCATCATTGCTACTGCTCTCTGGCTCCTATTCATTTCCAAACCCAGAACATCCGCAGGGGGGTTGTATTCCCCTAAAGCGCTTCATACCAGAGCCGGTTATTTTAGGCTCTGGTAAATGTGAATTTTATTTCACCTGAGTTATCTCATCCACTCTCACTATAATATTGTTACAGGTTCACACATGTGTTTTGTGTTTATTTTTATTTTTCATGTTTATTGAATATACATTCATCCTGACCAAGCACTTCTGATAAGTATCATTTTATGCCCTTCACTTTATTTTTTATTTTTCATTTACTGTGTGATTTGGGGTATTCCACTATTGTTTTGCTGCCTTGATTTCTACCAAAAAAAGAAATCAAAGTTTGGGTGCGCGTTATAAACGAGGGATGGGGTGGCAGTGGCGGCCGGTCCATTGAGGGCGCAGGCGAATTGTAAGTTCGCACTGCGCCTTTTCCGGGCTGCAGCCGCTCACTGTACGCGAGGGCGAAGAAAAAAAAACGTCCCCTCGTCGCGTACAGTGGGCGGCCCGAACTGGGGGTGAGAATTCTTATTATCCGCTGTATGGTCGCCGCTTCATTTCCTCGTCTCGCCCGCACGTTACGGTAAGCATTGCTTTTGTACAATTCATTGTTTTGCGTACCGTAATTCAGTGTTCTTCATATTTTAATTGATATACTGGTACCCGTTAGATGGCAACTCAGGGTATCAAGAGAAAACGTTCTGCATATGACGCTTCATTCAAGCTCAAAGTTGTTGATCATGCTGAAATTCACGGAAATCGAGCAGCTAGCCGAGAATTCACTGTACCAGAGACGAATGTTAGAGAATGGAGAAAACAGAAAGTCGTCCTGAAAGATATGAATAAAACAAAAAAAGCACAACGAGGGAGACAAGCCATGTACCCAGACATGGAGAAGGAAATTTATGAATGGATCATTGACCAAAGAAGTAGTGGGTACATCGTCACATCACTCCACATTAGACTTCAAGCCCAAAAGTTTTGCAAAGATTCAAACTTCAAAGCCTCTAATGGATGGACACAAAAGTTTATGAAAAGGCATGGACTTGCAATACGCCAGAGAACAAAGATAGCACAGAAGCTGCCTAATGATTTAGAAGAGAAGATCGCTTCATTCCATACCTTTATAATCAACCAACGCAAGCAGATTCATTTTGAACTTTCACAGATAGGCAATATGGATGAGACCCCCATGTGTTTTGACCTACCAGGCAACAGGACAATTGACAGCAAAGGGAAGCACACAGTCCAGATTAGAACCACAGGCCATGAGAAAACTCATTTTACCGTTGTGTTATACTGTATGGCAGACGGTTTTAAACTTAAACCAATGGTGATTTTTAAGAGAAAGACTATTCCAAAAGGAGTTAAATTTCCACCAGGTGTCGTGATCCATTGTCATCCTAAAGGATGGATGGATGAAAAGGGCATCATTTTATGGTTAAATAAAGTTTGGAATACTAGACCAGTTGCACTACTGAAGAAATCCATGCTTGTATGGGACCAGTTCCGCTCACACCTGACAGACACTGTGAAGGACAAACTGAAAAGTCTAAAAACATTTCAAGCTGTGATTCCAGGTGGACTAACCTCTATTCTTCAGCCACTAGATGTCGTTTTAAACAAACCCTTCAAAGACAGAGTCAGGGAAAAGTGGATTACCTGGATGAAATCCGACGACAAAGAATTGACTGCAAAAGGAAACCTCAAGAAACCTGGCCTATCTCTAGTGACATCCTGGGTTAAAACATCATGGGAAGACATACCAAAAGAAATGATCATCAAGAGTTTTTTTAAGACAGGCATCAGCAATAAAATGGACGGCACAGAAGACGACCTGCTGTGGAATTCAGACTCAGAAGAAAGCGAAGAAACTGGAGAAACAGATGTTCCTGCCAACTGGGACACTGATGAAAAATTAACTCGAGAAGAATGGGAACAACTCTTTAGTGTATCTGATGATGAATCTGACTTTGAAGCATTTTAAATAAATATTGTTACCGGTAATTTTATTTCGGTATTGTGTTTATACCAGTTTACGTTGTCAATAAATTATTTTTATCATGGCGCACGTGTTCAACAACGTTTTTTTGTCAATTACAATGCTTGGTGTGAAACAAAATTTTATACCGATTTTTAATCGAAAATTAGGGGTGCGCGTTATACACGTGTGCGCGTTATACTCGAATAAATACGGTATCTTTTTTTAGTCACTTTATCACATTAAGCGCCTATCACTTATTCATCTTCACTATAAATCTAAGGCTAACTTAGCCTATTTTTGTGAATTGTAAATCAGTCTAGCAAAACCACTATATCAACAGAGTAGACGAGAGGAGGAGACTATCACCTGAAGAAGCTTTTTTGCATCGTGCACACCAACCCAGAAGAACTGATTTAAGGCAGAGAGGGACTTTTTAACATGGAGCAACTTGATATTTGCTACCACTGAGCATATTGCACCTTTTTAATTCAAGTTTGTGATATATCTTCGGAACCTTTTATCCTGCGTTCTATTGCTGGTTCAGGATGTCTGTTTCAGTTTATTCGAGTATGTCGGATGTAGTTGCCTAAGTGTTGATGAGTGTTTATTTATTTGAACAGTATGAGCAAATTTACAGCTGCTCTTTTCTAAGTGCAATACCAACGAAGGACAGGGGTGTATATGGTCTTCATTCAATGTTGTTATTTCTCTACTTCTCTCCTTTGTTTGTATATACGTTATGAACAAGTGGATGCCCATTGTTGTGAATATAAGTATACATCTTTTTTTGTGCATTTATAGCCCAGAGTCTGTAAAATGTGAAATTAGAAGTTGGAGTAGTTTGACATAGTAGTGTGCTAGTGTGTGCAACTTTTACACCCTTTAGTGTGACTAAATCTCCAATATTTTCATCTTACATGGGTATTTTAAATTAGAGCTTAGGAAAGCTATAGCACGTCTGTTTAATACCACTTCTGCTCTTCTAGTGGCTGTTTAGGCCTGTGAACCAATGTATAATGTATTCACAACAGTTATTTACAACAGCAACACTTTGGCTGGCCTGTGGCAAACTGTCCTTACCTTCTTCCTTATCATTTTTATTAGTACCTGTTTCATTCATTAATAGTGTGCTTCTGTTCAGGCAACTTTATTTGGGATATTGTAGGACACAATATGTTGCATTTGAGATGAAATAAACTGGAATATAAATTGTGATCAGAGCAGGAAATCCAATGAGCTAGGCAAAGCCCTGTGGCTAAGTTAGCAGATCCTCAGACCAAAGAATTCTGAGCTTTTAGCATGAATTTCCCTGGTGACTTGTTATTAATTAGTTGCTTGTTCTAGTAGCATGCTAATTAAGTAGAGCACTACATTTGTTGTTACCTTTACAAAATGTCCCAAGGGGACTGCTAAAATGGACAACTACCGAACATATATCTCTGCTTATCTATAATACAGTGTGCCTTAATATTTAATGCTGTTAGTTACAGACACTTAAGAATAATGTATTTATTGGTCTTTAATGTTCTGTCACAGAGCAGAGCTATTCTGATCAGCAGACTGAAGTAAACACCAATTCAGATTAAGAATGAGAGGCTGCTACATTTTTAAAATGTATTAGAAAAAAACATTATTAGAAATGTTTGATATTTATAGCTAGACATCCAGAATGGCTATTGCTAATAATTACACTTGAGGTTCTGCTGATATTGGGAGTAATACTGTTATAAATGTCTTATGATATGAGAAGTTAGACTGCAGTAAATGTTTGCTAACATTGGGAGTCACTGTAGTAAATATATGCTGATTCTGGAAGATAAACTGTAGCATGTGTCTGCTGATATTGGGAGTTAGACTGTAGGAAACATTTCCAGATATTGAGTATCACATTGTAGTATGAAGCACCATCAGAGCGACGATCGACGATGCAGGCAGACATCTGGTCAGCGAGCCCCCGCTCTGATTCGCTGTGCCCATTCTGACGTTTGTCAGCATGCAACAACCATGAACTGCTGTGTCCCGCATGTGAGACACCGCAGATAGTAAACCCGCGTGTATCTATTAAGATACACGCCGGGTTTACTTTCAAAGTGCGGGACATGGTTAGTTTAACCCTTGCTTCCTTCAAAGAAGTACATAAGGCACATTTTTGTCATTTTTTTTTAGGCATTAATGTATAATTTTTTGCCTGTTAATGCTTAATGCTAGTCATTAGATCACTGGTTGTGCGGCTATTACCTCACAGTTTAGAGTTAGTATAGTTGACTGTGTTATTGGTGGGCACTGATTTACATAAGCCCATTCATTTATTGTTTAACACACTTTTTGAGTTAACAGCTGGCATTGAATCCAGGCCATAAAGATCCAAATAGCTAGATCAGGCAACAGACATGTTATTTAGAATCTTGGTGAAGAGTCAAGGTGAATGACCCAAGATTCTAAACAACATGTCAGCCCCCTGACAAATATATTTTCAGTATTCTTCCCAGTGGCAGAGCTATAAGAGTCATGGGGGGTGCCCAAAATTCACAGTACTCAGCATCACTAATTCCTCTCCCCGTGGAAAATGAGTGCTTCCATTAACACAGATTCATATTTTCTTTCTGTATGGCAGCCTGTGTAAGATACTGAGGTTGGCAAGATATAATTATATTTCACCTCCGCTATATGTACTAGAAGGAAGAGGGAGCACAAAAAAGAACAAGTCAGAATGTTGACTCGAAACTCCTATCTTCCACATTAGGCAGCAAAGATAACATCTCTAAAAAGGCATCTGTACCAAAAAACATCCCCACTGAATGAATACGCTGTTGATCCCTTACCAGAATTAAACATATATACAGTATATCAAAACATTAAACATGCAGTGGTACTCATGCTACATGGTGTTTAAACGGGCTGCTATGTTTTAACAAATGGCACAATGATTTCATTAAGCAATAGGGGAGAATGACAGAATGATTTACAGATTTTATACTCTGCCCATTAGATAACATTGCTAGCATAAATCAAATATATGAACTCTGATCTCATTTAGAGAAATAGAAGATACATTACTAAGATTTACACCTTGTTCAAACTTCAGTATCCAAGGATAATCAGGTTTCTTTCCCAGATAAATTGTATTTCCTTTTATTGCTAATACTATAATACCGCAGACATTACATTCCTCTTTTGTTTTATTCTAAAATCAGTATCACTTTATTAATTCTACATACTGCAAAAATCTGTAGTTTTATAATGTTAGTTTGCTGAATTCGAAAAAACTGTTGATTGTTGGCAGTTCACTTATTAGTGAATACTCCCCAGAGTGATCATCCGCAAACCACTGGATGTTTGGGTGATCAGTGAATCACAGAGTCAAGATCAAATAGAAGAAAAAAATGTGCATTGTAA
Organism: Pelodytes ibericus; assembly: GCA_036172795.1. Taxonomy (NCBI): domain Eukaryota; kingdom Metazoa; phylum Chordata; class Amphibia; order Anura; family Pelodytidae; genus Pelodytes; species Pelodytes ibericus. The sequence goes on along the minus strand of CM069861.1, from coordinate 167,300,262 downwards.
GGGGTGATATTAGATACCAAATGACCAGAGCAACTGAAGCACCATGAGTTGGAGATATTTTATCTTACTACCTCTTCTAAGTGCAGCTCTTCATGTCACATTAAGCATTAGATTACAAGTGACATTTCTACCACAAAATATCTGTGTGGAGTGAGCGAGTCATTGAGGTGTCTTATCTTATATGTTTGGTATAATCCATCAAGACAACTAGACAAAATCTAATTCACATCCATCATTATGTTGTAGTCCAAAATCAAGAGATTGCTGGTGTTGGGGGAACAACACGAACTGTGGATTTGCACGGATGTATTGTGACCACATTGCCATTGTACAGAGCACTGGTGAGACCTCACTTGGAGTATTGTACGCAGTACTGGAGACCGTATCTCCAGAAGGATATTGATACTTTGGAGAGAGTTCAGAGAAGGGCTACTAAACTGGTTCATGGGTTGAAGGATAAAACTTACCAGGAAAGGTTAAAGCATCTTAACATGTATAGCTTGGAGGAAAGACGTAACAGGGGGGATATGATAGAAACATTTAAATACATAAAGGGAATCAACACAGTAAAGGAAGAGAGTATATTTAAAAGAAGAAAAACTACCACAACTAGAGGACATAGTCTTAAATTAGAGGGGCAACGATTTAAAAGTAATATCAGGAAGTATTACTTTACTGAGAGGGTAGTGGATGTATGGAATAGCCTGCCAGCAGAAGTGGTAGAGGTAAACACAGTCAAGGATTTTAAGCATGCGTGGGATAGACACAAGGCTATCCTAGCTATAAGACCGGGAAAGGGGAACTAATAAAAGTACTCAAAAAAAAAAAAAAATTGGGCAGACTAGATGGACTGAATGGTTCTTATCTGCCGACACATTCTATGTTTCTATGTTTCTATGTTTCTATGTCATTCGGGGCGCTTACTTTACAGGTGCATTGCTGATTTTTTTTTTTAAAGACATTGAGTTTGATTCAATAAAGCAATATATTATTTTTTACCTCAACATTTTCTATTATAGTCTATGGAATTCAATGATATGAGATAAATTAACTCAGTTAATTGAATAGACCCCATTATATATTGTCACAGTCTAATTTACTCACAAATATCAAGTTTGCTGTTTCAGTTGATTTTCCCATTGAGCTCTCAGCATTTAGCTGGAACCTGAGAGGAAGAAAAGAAACATTTTAAAAGTGTTTCAAAAAGAGGAAGAAAGTATAAGAGATGCAAATTTATACTTGCAATATAGGCATACATGTATTGCACAGCAGCCTGTACAGAACACATATCTTCAAGTTTGTGCCACTAGTTGGACAGATGGGGTTGCCAGGTCAGCCACAATTCTTGATAGACACATATATATTGCATATGCTTCTCTGCAAAATGTGTGTTCAGGGGGAACCAGTTAATCAATTAATTGTGTTAGGAAAACTACAAAATGCCTAAATTAGGTGAAAAATGTGTTTTCAAATGTGTCTGTGTCCAGTGCCGGACTGGAAATAATAACCAGCCCTGGAAATAGTTTTTTACCAGCCCCATAACATAACATCATTGTACTAGACCCACAGCATAACATTATTTTTTTGTTCACGAAATGGAAAACCATGCATTTTAAAAGCACATCTGAAGAGTGTATTATTTATAGATAAGACTTATATATATATATATATATACCCCTGCATACTGCAATATATACCCCCAGTATGTACTCAAGGTAAAATCTCACACACTGCCCTCCATGCACAGGGCAATACATAGGCTCCAGTATGTTCACAAGATTATATGAATTGTCCTGTACAGGGATATATACCAGGGCAGTATTTTAGAAATAACCTTTTGTACATACTGAGGGTATATATTGTCCTGTGCAGGGATATATATATATGGGCAGCGTCTGGGATATAACCTTGTGTACATATTGGTTGGATATATTGACTTATCCCGGCAACCAGAATATATTAACAGGACTTACCCCAGCACACAGATTGCACTCACAGAATTTACCCCAGCATGCAGACTGCACTCACAGGACTTGCCTCAGAATGCAGATTGCATTCACAGGACTTGCCCCAGCACCTAGGACTTACCCCAACATGCAGATTGAACTCAAATAACTTACCCCAGCATACAGATTGCATTCACAGGACTTATGCCAGCACTGAGATTGCACTCACAGAACTTGCCTCAGCACATAGCCCACTCCTGAGATTGTACAACAGGACTTGCCCCACAGGGGCGGATCCAGAGTCTGTTCTCCGGAGTGGCACTGGCCATGTCTGTCTGTCTGTCTTTTCCTCTCGCCCCTCATGTGTGTATTCTCCCCCCCCCCCCCTCATTGCCATTTCTGTAGTCTCTCTCCCCTCTCATTTTCATAGTCTCTCCCTCCCTCTCATTTCCATTTCTGTAGTCTCTCCCTCCTCATGTGTGTAGTTTCTCTCTCCCTTTCATTTCCATTTATGTAGTCTCTCTCCCCCTCTCATTTCCATTTCTATAGTCTCTCCCTCCGCATGTGTGCAGTGTCTCTCTCCCTCTCATTTACATTTATGTAGTCTTTCTCCCCCTCTCATTTACATTTCTGTAGTCTCTCTGCCCTCTCATTTCTGTAATTTCTCTCTTCTCTGTAGTCTCTTTCTGTCCCCTCTGTATACTTCTGCTCCCTTATGTATTTTCTGCTCCCCTCTGTAGTCTCTGCTCTCCTCTGTAGTCTCTGCTCTCCTCTGTAGCTTCTGCTCCTCTCTATAGCCTCTCTCGCTCCCCTCTGTATTATTTTGCTCCCCTCTGTATTCTTTGCTCCCTTCTGTATTCTTTGCTCCTCTCTCTAGTCTCTACACCCCTCTGTAGCCTCTCTCACTCCCCTCTGTAGCCTCTCTCGCTCCCCTCTGTAGCCTCTCTCGCTCCCCTCTGTAGCCTCTCTCGCTCCCCTCTGTATTCTTTGCTCCTCTCTCTAGTCTCTACTCCCCTCTGTAGCCTCTCTCGCTCCCCTCTGTATTCTTTGCTCTCCTCTGTATTCTTTGCTCTCCTCTGTAGTTTCTGCTCCCCTCTGTAGTCTCTGCTCCCCTCTGTAGTCTCTGTTCCCCTCTGTAGTCTCTGTTCCCCTCTGTAGTCTCTTTTCCCCTCTGTAGTCTCTGCTTCCCTCTATATTATTTGCTTCCCTCTGTATTCTTTGCTCCCCTCTGTATTCTTTGCTCCCCTCTGAAGTCTCTGTTCCCCTCTGTAGCCTCTGCTCGCCTCTGTATTTTGTGCTCCCCTCTGTAGTCTCTGCTCCCTTCTGTAGCCTTTGCTCCCCGCTGTATTCTTTGCTCCCCTCTGTATTCTCAGCTTCCCTCTGTAGCTTTTGCTCTCCTCTTTATTATTTGTTCCCCTCTGTAGACTCTGTTCCCCTCTGTAGCCTTTCTTGCTCCCTTCTGTATTCTCTCGTCTTCTCTTTCATTTCGTCTCCTCGTGCCCACCCCTTCCGCACCCAAGAATGACTTCCGGTGGCTGAATCAGTTAAAGCAGCGGCCATCGCTTTAAATAATTCGGTGGTCATCGCCGCTTCAACTGATTCGGGGGCCGACACCACTTTAACTGATTCATCTGTCGGAAGGGAGACAAATTTGTTAAAGCGGCAACTTTTTTTTTACATTTTTCATAATTTTTACGATTTTTTTATAGTAAATTATATGATATGATATAATGAAAATAGGGGTATCCTAAGAAAACCCTTCTTATGCAGATAAAAACACAATATAGTATCTGTGAGTACATTCAATTAGAAAGAAATATTACAGCTAAACACAAATACCACATAAGTGTTAGAACACCCACTGTCACAAATGGTACAACATTTTTAAAACAGTCTAGTCACTAAGGGGTTGATTATTTGTCTTATGCTGTATGTGGTGTTTAAATGGGCACATCAGTTACTGTTTAGTTAATCCCAAGATCGTTTTCATTAATTCCCTAGTTTTGAGTGTACTCAAAATGCTTGAATGTTCAGGAAAATGGGAAACTTCAGGTCCACCTACTAGCCTGATTTTCTAATTTTTGACCATACAATTCTGCATGCCCAGAGCATTTCCCATTTTAAATAATGAGGTAATAATTGGGTAGGCATGAGTGTACTTTCAAACTTTTACCCTGTATTCAGATATCACAAAAATGCAGTGTATCTATATAACTCTGTAGAAAATATGTGGGGACACCCAATGCATAACTATACACATATTATATTAAACATAGAGGAATCCTCATTAACTTTTAGAAAATGCCTCTGATTGCCTCTAAAGAGTATTCTTGTGAATATGACCTCAGAGGAGGTAAATTTTGCTCTGGTAAGAAACCAGCAAAAAAAAAAAAAAGTATGGTAAATATGGTAGCATTAGATAAAACTGATTGAAACATTTTTAAGTAAGTTTTATCCCCTTTGCAACAATTGAGGTAGTCAGCAACATCTTGTAAAAAAAATACATATAATCAGCTAGGGTTAGGTCTAGAATTAGAGCTAGGGTTAGGGATGGGGTCAGGGCCACCAGTCGTGGAAGCCCCCTTAAAAAAAATTAATAAAAAAAACTTGAGGGGAGATCAGAAAATCTCCCCTCACCATCCTCATGCTGGTGAGCAGGCAGCACAGAGTCCATGCACTTCCCAGGCACACAAACATGTTCACATGCTGCCTCTGTTATCCCTATGCGTGTCTGACTTCAGAGCCCCGGGAGTCATGTGAACTACCAGTGCTCAGACTTCAAAGTGGTTGTGGTAGGTGATAGGTGCAGGTCTCTGCACAGCCCAAGCACACAGAAAACATACCATGTTGCCTACCACTAGACGCCAGAGAGCTGTGAATGCTGACTGGGGTAAGTTCTGGGTGTGCAATGTGGGTAATGGGGCATGTCCTGTTGTGCTGAGGCATGTAATGGGTGTGGAATGTGGGTGATGTGGCATGTCTTGTGGTAAGTCCTGGATGTGCAATAGGGTTGATGGGGCATGTTCTGGGGTAAGTCCTGGGTGTGCAATGTGGGTGATGGTGTACGTCCTGAGTCTTCAATGTGTGTGATGGGGCATGTCCTGGGGCAAGTCCTGGGTGTGCAGTGTGAATGGTGAAGCCTGACCTTAGCTGCTGTGGTAAGTCCTGGGTATGCACTGTGGGTGATGGGGCATGTGCTGGGCCAGTCCTGGGTGCGCAATTTTGGTGATGGGGCATGTGCTGGGGTAAGTCCTGGGTGTGAAATATAGGTGATGGGGCATGTCCTGAGGTAAGGTCTTAGTGTGCAATGTGTGTGATGGTGCATGTGTTAGGGTAAGTCCTGGGTGTGCAGTGTGGGTAATGGGACCAGTGGCGGATCCAGGGGGGGGGCAACGGGGCAATTGCCCCCCCCCCCCCCCCGAGAAGAGAAAGAAAAAAAAAACGCTTTAAAAAAAAAAAAACGACCCGCTTGCAGGCAGAGACATAGGTGAGAAGGGATCGGAAGATCCCCCTCACCTTCTCTGCCTGTCTGCCAGGCTGCACGGGGAGCCGAACAGGCAGCACAGAGAAAGCTCCGTGCTGCCTGTTCGGCTCCCCGTGCAGTCTGACACGGAAGTGCCGACAGGTCACGTGACCGGCGCGCTGACGTCATACGCGCGCCGGGTCACGTGACCTGTCGGCACAACCGCCTGAGAGCCGAACAGGCAGCATGGGGGAGACCATGCTGCCTGCCACTAGCCACCAGGGGATAAGGTTAGTGCTGGGGAGATGGGGGGCAAATAGTCTGGGGCTTAATAAATGGCTAATAACACTGCATATTGGGCAAATTTGAAGGGGCATATAAAATGGCAACTAACAGTGGCAAATTACTGGGCAAATTGGCAGGGGAATATAAAATGGCAACTAGCACTGGCATATTACTGGGCAAATTGCAAAGGGCTTTTTAAATGGCAATGAACACTGGCATATTTCTGGGCAAATTGGAAGGGAGTTATAAAATGGCAACCAACACTGGCATATTACTGGGCAAATTGGAAAGGGCTTATAAAATGGCAACGAACACTGGCATATTACTGGGCAAATTGGAAAGGGCTTATAAAATGGCAATGAACACTGGCATATTACTGGGCAAATTGGAAGGGGGTTATAAAATGGCAACTAGCACTGGCATATTATTGGGCAAATTGGCAGGGGCATATCAAGTGGCAACTAGCACTGGCATATTATTGGGCAAATTGGAAGGGGCATATAAAATGGAAACTAACACTGGCATATTACTGGGCAAATTGGAAGGGGCTTTTAAAATGGCAACTAACACTGGCATATTACTGGGCAAATTGGAAGGGGCTTATAAAATGGCAACTAACACTGGCATATTACTGGACAAATTGGCTGGGGCATATAAAATGGCAACTAATTGTTTTTGGTTATAAAAATGGCAAAAAAAATAAATAAATAAAAAATAAAATGGCAACTAGTACTGGCATATTATTGGGCAAATTGGAAGAGGCGCATTAAATGGCAAATAACACTGGCATATTATTGGGCAAATTAGCAGGGGCATATTAAATGGCAAATAACACTGGCATATAATTTATTGGGCAAATTGTCAGGGGCATATTAAATGGCAAATAACACTGGCATATTATTGGGCAAATTGGCTGGGGCATATTAAATGGCAACTAACACTGGCATATTATTGGGCAAATTGGCTGGGGCATATTAAATGGCAAATAATACTGGCATATTATTGGACAAATTGGCTGAGAGAGCCATAAATGGGAAGGGAGAAGAGAGAGACATAAATGGGATGGTAGAGGAGAGACGGACAGACATGGGTTGGCAGAGGAGAGACAGACAAACATGGGATGGCAGAGGAGAGACAGACAGATATGGGATGGCAGAGGAGAGACAGACAGATATGGGGAGAGGAGATAGACAGACATGGGAAGGGAGAGGAAAGAGACATAAATGGGAAGGGAGAAGAGAGAGACATAAATGGGATAGTAGAGGAGAGACAGACAGACGGGATGGGAGAGGAGAGGCAGAGAGATGGTAAATGAGAGGAGAGACAGACGGACATGGGAAAGAAGAGGATACATAGACGGACATGGAAGTGAAGAGGAGAGAAACGGATATGGAAGGAAGAGAGACAGAGGGACACGGGGAGTGAGAGGAGTGTGACAGACATGGGAGAGAGGATAAGACAGACGGACATGGCAGAGAGGAAAAGACAGATGGACATGGGAGAGAGGAAAAGACAGACTGACATGGGAGAGAGGAAAAGACAGACGGACATGTGCCCCTCCCGAGATCAGACTCTGGATCCGCCCCTGAATGGGACATGTCCTGGGATGCTGGGGTAAGTCCTGGGTGTGCAGTGTGGGTGGTGGGGCATGACCTGAGATGCTGTGGTAAGTCCTGGGTGTGCAATGTTGGTGATGGGGCATTAGCTGAGTTGCTGGGGTAAGTCCTGGGCATGCAATGTGGGTGATGGGGCATGTGTTGGTGTAAGTCCTGGATGTGCAATTGGGTTATGGGGCATGTCCTGTGGATTTAAAGTGGGTGCAGGCTGAGGTAGGTCCTGGGTGTACAGTATGGGTCATGTTCTGGTTGCACAAGGATGTGCTATGTGATGTGGGGAAATACTGAAAGGCGGAATAGAGCGGGGAGGGGGTGTAGGGGGGCACAGACCATTTGGTCTGTAAGGGGCACCACTATTTCTGATGGCAGCCCTGGTTGGAATTACAATGTCGCTATTGGTAATTTTGTGGGGGAAACGGTTAGGAAAAGGCAATGTGCTAGTTGCCATTATTGCCATACTTGCATAAAGCAGCATAAAAAAATATAAACAAGTGGTATATCTAAACTCAGGAAAAAATATTAGAATCTACTTAGTAAGTATCTTCATTAGCTTTTGTAGATTTCTAAAATATAAAAGTTAAAAAGATTATTTTTTTATAGTAAATAACATAATATGATCAAAATAATGGTATCTAAAGGAAGCTCTTGCTATCCTGGAAAAAAACATTATATTTGAATGGTTACAGTAAATGAGAAATCGGAAAATTAAAGCTAAACACAAGCATCGCAGAAGTGTCAAAACAGCCATTGTCCAGAACTTCCAAAACATTTTAAAATGTCAGGTCACGAAGTGGTTAATATGCCTTAATCAATTTATTAAAATAACTCTGGATTGTCAATCTACAATGTTCTGTTCCCTGTAATTTTGTTATATTGATGGCCAATGTAGAAGAGAATGGCATAAATGTCTCCAACTTAACACTGATGTTCTTTTAACCAACCATAACAAAATGATAAAAAAAAATGTATTGTTATTAATTATGGGTAAGTACTACCTAAGCTGATAGGTATATACCCCCACCCTATTCCATGTAAAGACTTGTGGCTCATAATGCTTCAATTATATATTTTTTTAGCTGTGAAATGATTACTTCAACATTTTGTTTTTGTTGCTTATGGTTAAGAGCTCTAAATAGACACAGGGTTATTTACTTGTGTTCAGCTGCTCGGTGGATGGCTAACACACATAGTAAAGTTTAAAAAAAAAAACACTGTTCTTGATCAGCAAATTACCATAAATCTATAACACACTAGAGATAAAGAGGCATTTGTATCCATTACAAGCCACAAAACTACCGAGACAGATGGAAATTAGACTTGCTAATGCGGCATTCTAAACCCATCTTGTCTGGTTTTGTTAAAGGAAAGTCAACAGGGATGAAAAAAAGTAGGAGGCTCCCTCTAGTGTTAGCTATTGTGAAATACATCTTTTAACTGAATATCTAAGGTGCAAACAAACTACTGTTAAAAACTCAATCGGTTAAGGAGCAAATATTACTAAATTGTTTTGAATATGTGAGTCAAAACAATGAAATAAGCTATATGTACAGTAAGAACATCTTGCCATCATCAATACAAAAACATTGTAAGGACACTTTACCTCCATAGGACAGTGTAGAATTTTTCAGTGTCAATCTTTATAATAAGCTAAGACATTAAGTTATTACTAATCAGTAGAATTACTGCCCAAAATGCAGACTACAATAAGAGCCAATCAATAGAATAATGCCCAATTATTGGAATTACTTGTAAATTGGGGGATACAATTAATGGCAATCAGTGGTATTTACCTCTATGAACAATATAATGGAAGCAATCAATACAATTACAACTTATGAGTTCCATATTTCAACCATTTAAGAACTTTTACACAATTACCTATAGTTTCCTAGTAAGACAGGCTACTCTGCGATTACATATATCATTTGAAAGGAAAGTCAGTTTATTGAGATTGCACAAAGTACCTAATGTATTGCTTCTGTAATTAATTTTAAATAAATACATTAAATAGATCAACTTCCGATGTGCAGTGTATTTTAATACATATGAAACTTTTATTTTTGCAAATGTTTTAGAAAAAAACCCACATAATTTTGTCTATTAAACTAATGGCTCATTGGGCTTATGCATCCACTGTGGACTCTATTCAATCGTCAGGTTTGATTTCTGGGCCCTTCATCCTACTGAGGTAGATAAAATGAGTACCACTAAACCTGGCAATAGTGACATCCCCTGGACGTCCATGAGAATGAGATAGAATTTCAACATGTCTTCCCTGGTTAAACACATTGTTATTATTATTATGTGGATGGAGATATGGAAATTAATCCATGTGAATCCCAGAAATATCTGTGCCATAGAAACATGAAAACATTTTATTGGGCTAAAATGCATAGTGTTATGGAACTGAAGGAGTCCCCATCAGTATTCAGTATTCCTATAGTGTTACTCAAAGTAACCTTGGTGGGACATTGTTCTGGAGACTTCCATTTTATTTTGTTCTGGAAGCAGAAAGGCACCATCCAAATAAAAGGGTTCAAGACCAACCATGAAATTATTTATCCCATCCCAAAATGGGGAGTGATAACTAGAATGAAATATTTGCATTTTTGACAGAAAACCCACTAAGAAAAATCTCCGCACTCCCTTTATCTTCTTCAAAGGTTCTTTATCAATATACAGTGTCAAGGGGGGTTTCATACACGGAGAGGTGCCAAATGCAAGCTTAAAGCTAGGCACCGGGCTTGTGACTACAACAGTTTCTACATGTACTGAGCCACTTTGATACACCCATACAGAATGCAGCCTGGTTTACTTTAGGTTGCCATTATTAAGAGAATGCATATCAGTTATCGATGATCTTATCTATGGTTTTGAAAGAGAGATGAAACAAAAGCGAAATTCCCTGTGTGGTAAACTACCATCGGCATTTCCCTATTTATAGCAATTTAATTAAATAACTCTTCATTTCCCCCTTAGGAAGGCAAAAAAAAAATTAATGGGGATGAGGTCAGGTTAGGAACTGGATATACTTTTCTGACGAGGAATTGGCCATTTTTGGCAGGACATTTGCATCAGCAGTGATATTGGATTTGAATAGTAACTATTACTCTGATCTGAGCAGTCATGAATGTTTAACACATGAGAATATTCAACCTGCAGAGGCACCCATGACTATTTTGAGTGGGGAATTACTTTACACCATACCCATACACCAGTGAGCCCAGACCTTTTTTCTTGTTTGCATGAGAATATTTAGGGGAAGAAATAAGTAATACAGGTTCCTATTCTATATTTATTTCTTTTGCTTTTTTATGGTGGTAGCAGTACTTTTTTCTACTTTTGTGAGTGTGCTCTTTTTGAAGTGGTTTGGTTATTTTTTTGTGTCTTCTGTATACAATATATGTTTAATTATTTAATAAAAGTGAAGTTTTAAGGGGTATCCACATCCACTCATATTAGCTTTCTTCAGTTTAATTTGGGTTACCCAAATATGGGCCCTTTACATTATAGAATAAATATTAAGTGACAGTGGCTTTTAATTTCCCAACTATCTAGATTTGATAACTACAATATGGATAACATTTAAAATGGCATCAGACGATTATCCCAGGGCATGATAGGACTAATAAACCATTTCTGTTACTTGTATTTGGTATTGCTTGGTTAATTAAATGCCAACTGAATGTAATTTTACAACATTGCCAATATATATTTAAACTATGCCACACCTTTCATTGTCATAAGATTACACCATAAAAATACCAATGGAATGTTTTCCCTCACATAGTAAAATGAAAAAAAGAAATAATAATGTGGCAGCATTTATCCATGAACTTTCCATCTAGTACAGTTTCAGAATATATATACACATACACACATGTCCTAGCAGGAGTCCTTATAGTTCACTTAACTGGTTTCATCAATGAAATAATGATTGCGCTGCAAACTGCCATAGAGCAGCATGCTGCCACCCATTTCCCTTCATGTCAAAAACTGAGTTAGAATGGGTCATTAACTCCACTATAGGAAGGTGTTTTATGTTTGATGGTAACCCCTTCCATACCAGAACTGTCAGCAATATCATACAGGAATAGCTGATAAAAGTCACTTTAAACATGTCTATAAACCAGTTACATTTTTTAATAATTCTGAATAATGTTCAATAATGTTGCTATATATTTTTATGTATGCATACATATATTTTGGGTAACCATTGGTTATTTTAGCAGTTTTTTTTAACTTCTTTTTTTTTTATTATTAAGCACAATACTGGCCTAATAAAATATATGTAAAGATAAACCACAGTTCTAGAAATGTATTTTTTTTTTAGATGGATCATGTTCTATTTACAAAGACTAAAAGTTTAGTTTTCTCATAATACACTTTTAGTGGATGGCTATTGTCTGATGGCCATTTTTGCTGGACATGTCCATGTAAATCCCGCTTGTGCTGCTTGCCAATAGAAACAATTCATTTTTATAGGTCTATAAACAGAAAAACGTTCACCACTGAAAGGGGCATGTCATGGACTGAAACATAGGATATTCTTTAAATAGACATCATATAGTGAAAATAATAATAATAAAAATGAAGTTTGTGCATTTAAATGTTAAATGTTTTGTAGAATATCAAACCATCTTTTAAAATTGTCCTTTATTTTCGTTATATCTTGCACTTGGCTGCTAGTTAATAATGTGACCTATGTCAGCTTCATTTCTTCTAAAACCTAAAGCTAGAATTCATTTTGTCAGTTTTTGATAGAGGTAATTTTCAGAGGAGATGATATAGAGTGTGTCCACATACTTGTAATCTTTTCTTTCCTATTCTGGCTTAAAACTGGGAAACATTTGCTGTCTTATGGCCTCATTTCTGTAAGGCCAGGAAACAACTTTAAGCCAGCCCTGTACATGCATTGCGCCAATGCACATGTATAGCTGTAGCAAACACCATACAGTGCAATATTATCCACATACCAGCTAAGATTTACCTTTTCATTATAGGATGATTCTGAAAATGAACAGAATGAATTGATCCAATCAATAGAACCTTTCAAGAATTCTGGGATCTGTCTAACATGGAAATCTAATGGCATGCCATCCCAGGAGTAGTCAGTGAGATTAATGCCTATGCACAATTCATCCATCTTAAAAGTTTCATGAAGTCAAATTAGACAAATACCAAATAATCAGAACAACACCAATTAAAAAATAATAATGCATGTGCAAAAAAAGAAGCTCTTTACAGCTCAGGGACATTGTAACTGTTTGACTAAAGCCAGTCAGTCATGTATAGCCTAGTTACAGTTTCTAGTTTCAGGCATTACAGTGCTGATTAGTTTAATTTAGTGCCTGCTGGTGACCCTCATTAGGATACACATTTAAATATATACATATACAATATTATCCCATATTGTTATTTTCCTTATTTTATTAATAGACATAAACGTAAAAAGGAGATATGATTCAGCTGAATTAAGTGAATATGCACTTTAGTAAATGGCCGAATGGTATTTTCTTCAGCCTTTAACTTCACCCAGTTCATATTCTGTAAAGTGTAAATAAATAGCAGTGTGTTTAAACCTAGCATTAACAGATATGGAGTGGTCCTTCAACCGGAAGTATGAAAAAAAAAAAGATGTCTTGTTAAAATGCATGTTACATATTCCTTAACAATTTGCTTGTGGGCATAAATCTCAAATATTTTACCATCTTAAAGGGACACTCCCACCAAAAAATGAAAAGGTTTTTTTTTTTATATTGTTGATTTCAGATATGTCTTTTGTTCTTGTTATGTGACTGTATTTAACACCTTCACGACAATGTCAAGACAATAGGTAGCAGCGAAATTTCAGCTCTGGGGCACCCACGATCGCTCTGTGCAGCATGCTCCTGCAATATGGCTGTATCCTCTTGTGGGTAGGGCTTCGGAAGTGAAAATTCCCTTCCGATGCTCTGAATCTGTTGCTTGACTGCCCCTACAGCCAGTCAGCAACATTGAAATGAGAAAAAAAGGCTTAATTAGCTAAAATGTAGGGTCAGGGTTAGAATAATTGTCAGGGTTAGCATAAGGGATAGAGTCAAAATTAAATTAAAATTATAATACATTAAGGATTAGCATAAGGGTTATAGTTGGGGTTAAATTTAGGTTTCGGGTCAAAATGTCACTGTGGGAAAAGAACAAAAAAGTTTTTTGCCCTTTAACTCGCAAAAAACGGTAGGAAAAAGGAAACAAGCATATTTCTGAACTCGGGACAAAATTTTGAAACTATTTAGATGGGGTCTTTTTTAATGATTGTATTTGTGTAAATTATTTTTTAGGTCAAAGTGATAAAAATATATGATGATCATAATGAAAGCCCTTCTTGTGACAATAAAAACAACATATAATTTGTGTGGGTACAGTATATGAGAAAAAAGAAAATTACAGCTAAACACAAACACCCCAGAAATGTCAAAACAGCCCTTGTCACCATGGGAAATACAAGGTCAAAAGGTCTTGTCACTAAGGGGTTATTAAAATATGTAACTAAACAAATGTGACTGGGTGCTGCCATTTTGTGAAATATAGTGTTATTGGGTGCCATCCCCTACTGACTTTACAGCACAAATTTCTCACTTTCATCCAGGATTTTGTATGATGTTGCATCATGAGAAATATTCACAAAATGGAGCCAGGAGACACCTCATTGGAAAACCTAATTTTAGTTTTCCTTTTATATGCAATTAATTCAGTCATATAGAAAAAACAGTGGCATATAATTTATAAATGTTTTTGTTTTAAATGACCAGGTTATCTCGTTACATCTTAGTGGTAAGTGGTAGTGTCCCTGTCACAAAACACTGTGATTCTGGAAGCCAGCTGGAAAAGGTAAGTTAAACTGTCATTGAATGCTTGTGTATCCTCATTGGTCCACCTCCCAGACTGGTGGCAGGTTTAATTGTATTATCCACTGTGTTAAAGTTAATCCCTTTAAGCATATTGTTCAGTCTCCCCTTTTATCAAGATGTTACTGTGTACATGTGCTGTCCTGTCTACAATAAACTGTTCTTCTTGCTTGTGACAAACCTTGGTAACTGTGTCTACTTCTGGGGATCGCTATATTTTGGTTGACGTCCAGGGGGTTGGTGAGGAAGCTGAAACTCTATTCCTGAGGCAATATCGAATCCCTTACAAATGAGAATTAATATCAGGCTGCCTTGCCTTCTCGTTACACTGGTGGGAGTGGCGGGATATCCTCCTGTACCAGCCCGTAGAGCAGCGGTGAGCAACCTACCCTCTCAGGATGGCAGAGAGTTACAAACTAATGACTGTAGCTGCTTTCTAGGACCTGCTTGGCTAGAGGGGACAAGATGCCCTTGTTGCTGATGATACAAAGATTTGCTGCAGGGTTGATATTCAGGGAGGGATAAGCCAAATGGCAAATGATTTAGCTAAACTAGAAAAATGGTTAGAGCAGTGGAAACTGACATTTAATGTGGACAAGTGCAAGATTATGCACCTTGGGCGTAAAAACCCAAAAGCAGAATATAGACTATTTGGTACAGTCCTAACCTCAACATCTGAGGAAAGGGATTTAGGAGTAATAATTTCAGAGGACTTGAAGGTAGGTAGGCAATGCAATAGAGCAGCAGGAAATGCTAGCAGAATGATTGGTTGCATAGGGAGAGGTATTAGCAGTAGGAAGAGGGAAGTGCTCATGCCATTGTACAGAGCACTGGTGAGACCTCACTTGGAGTATTGTACGCAGTACTGGAGACCGTATCTCCAGAAGGATATTGATACTTTGGAGAGAGTTCAGAGAAGGGCTACTAAACTGGTTCATGGGTTGAAGGATAAAACTTACCAGGAAAGGTTAAAGCATCTTAACATGTATAGCTTGGAGGAAAGACGTAACAGGGGGGATATGATAGAAACATTTAAATACATAAAGGGAATCAACACAGTAAAGGAAGAGAGTATATTTAAAAGAAGAAAAACTACCACAACTAGAGGACATAGTCTTAAATTAGAGGGGCAACGATTTAAAAGTAATATCAGGAAGTATTACTTTACTGAGAGGGTAGTGGATGTATGGAATAGCCTGCCAGCAGAAGTGGTAGAGGTAAACACAGTCAAGGATTTTAAGCATGCTTGGGATAGATACAAGGCTATCCTAGCTATAAGACCGGGAACGGGGGACTAATAAAAGTACTCAAAAAAAAAAAAATTGGGCAGACTAGATGGACCGAATGGTTCTTATCTGCCGACACATTCTATGTTTCTATATGTTTCTATGCGGGGGGCCTCAAGCACCCAGAGCTCTTAACCGCCTTGGTCGAATTGGACTAGGCAAGCGGATTATCTACTGACCCCAGCAATATTTGGGGTCAAATCTGCATATGGTCCCGATCCCCCCTTCGAGGTTATCAACCGGATAATTCAAGTGGCGAAACGAGAGCAGGATAAGGAGCTAAATGCCCTCAACCTACCGGAGGGGCAGAGCATCAGCGACGATGCCATCTCTGACCAGAGCACCACCCCCGCTACCCTTCTCAAAGTCACCCACCAGTCGTTCAAAGCTTACGACGATGCCCTGGGAGATATAGACAGATTCCTCCAGGATTTTGAAAGGCAGTGCCAGATGAACCAAGTTGATGTTCTGGATTGTGTTCCCTTCCTGGTGGGCAAGCTCTCCGGATGAGCATCGGAAGCCTACCGGGCAATCCCAGATGAGTACAGCCGGGATTATGGGGAAATCAAAAAGAGATTTCTGGATTGCTATGCCATCACCTCGGACACTTATCGGAGGCAGATTCGAGAAGCCTGGTTTGGGCTCAAGGATACGCACACAGAATGGGCTCACTGGATGAGCTGTGCTGCCCGCAGTTTGCTACACTGGTGAGAAGCCACCACCTTTGAGGAAGTGGTCCAGCAGATGCTACTGGAGCAGTTTTTTCATCATACCCGGGTGAAGTTAAACACTGGGTAAGGGATCACAACTCATAAACTTTGGATGAAGCCACCCGGCTTGCTGATAAGTTTATAAACATACAGAGACCCTAGTCCCCAGTTCAGCCAAACTCCAGACCTACGTTCAGGAGCCCCTACACCTTCCCCAACAACCCTGTTTGCCTGGTGGGCTCCCCCCAAGATTTGCCCCTGTGATCCCTGGGAGGGTGAGCCCCACTCTTCCCTGACCTCCTGGCCCCAGGAGCGGCTGCCACCAATGTGGGCAGACCAGGCACATGAAGTGAATTTGTCCTTCCTTACAAACCCAGCTGCCCCTGTCTGCTCCCCGGTGCCTTCGAACCAAATCGGACCCCCTCCTCACCACACTCATTGCGTGAGCACCAACCTTACCCTGGCTCCTGAGGAATACTACAATGATGCTCCTGAATCAATGGCTGCCTGGGAGAAGTTGGCTTGGCAGTATCTGGAGGACATAGCCCCAAGCCTCCAGAGGTACAGGTAAAGGGCAACCACCAGGGAGATAGGTCCCTACTCTGAACGGATCATCTGAAAGGACAGTCTCCTATACCATTCCACCCAGGCAATCCCAACGGAGAGGAGGTCCTCTCTGATCAGGGGACTCAGTTCAGCTGCTTGCCCATGTTTGGTCCGTGTACAGAGTAAAAGTGTTACACACCACCCCCTATCGCCCCCAGGCCAATGGATTCTGTGAGAGGTTTAACGGAGCCCTCATGCAGATGATCCGAACCTTCATCGCCGAGCATAAGGACTGGGAAACATTTTGCCCCATTTGTTCACCTACCGGGAGGTTCCCCAAGAGTAAACAGGGTTTTCTCCATTTGAACTTCTATATGGCAGGCAGGTGAGGGGCCCCCTAGATATTCTCCGGGAATTTGGGGAGGTAAGCGCAACACTACTGAGACCCCAGTGGTTATCTATGTGGTACAACTGCGGAAGAAGCTCTCTCAGCTCCTCGAGCTAGAACAAAATAATTTGCAAGCAGCCAAAGCCAACAAAAAGAGAAGTATGACCACCACAGTAATCCCCAGGAGTTTGCGGTAGGAAAAAAGTTCATCATGCTGCGTCTCACCCGGCATAACAAGCTTCAGGCTGCCTGGGAGGGACCTTATGAAATACTGGAGAGAAAAGGTGAAACCACCTATGTAATCTCCAAGGGTAGCCCCTGACAAGCCCCGAGGATTTGTCATATCAATGCTCTCAAAAGCTACCTTACCGAAGAGTCCGCCATTGCTGCTGTCTGTACCCCTTCCTCCACCGAGGCAGAAGACTGGGCTATCCCTGATATCCCGGTGACACTAAAAGCCCCAGCACCCTGGATCAGCTTCATATAGGTTCCTCCTTAAGCCCTGAGACCCGCCTGCAGCTTCAGACACTCCTGGAGACCCGAGACCCCTGTTCTCCACACTCCCCGGCTGCACGTCCCTTGTCATCCACCCTGTAGACACCCCAGAGCAAGCCCCACATATCCGTAAGGAATTAGAGAAGATGTGAACCCTAGAGGTAATTGAACCATCCCACAGTCCATGGGCTTCCCCGGTGGTGTTGGTCCCCAAGAAGGATGGGATTACACGGTTCTGTGCTAAACGATAAGACCACAATGAATGCATACCCGATGCCCCGGGTATACGACCTCCTGGATAAGCTGGCTGGCGGTGCTTGGGTGTCTACCCTAGATCTCAGCCGGGGGTACTGGCAAATTCCCCTGACCCTTGACGCTATCCCTAAGTCGGAGTTTACAATCCCTTTTGGCCTGTACCAGTTTAAGGTCATGCCATTCGGGATGAAGAACGCCTCGGCTGCCTACCAGCGGTTAGTCGACCAGCTGCTGGAGGGACTTCAACACTTTACTTGTGCCTACCTGGACGATATTTCCATTTTCAGTAGTTCCTGGGATGAGCACCTCCTACACCTAGACACCTCCTGACCAAAATACAACAAGCAGGGATGACGATTAGACTTGACAAGTGTCAGTTAGGGATGGCCAAAATTAAATTCCTAGGCCACCGTGTGGGTAGTGGGCAGCTATGGCCAGAGCCCACTAAGCTTGAAGCCATTGTTAACTGGCCTGTACCCATCAAGAAGAAACAGGTCTTAGCTTTCCTAGGGACGGCCGGCTACTATAGGAAGTTTGTGCCCCAGTACACTGCCATAGCTAAACCCCTGACAGACCTGACAGAAATCCCTTCCCCGAACTGTCCGGTGGTCACCAGAGTGCAAAGAGGTGTTTGAAAAACTAAAGCATGCCCTGGGAGATGCCCCTGTATTGGCCGTCCCAAATTTTAACAACCGCTTTCTGGTCAACATAGACGCAGGAAGTCGGATATACTGCCATTGAGAAGGAGTGCCTGGCTTTGGTATGGGCGCTCAAGAGATCACAACCCCCTGGTCTGGCTAAACAGTGTTTTTGGAGACAATGGGCGCTTGTTGAGCTGGAGCCTCGCTCTCCAACCTTTTAACTTTACCATACAATACCACCCTGGTAAGGAGAACCGCAACGCAGATGTATTATCCTTCCTTTTCCGAGGGTCTGGGACCAAGACTTGTTCATGTGGATTACAGTTCTTCAAGTAGAGTCTTGGCTGGCTCTCCAGGAAGGGGGAGATGTGTCACGAAACACCGTGACTCTGGCAGTCAGCCAGTGGGAAAGGTGTGTTAAACTGTGATTGTATGCTTGTGTATCCTCATTGGTCCATCTCCCAGACTGGTGCCAGATTTAATTGTATTACCTATTGTGTTCAGTCTCCCCTGTTATCAAAATGTTACTGTATAAATGTGCTGTCCTGTTTACAATAACCTGTTCTTCTTGCTTGTGACAAACCTTGGTAGCTGTATCTACTTCTGGGGATCGCAAGGAAGCTGATACTCTATTTCTAAGGACTTGGGCTGAGGAGATATCGAATCCCTTAGAAAATGAGAATTAATATCAGGCTGCCTAGCCTTCTCATTACAGTCCCTTTAACTTAATCACTGCTCAATGCCAAACATAAATAATAGCTCTATTCTTAAAATATATACCGGATTCTGGTCACCACCTTTAAACTATTTAAAACATACTCTAAGGCAGGGGTCCTCAAACTACGGCCCGCGGGCCACATGCGGCCCGCCGAGCACATTTATCCGTCCCGCGGGGGGGTGCTGCCGGCACCCCCCGCTCCCCGCTGTTTACCTTTTTTTTTTTCTTGCAGCCGCAGAAGATGCGGCTGCAGGAAAACGGAACAAAAAAAAAAAATCACCGCGACCGGATGTGACGTTTACTCACATCCGGACCCGGTAACTGTTTCCCTCCTCCGTGAAGGGAGGAGGGAACACTGCGCGAGACGTCCGGCCGGGGACACAGCAGCTGGAGGTAAGTGATGGGGAAGGGGGGGGAGGAGGGAGGTATAACGAGCACTGTACTATTCCTGGGCATCTGAATGGCATAATATTCCTGGGCATCTGAATGGCATAATATTCCTGGGCATCTGAATGGCATAATTTTCTTGGGCTCTGACTGGCATAATATTCCTGGGCATCTGACTGGCATAATATTCCTAGGCTCTTACTGGCACTCTATTCCTGGGCATCTGAATGGCATAATATTCCTTGGCATCTGACTGGCACACTATTCCTGGGCATCTGAATGGCATAATATTCCTGGGCATCTGACAGGCACACTATTCCTGGGCATCTGACAGGCACACTATTCCTGGGCATCTGACTGGCATAATATTCCTGGGCATCTGACTGGCACACTATTCCTGGGCTCTGACTGGCACACTATTCCTGGGCATCTGAATGGCATAATATTCCTGGGCATCTGACTGGCACACTATTCCTGGGCATCTGACTGGCACACTATTCCTGGGCATCTGACTGGCATAATTTTCTTGGGCTCTGACTGGCATAATATTCCTGGGCATCTGACTGGCATAATATTCCTGGGCTCTTACTGGCACTCTATTCCTGGGCATCTGACTGGCATAATATTCCTGGGCTCTTACTGGCACTCTATTCCAGGGCATCTGAATGGCATAATATTCCTGGGCATCTGACTGGCACACTATTCCTGGGCATCTGAATGGCATAATATTCCTGGGCATCTGAATGGCATAATATTCCTGGGCATCTGACAGGCATAATATCCCTGGGCATCTGACTGGCATAATATCCCTGGGCATCTGACTGGCATAATATTCTTGGGCTCTGACTGGCATAATATTCCTGGGCATCTGACTGGCATAATATTCTTGGGCTCTGACTGGCATAATATTCCTGGGCATCTGACTGGCATAATATCCCTGGGCATCTGAATGGCATATTATTCCTGGGCATCTGAATGGCATAATATTCCTGGGCTCTGACTGGCATAATATTCCTGGGCTCTGACTGGAATAATATTCCTGGGCATCTGAATGGCATAATATTCCTGGGCATCTGACTGGCATAATATTCCTAGGCTCTTACTGGCACTCTATTCCTGGGCATCTGAATGGCATAATATTCCTGGGCTCTGACTGGCATAATATTCCTGGGCTCTGACTGGAATAATATTCCTGGGCATCTGAATGGCATAATATCCCTGGGCATCTGACTGGCATAATATTCTTGGGCTCTGACTGGCATAATATTCCTGGGCATCTGACTGGCATAATATTCTTGGGCTCTGACTGGCATAATATTCCTGGGCATCTGACTGGCATAATATCCCTGGGCATCTGACTGGCATAATATCCCTGGGCATCTGAATGGCATAATATTCCTGGGCTCTGACTGGCATAATATTCCTGGGCTCTGACTGGAATAATATTCCTGGGCATCTGAATGGCATAATATTCCTGGGCATCTGACTGGCATAATATCCCTGGGCATCTGACTGGCACACTATTCCCATTGAAATACTGGTAAGTTTGTTGATTTAACTTTACTTCATTTTAAATATTGTATTTGTTTCCGATTTGTTTCTTCACTGCAAAATAAGATATGTGCAGTGTGCATAGGAATTTGTTCATAGTTTTTGTTTTTACTATAGTCCGGCCCTCCAACGGTCTGAGGGACAGTGAACTGGCCCCCTGTTTAAAAAGTTTGAGGACCCCTGCTCTAAGGTGTCTGAAGGAACTAATGAGTTTTTCTCATCAGATCAGAAAAATGAATACTATTTTTTCTGCATATGCACCCTATGAATATTAATTTTTCTGCATATGCATGTCCTTTGTGTGGCCTCTCTGTCAAGTAAGCAAAATGGACAAAGCCTCTATACTGGCCTTTACACTTAGGGAGGCAAATTTTGTCCCAGGCAATAATGGTGTTTACCCTCTGCTGAGCACATAGCAATTTGCAGTCTGGATCAGTTAAAGTCACATCCTATTCCACCCCAATGCAAGGTCCTTATTGTCACCATGGTGTCACTAGAAGAATCGGTGTGGGAGGAAGATCTAGCAGAATTAGGAGTGATTCTTATCGTTATAAACTCTGCTAATCCTTTTACAGTTTCCCATAACACTGTGAAAACTCAACCAATAAGAGACCAGCTGTGGGCTAGAGTCCATTTAAACTCATTAACTCAGGGACCTTTAAACCGATAGCCAATAGGAGAGAGGCGCCTACGAAAAGAGCTCAGGAGTAGCGACCAATGGGAAGGCTTCCTACATCTAGAGTGACCAATGAGAGTAGAACCAACTTAACCAGGCAGGCACAGAGAGTCTGAAATGGCTGTGCTTTACTTTTATTGTACAAGCCACTTAGGGTGCGCTCTGAGCCGGGTACACATTGGAGATGTGAAGGTCCCTGGATGGCAGATGGTATTCGCCTATTTTTGGTTCTATTTCGGTACACTTTCGGATCCCAGGGACCAATCGGAGGAGGAGCTACTATTCCCTTTAAACTACTGGCCAATATCTAAACAAGCTAAGTTTTTCCCCCAGCGGTTAGTTTGAACTGACCAAGCACACTCCTACCTACTCTCTGCTAAACACAGCGAAGGGATGCGGGATGAGCAGTTAGTATACCAGGCCATGAGGAGGAGCAGGGCACCAGAAAGGGAAGGGATCTAGCCTCTTTGGGGAAGGGTATAAAATACAGTGCACACTAAATAACCTAACATGAACAGCAGTTACATTAACGGGGCTTCCGTGACATAACAAATATAGCTACAGTTAGTGGCATAACATAACTACAATAACCACAATAATATTTTAACATCACCATATTTCTACAGTGCACATTGACACACAATTTTAGACATGCGAGTCATAGGGTTGGCTTTGTTTTAAATAGATCCATCAGAGATGATTATCAACATCTCAAGCTCTGTTTGAGTCTGTGCAGCTTCCACATGCTTGACATTTGAGTCAGACAAGGATTAAGTTTTCACGATGTTTGCCATTTCCTCTCTGGTAGAGCAAAGATATGTATGTATGACAGGCTTCCAAACTGGAAGACATTGGGTAGACAAGTGGAAAAATTATCCCACTGACAGTGCTTTCAATCAGATGCAGTAACAATGACATTAAGCCTCCAGTTGCGACAAAAAGTTTAAAAACAAAAACTGAAAGAGTAAATTACTGACAAGGGATCCAAATGTAGAATGCTGTCACCATCAACGTTTTTTTTTTACTTTAGGCATGGGTGTTCAGATGGTCGATCAGGGGAAAAAACATTTGTTTGGGGCATTCCAGGGCATTGCAGGGCTGGTCTGACAATGAAAAACAGCCCTGAAAATATATTATACCAGCATGGTACACATATACATTATGATGCAATGACATATACTGCACATTACTTTAACGCAGAGCCATAAAGAAATAAAACTCACATCAATGTGCACCAGAGATGGTGAGGAAGAATTCAGTATATGGTGTGCTATGTGCTATTCCTATGATGCTCAGCTAGATCAAATGCTTCTATTATGATTGCTGTCCACAGCAGTAAAATGGATTCTAATTCCCATGATGCTTCACCAGCCAACATTCTCCTATGCTGCTGGCTGAACATTATAGAAAACATGATGCACTCTCTTTAAAAAAAACTATCATTGATGGCCTATCATTGGTAGGCAGTGGTGGTTGGGGGGGGGGGGGTGTAACGAAATAGAAGTCCAACTTGCTCGCTGGTTGGCTTAACACTGCTGGATCTCGTGTGTCCATGTGCAGTGCTGGGGATGGCAATATGACATCGCTGCTCTCTGCACTAACTGGATAAGCAAGTTGTGTACATAACAGCAGTGTTGAGCCTAGGATCACTGGCGCCTGGCTATGGAGATTTTTTGGGCACCCCCAGGTGGTTGTGGTAATGGCATTAACCCCTCCCTACACACACACATAGCACTTCTATGGCAACAACTCCACCTTTTCATCTATATCCAAATTCTTCAAGCCTTTTTTCTGATTAAACTGCTTTCAAAATAATCACTTTCAACATTGCCCCATTGCACTTGCAACAGTGTCACACTGCCCCTATAGCACTTGGTACAGAGTCACATTAACACCCAAGTCAATTTCCATATTGCCCAACAGGACTTGGCACACAAATGTGCCACAGTTATGGAAAACATGTGCTGCCTGTGCATCATGTAGTCGAAAACACAAAGTAAGGTAGGATAACTGGAAATAAAGCAAACAGCAATACATATAAAAAAAGAAATATACAGAAATGTAATTGGGTGCAAGACAGAAGGCAGTCCCAAACTAGATCTAGCTTCTTCTATAGAAAGCCTGGTGCCTAAACGTTGGGGGGCTATTTATTTGGGTATAATCTTTCACATGGTCTCAGCTATTTTGTAAGTTATCTGCTTGTTTGCTCCCTATATTTGTTTTTTGGTTTCTTTACTATCTTCATTTTGTAATTCTTATGTATACATCTTACTATGGCTTGGATAAAGCCATGTAATTGAAAGTTGTTTATTTTTTGTGTGTTTAATTATTGAATGTTTTAATTGACTGATTAAAAGTTGAATTTTTATACTGATCAAAAGTTACTTTTTTTTTTATGAAGTGCAGCCTCTTTGTATACATCATTTAGTCAAAAACAGGTGAATTGTTAAACATGAGGGGCAAGGACTGAGGAAGAAGTTGGCACCAGAGGTGTAAAGGAGAAGGTCGGAAGAGGGGAGAGGAGAGGACATGTGGCATGAACATATAATCACACAGATCTATAGAAAAATATAAGATTTAGACCACAGCAGAATTATCAGGCATACTTTTCCTCACAAGGAGGAACCTTGATGTGTCCAGCGTAGGGACTGGGCAGTCTATGCCTCTATGCAGTTTATGGCACAGACAACCACTCCCAGAATTTGGTACTCACACAAAAGGAACAGATTCTACTGAGACTATCCTCCACATTGCTTTTTTTGTGGGGTGAGGTCACATGACCTGCAACCTGTATCACTGCAGCGCCCTACTTCGATAGAAGAAAGATGAAGACATTTTTTTTTAAGAGCACCCACATTTTGCTTGACGTGCATAGTACCTACCCTGTGCCAGAAGAGTGTTCCTGTGCCCCTCACATTCTCATTGACACCAATGTTTGGCTCACTGAGGACTCAGAATATCATGCCCGCTGCTGGTTCCAGCCACATGGCATTAAAGAAGAAGAAAAAAAAGGATGTTTGGCAGCCTAACAGCTGCAAATATGGGACCTATAGGAGATGTTCCCTGTATCCTGGTAGGCCTGTCCACCACTGGGCATTGGAGAGTCAGCACTACACGCACTGAGTTTCATTGACTGCAATCTGCATGATATTCAGCCAGCCATGTTGTAAAGTAATGAGCATAGGTTGCAGTCATGTTTGGTCAGCACAAAATATGATAGGACAAGACCCTAATAAATGGCAGCTATTCAAACTTTATCTGTGAAAGATACACTCAGTCTGCATAGCAAGTAAAGTTGAAAAACAAACCAGCCATGCTATTTCTTCCATAGACTTAACATTTCCTCAAGCCAATTTTTTTTTACCAGCTTGCAGGTAGAAAACAGTCTAGGGCCCATTCCTAATTACAACTTCAATCCTTTTGGTAGCTGGAGGCAGATGAGGATACTAATGCTCATAATAGTATTCAGAAAGTTCATTGTCTCGCTGGGAAGCTTAGCAGTTAGCAAGTAGTTTAGTTCCAAGGTTAAATAAATGCTGTTTATGACATTCATAATAATGCCGGGGACAATGCCACTAATAAAGTTAGGTTCTCTGTGTCAGTGCTTGTTGAAGTAATGGTTAGGTTCTGTGGCTACAGGCTTAAGCAGTTAAATATTAATCAAGCCTACTTTTTTCATCTTTTATTTTTCACCTGCATTATTAAAAGGACATATCAGGGGAATACACATTTGCCAAGGACAGATTACAAAATGATGACCCTGGCAAAGGTAAGGAAATAACGGAGCAGTTTTCATATTAATATTTTAGACATTTGATATTCCAGTACTGAAAGGAAAATATATTTCAGCTGCTTCTCAATCAATCTCAAATGAAACATGCAACTCAGCTTTAGATACAGCTTTCATTTCCTTCATACATTGCAGTATAGCAGAGTGGCAATACAAAAGGCTGAAATACATTTCTTATCATAGAGTTTTCAGAGATTAATGCTGGTTTAAAGGTGCATAGGGTATTTGAAACAGAGCTAAGTTATCTCGGCTTTGTTAAAAAGCAGATACGGCCACTTTCAATACAACAAACTATAATAGAGACACATGAAATGAAAACATAAAAAAACAATATGAAGTTTAAAAAAAAAGCATTGTATAAAATGACTGAAGTGTGGTATAGGGTAGAAAGTTAATTCTAACTTGACAAACTTCCATGCTCATGATTTACCCTTTTTAATAGTTTGTCAGACCAGACAATCAAAACACCCCAAAAAGACCGAAGACGTTTGGAACAAACTGACATTTTTTTATATTTATGTATATCATACCACACAAATGTACCAATACTCTTTAGTAACAAACATTTATGAGAATTTCTGGTTGGAAAAAGCAGATTTGTCTATATTTAGTCATGACAATAATACATTTCTGTGTTATATTGCACTATATTGTGTTATTATAATGTTTCTGTTGTATCTTCCAGACTTTTTTTTTTCATTGAGCAAGATTCAGCATACTTTAAACACAAACCCCTTTTTTTGGTACAAATGGTACATAAACAAGAGAAAGGGGAGGATAAGAAGAGAAGGGAAGATGGGAGGAATAGTGGGTATGTTCTTAGAAATGTGATTTTTTTTTATTCAGTGGTTGATGTAAATAAGATTCAATTTCCCAGCACAGCAATGCTTGGTTCTTGGTACGGTTTCAAGTTCCCCAGGGAGAAATAATGCATTTTTTCCATGACTATGTAATTTGTAGTCAAGATTTCAGTTTGTAGAATGGTGGCGCCAAGTTGGGATTTCCGGTTCTGAGCCAAGTTTTTTGCTGCAATTAGGACGTGAAAGGCCAATTTTTGGTGATGTGAGGGCAATTAATTGGGGAATGTATATGAAAAAAGGGGATGGTTGAGGATGTAGGTAGGGAGGTTTGAAGATATGGTACTAGAAATGTGATAAGTTTGGACAGGACAACCGGATTACACAAATCCATTTTTAAAATGGTGGTCACCTATTTTGTGATTTATGCCACAGACATTTGAGTTTCCTGTTTGTGTTGGGGGCATTAGAAAACAAGTTCCTTTTGAAGAATCCCTGAAAAAATCTCTTACAACTTGTTTTTTCTACATAAACAGAGATATCATCTAAATGAAACATCATAGAGAGATCATTTAAAAAGTGTATGAATTAACAGAACCTGGAATCTCTTTCAAGGTTTGGAATTTTGGCATTACCCCCTCTTTAATTAAATATAATAGTGACAATTTAGTTAAGTGAACAAAAAATAATATGGCATTGAGAGGTGTGACAGAGGGAGCATAAACAGGATAGCCTTGAGCAAGGTGTCAGTGTAATGTCTTGGAGAAAAGACATTGGAAAATAGATAATCATATAAAGGTCAGACAGTGCAGAAAACTGATTTTATAAAAAGAATGAAAAGTTATGATTGCTTAAGCCATATTTATACATCTCTTAAAAGATTAATCTACTGGCAGTGCTGATTGTGCACTTTAAGCAAGCTCAGGAGGCCAGAGATTCATTGTGTTTAATAATTGACGGTTCAATAGAGCAGTGATGTTTTTTAGTGTGGAACTAATTCACCTTTTGTTTCTGCATCACTGAGTTCTTATATATGTGTAGTAAAATTCAGTAGGTGCATACTCTTCACAGTCATATCACTGGCATTAATTTACCTTTTTTTTTTATGCTGGCAACACTTAAGAAGTGCAACTGTGTTATTGTCTTCGATAAAATAGACAAAATCCACAGTATTACATATTAAAGTTTTAACAGCTGTGTTTATATTAAAGCTTTTCCCCTGCGTGGCATTTCCAAGAGATTTATATTGTATACCTACACACCTCCACTTTTATTTTTGTTTGATTGGCTGGTGTAGCTGTGGGTGGGGCTTTATCGAAACTGTTCCAGCTACTTCAAGGCCAATTGGTATCTATTTATGTAATTTGATGTCATTTAGAATATATTTACTGCTGTTTAAACTCACATTATTGTGGGAAGTGTTGAGCTCCCAGAAAAAGAGGAATGAGGGACAGGGTGATTTGGGTGCAAAATAGGGACACTTGGGAGGTATGGAACTAAAAGGATTTAATTACTAATCTAGATCTGCTGCTCAAGAATTACAATATATATTATATATATATATATATATATATATATATATATATATATATATATATGTCACTATATAAATTGTAACTTCAGCAATTATATTGTGAATTTAGAGAATAAAAAATGATCATATAATTATCTGTACACTGTGTTAGCATAATGGAAAGCAAATGCATGAATTAAGAGAAATATATATTGTAAATATGTCTGTGGTGTCTCCTGTTTATGACATCACCTTGTGGCTTGATATTCACTTCTGACTGAAAGTAGTTCATTTGCATACAAGCCACGCTGCACCAACAAGGAAGGAACTTATATGCATATGTGGATGGGATGCGGAAAACTGATATACTAAATAAGCTAATAAATCAGAATTTATAAGCGTTAACACCAATATAAAATTAAAACAAAATCCAGCAGTTTATCTTCTCCATCGTAATGGCCAAAAATAAGTTGGGATAATTCATGGGATTTGGTAAAATTCCAAATTCTCCTACAAATTATTATGGATAATGACTCCCAGTCATTGAAAAACTATACACTTTGGGACAATTATTAAGGATTCAAGATGATCACTTCTAAACATCCTAGTTGACTACTCTGTGTATTCAAACCTTTGTAATTATATTCAATTACATTTAAAAATTACTTTTAAAACTAATATACTGACTTGGATATACCATTCTCCTCTTGCCTCATCCCTGCTACCTGGGGGTGATGACCCATTGTAATGTCTGGCGGATATCGGGGTCTGGGAACACTGATACCAACTATAACTATGTATTTGTACTTTGTTCCTGTTAAATATTGATAAATTGTCAAAATTTTCATAGTTCCCATATGTCTGTTCTCATCTGTGTTATAAAATATAATAAAGAATATTGAAAGTAAAAATATATTCTTAATTCATGAACTTGCAATCCCGCTAACAAAATATTTAGATGTTTTTTGATTAATTTTATTCTATATATTCACAGTATGGATTGGGTTGATTTAAATGATACAATTATGCCTTCCTACGATACATATAGGTGTTGTCTGACACAGTGAAGAGCTGTCCGAAATCACAAATATCCAACTATATCACACAGTATACTGTACGGCTGATCTAGAACACATCTAAATGGAATGTTTGCTCACCCAACTGTTGCAGCACCTACATAAGGTTAACACTAACTAAAAAAAAACCTGATAGGTGATGTACGGGACTGCAAAGATAAAAACAATGTTGGCTAAAGGACTGACTCTAGTACCCATTCTAATCAACTCCTTATGAAACACTCATAATACATTAATACACTCACAAGCTATTAAGCTATAAGTCAGTTGCAAATTCTAATCTTGCTTCAGATTATGATCTGACAATTTCTTTGTCAACTACTGAAGATAGTGTGATTGAGTAAATTTAATCGATTAGATCTCAAATTTTACATTGCTCTGTCACAAAACTGTATGTTCAGTAAACCCACCCATTCAACAGACCCACATATAATGTAAATATGGACCAGAATGCTGTGATATGAATGTTAGACGTGTACAATTATGCTTTGAACTGTAAACTCTTGGATTGTGCTACTTTATTTAAACCACTTTCAAGACAAAGCACCCAAAATAAACATGTTGATTATTCTGAGTATTTTATTGCTAAAATGTAATCCAGTCTATGCTAGTTGTAAATGTATAATTGTATCATGGCATAAGTTTCAAAACTCTGAGTCCATAAACATTCTAAAAATGTCTGCACTCTATTATTACAGTAATTAACCTTTGGACCAGGAGAATTCAAATTACAAAGTTACTTACACATCACTAAGAAAAACTGAAGCCTTTTGGAAATGAACCAAACTTGATTCCAATTAGGAAATGTGCATCATTGAGACCCTTGCACTGACCTATTACACTGGCACAGTAGAGATCTCTGCATTCCCTTAAAATCTGAAATACTATTTTCTTGTATAAACATTTGTATGAAGCCTGAAAACGATATGCAAACAGAAACCAGTGACTATGCAACTGTTGCCAAAAACACACAATTAGCATCCAGTACTTGTTAATAAAGTAGCTCAGCTGATTCTAGTAAACTTGATTAATTCACAATTGGAATTACTGCAATGGTCTGTGTGCTTAATGAGCTAAACACCAAGTGAAACAATTAACAATTGACAGAGAAAAAGTGCACTAAACATTGTGCTTTGGCCAAATATTGCATTTGTGATGTCTACCATTCTTTATACCGTAAGGAAAGGTATATATTGATTTTAAAGCTGGAAACATTGTGTACCTAGTGCACTTTAAACCAACTAAAGGGATTGATCCTAAATTGAGCTTTTTAAATGGACAGAATCCGCATTATTCATGTGAAGTGTTCTAAAAACAATGTTAATGTAAGGCAACAATTTAAATAATATGAAAGAAAGGAAGATAAGGCAAAAAATTAAACGCAGGGAGCGGAGGATGCTCAACGCAGTTCGAAATATCCAAAGGCATCACAACAGGATGGAAAATACAAAGAATGGTCATTAAAAGGTCCAGAAGGTCGAGGCGGGTAGGCAAGTCCAAGTCAGGGCAACAGCAAAATGGGAGGCCAGATATAAGCCAAAGGTCGGTACACAGGGAATCAGAGTACTAAGTAAAACTGTAACAAGGGAGAAATGGGACTAAGAACAAACACCACAGCTCAACAAGTAAGCATGGTCTGGAGGGCTTTCAGAGGTTTTATGGAACCATCAATAAGGAATCCCTCCCCTATGCTCCTGGGATCCACCCCCATCCACATACAGAGTATGGAGAGGGGGAGTGGTAAAGATTACACCCCTCTCTCCACCCACCGAGACTCCACTAATCACTTCCCCGTGAGCCTCACAGGGACCGTCACGTTACCCAGGAGCGGTTGCCCCTCTACTCGAGTCCTGGGATGCAGCCTACCTCGTGGTCATGCTACAGAACAATGGAGGTGCCTGATAGTGGGAGCTGCACCTTGGGAAAGGTAAGTGGGGGAACTGAGGCCTGACAGGACAACATACAATAATAGCCCCCCATGATTCAGAGCATGGGGGGATCCAGAGTCTGATCTTGGGAGGGGCACTGCACATGTCCGTCTGTCTTTTCCTCTCCCCCAAGTTCATCTGCCTTTTCCTCTTCCCCATGTCCTTCTGTCACTCTCCTATCCCTTCCCATGTACGCCTGTTTCTCTCCTCTACCTTCCCATGTCCGCCTATCTCTTTTCCTTCCCAAATCAATCTCTCTCCCCTTCCTTCCCATGTCTTTCTTTGTATCTTCTTTCCCATGTATGTCTCTCTCCTATCGCTTCCCATGTCTGTCTCTCTCCTATCGCTTCCCATGTCTGTCTGTCTGTCTCTCTCTCCCCTCTCCCTTCCCATATCTGTCTGTCTCTCTTCTTTCCCATTTCTGTCTCTCCTCTCCTTTCTCATTTCTGTTTCTCTCCTCTCCCTTCCTATGTCTGTCTCTACTCTGCCTTCCCATGTCTGTCTCTACTCTGCCTTCCCATGTCTGTCTCTCTCCTCACCTTTCCCATTTATGTCTCTCTTCTCTTCCTTCCCATTTTGGTCTCTTCCTATTCTTTTTCCCATGGTGTCTTTCTCCTTATTTGACTGTCTCTTTGTCCCTCTATCCATGTATGTCTCTCCTCTTCCCCATGGTTGTCTCTCTCCTCTTCCCCATCTCTATTCTCTCCTCTGCCCATCTGTGTTCTAGCCATTTGTGTTCTGTCCTCTCTCTTAGTTGGTGTTCTCACCTCTCTCCCAGTCACTGTTCTCTTCCCCTGTCAGTGTTCTCTCTTCTCCTCCCTTAGTGTTCTCTCCTCTCTCCCCTTCGCCCCATTTTTGTCTCTCTCTCCCCCGTTCTCTCCTCTCTTCCCCTTTGTTCTCTCCTCTCTCCCCCTGTGTTCTCTCCTTTCTCCCTCTTTTGTTCTCACCTCTCTCCCCTGTGTTCTCTCCTCTCTCCCCCTCCGTTCACTCCTTTCTCTCACCCGTTCTCTCCTCTCTCCCCCCATTCACTCCTCTCTCCCCCCTGTTCTCTCCTCTCTCCCCCTGTGTTCTCTCCTTTCTCCCTCTTTTGTTCTCACCTCTCTCCCCTGTGTTCTCTCCTCTCTCCCCCTCCGTTCACTCCTTTCTCTCACCCGTTCTCTCCTCTCTCCCCCCATTCACTCCTCTCTCCCCCCTGTTCTCTCCTCTATCCCCCTTTTGTTCTCTCCTCTCTCCCTTTTTTTGAGGTGGAGGGGTTGTTTTAAAGAATAGGGGGATTCATTTTTATTTTTTGTTTGCCCCCTTCCCTGGGGGGATCAAAATGAGGATCAATGGTGTTGCGAATTCATCCGGGAACCTGGTAATAATTTTTATGAAGTTTGTAGGCTTACAATGCACCTATCAATATCACTATTTAAGTAACCTCAGCTTTCACAGTTCCCCATTACCTTCCATTATCACAATCTACTTCTATTTTTACCTCCCCTATCTTCCTCCTGCCTTTCACTCACCTTATGTATCTCGTGTTCTGCATCCCCTCTAGATTGTAAGATTGCAAGCAAGGAAATGTTTGTGTCATTTTGTTTGCAAAACCCTTTTTATGCTCTGTACCTGCTTAAATTGTTGGCACTATATAAATCAATGATAAAGTAAAGTGATTTCACAGGCACCTTTTGAGTGCCTGTCAAATGGCACCCAAACGGTGATTTTTCTTACAGATGAAACCCCCTAAGGCTTGGTATGAAAATTGCACATTTGCAACTGAAAATTAGTTAATTTGAATATCAAGCTACAGGTGATGTCATAACCACTGTGTTGAATACCCCTGCCTGGGGTTGGTAGTAGACATGTGCAAAACTAAAATTTTCGTTTCGTTTTCGTCCATTCGGACGAAAATGTTATTTATTTAGTCTAAAACGAATTTCGTTCATTAGTACATTCGTTTCAGTCAAAATTCGTTCATTATTTTCGTTTCGTTTTATTCGTTCGTTTTATAGAATACAATGTAATACTATTGGCTTTCTATAAACCGAACGAGAGCCCCATTCATAAGAAATTCTTATGAATGGAGCTCTCGTTCGGTTCATAGAAAGGCAATAGTATTACTTGTATTCTATAAGCCGAAAGTCTATAAACCGAACGACTTTCGGTTTATAGACTTTCGGCTTATGGAATACATGTAATCCTATTGCTATTCTATAAACCGAACGACTTTCGGTTTATAGAATAGCCATAGGTTTACATGTATTACATAAGCCGAAAGTCTATAAACCGAAAGTCGTTCGGTTTATAGGCTGTCGGCATTTAACTATACAGAGACAGAGTCTCCATTCATAAAATTATGAATGGAGACTTTGTCTCCGTGTAGTAAAATGCCGAAAGCCTATAAACCGAGCGATCGGTTTATAGACTTTCGGCTTATGTAATACATGTAATCCTATGGCTATTCTATAAACCGAACGTTCGGTTTATAGAATAGCAATAGAAATACATGTATTCCATAAGCCGACAGCCTATAAACCGAACGTTCGGTTTATAGGCTGTGGGCATTTTACTACACGGAGACAAAGTCTCCATTCATAATTTTATGAATGGAGACTCTGTCTCCGTATAGTTAAATGCCGGCTTTTAACTATACGGAGACAAAGTCTCCATTTATAATTTTATGAATGAAGACTCTGTCTCCGTATAGTTAAATGCCCACAGCCTATAAACCGAATGTTCGGTTTATAGGCTGTCGGCTTTTAACTATACGGAGACAAAGTCTCCATTCATAATTTTATGAATGGAGACTCTGTCTCCGTATAGTTAAATGCCGGCTTTTAACTATACGGAGACAAAGTCTCCATTTATAATTTTATGAATGGAGACTCTGTCTCCGTATAGTTAAATGCCCACAGCCTATAAACCGAACGTTCGGTTTATAGGCTGTGGGCATTTAACTATACGGAGACAGAGTCTCCATTCATATGAATGGAGACTTTTTCTCCGTATAGTTAAAAGCCGACAGCCTATAAACCGAACATTCGGTTTATAGGCTGTCGGCTTTTAACTATACGGAGACAAAGTCTCCATTCATAATTTTATGAATGGAGCTCTGGTTCGGTTCATAGAAAGGCAATAGTATTACTTGTATTCTATAAGCCGAAAGTCTATAAACCGAACGACTTTCGGTTTATAGACTTTCGGTTTATGGAATACATGTAATCCTATTGCTATTCTATAAACCGAACGACTTTCGGTTTATAGAATAGCCATAGGTTTACATGTATTACATAAGCCGAAAGTCTATAAACCGAAAGTCGTTCGGTTTATAGGCTGTCGGCATTTAACTATACAGAGACAGAGTCTCCATTCATAAAATTATGAATAGAGACTTTGTCTCCGTGTAGTAAAATGCCGAAAGCCTATAAACCGAGCGATCGGTTTATAGACTTTCGGCTTATGTAATACATGTAATCCTATGGCTATTCTATAAACCGAACGTTCGGTTTATAGAATAGCAATAGAAATACATGTATTCCATAAGCCGACAGCCTATAAACCGAACGTTCGGTTTATAGGCTGTGGGCATTTTACTACACGGAGACAAAGTCTCCATTCATAATTTTATGAATGGAGACTCTGTCTCCGTATAGTTAAATGCCGGCTTTTAACTATACGGAGACAAAGTCTCCATTTATAATTTTATGAATGAAGACTCTGTCTCCGTATAGTTAAATGCTCACAGCCTATAAACCGAATGTTCGGTTTATAGGCTGTCGGCTTTTAACTATACGGAGACAAAGTCTCCATTCATAATTTTATGAATGGAGACTCTGTCTCCGTATAGTTAAATGCCGGCTTTTAACTATACGGAGACAAAGTCTCCATTTATAATTTTATGAATGGAGACTCTGTCTCCGTATAGTTAAATGCCCACAGCCTATAAACCGAACGTTCGGTTTATAGGCTGTGGGCATTTAACTATACGGAGACAGAGTCTCCATTCATATGAATGGAGACTTTTTCTCCGTATAGTTAAAAGCCGACAGCCTATAAACCGAACATTCGGTTTATAGGCTGTCGGCTTTTAACTATACGGAGACAAAGTCTCCATTCATAATTTTATGAATGGAGACTCTGTCTCCGTATAGTTAAATGCCGGCTTTTAAATATACGGAGACAAAGTCTCCATTCATAATTTTATGAATGGAGACTCTGTCTCCGTATAGTTAAATGCCCACAGCCTATAAACCGAACGTTCGGTTTATAGGCTGTCGGCTTTTAACTATACGTTTGTCTCCATTCATAATTTTATGAATGGAGACTCTGTCTCCGTATAGTTAAATGCTATTGTATTCTATAAACCGACTCTATTTCGGCATATAGAATGCAATAGTACTACGAATGGACGAATGAACGAATGATTTTCGTTTATTAACCATTCGTTCATTCGGCTTTAGTTAGCTTAGCATTTTCGTTTTTCGGGCGAATGGACGAAAATGCAATTTTCGGACGAAAATGCATTCGTCCGAAAACGAATGCACATGTCTAGTATATATTCACATGTAAATTGCTTTTTTAATAAAAAATTATGATATAAAAAAAATCTTGTTTTTATTTCCTTTTATGTGACAATGCTGCCTCTCTCTTTCCCTTGCCCCCAGATTTTGTCACTCCCCCCCTTAGTGTTGTCTCTCTCTCACCCTCCCTTTGGCTCCCCCCTCGCTCCCCTTGTGTCTGTCTCTTCCCCCCTTCCCTCCCCCTGTTTCTCTTTGCCCCCCTCCCCTTGTTTCTGTCTCTTCCCCCCTTCCCTCCCCTTGTTTCTCTCTGCCCCCCCCCCTTGTTATTCTGTCCCCCCCTCACCTGTTTCTTGCTCCCTGGTGGCTAGTGGGTGCCCCCAGATTTGTCGCTCTCCCCCCCTTAGTGTTGTCTCTCTCTCACCCTCCCTTTGGCTCCCCCCTCGCTCCCCTTGTGTCTGTCTCTTCCCCCCTTCCCTCCCCCTGTTTCTCTCTGCCCCCCTCCCCTTGTTTCTGTCTCTTCCCCCCTTCCCTCCCCTTGTTTCTCTCTGCCCCCCCCCCCTTGTTATTCTGTCCCCCCCTCACCTGTTTCTTGCTCCCTGGTGGCTAGTGGGGGCAGCCGGGGGATGTATGCACTATACATAATAGACGGAAGTGTCGGGCAGCATGGAGGTTGTCTGCACGATTCGTGCAGACATCCCCCAGCTGCCCGATTCTCCCTGGTGGCTAGCGAGGCAGCGGAGGATGTCTGCACGATGAGTGAGACCTCCCCTGCTGCCGCCCGGAACGACCGCCAGGACTTTTATGAGGAAGCCGGAAGTACCCAGCTTCATCATAGAAGTCCCGGCGGTCATGCCGGGCGGCGGCAGGGGAGATCTGCGCTCATCGGGCAGACATCCCCTGCTGTTAGAGAGGGGGATCCAGGTCCCCTGCAGCTCTGCTGGGGACCTGGATCCCAGTCTTATAGTCTGACCTCAATTTGAGGTCAGATTATATGACGACCTCGATTATAAAAGGGGTATTAACACTTCCCTTGCTGATCACAGTTTCTTTTTACTGTGATCCGTTTCCTTCCAAGTTTATGAACCTCATTTAGTTTTTTCAAAATAAATTTTATTTTGTAAATTTTTACTTTATTACTTATATTCTTTTCATGTATTAATGTAATTACAGTTAACTCCTACAAGCCTGTGCTGTGATTATGA
Source organism: Pelodytes ibericus (assembly GCA_036172795.1). NCBI lineage: Eukaryota > Metazoa > Chordata > Amphibia > Anura > Pelodytidae > Pelodytes > Pelodytes ibericus. Next base: position 167,263,604 of record CM069861.1, on the reverse strand, counting down.
CCAGAGCAAACGTTAACCCATTCGTGGCGTTGGGACGTTCTATGCCGTCCTGATTTTAAGTCCCTTAAAGTCATTAGGACGGCATAGTACGTCCTGTGTTAAACAGCTCATATCGCGGCTCGGATCATGCTGCAGGCACTTGCAGCGGGATCCCACCAGTCAGATGAGGCCATTTTAAATGGCCTCAGTCTGACAGGGGAAATTTAGCTGGTGCTCAAAACGAGCACCAGCTACATTTCTCTAAATCGTGCGTGACGTCCGAAGGGCTTGCAATTTTTGGGCAGGGACCCACAGGGTCTATTAAGACCCTGATTGGGTCTCTGCTATAGTCTTCCTGGCTAACGATCACCTTGTGATCAGTGGCCAGGAACAAATCGTGACGTTTTGGTGCTTACGTCATTTGGGACGCAAGCACCATGCGTCACAAAGGGGTTAAAACTCTCCACTTTTTTCAATTTATTTTTTAATACTAAATTCAAATCATTTCATGCTATTGGCAATTCTATAAACCGAAATAGAGTCGGTTTATGGAATACCAATAGCAAAATAGCCATTACAAAATGCCTCGCTAGCCACCAGGGAGAATCAGGCAGCTGGGGGATGTCTGCACGAATCGTGCAGACAACCTCCATGCTGCCCGATACTTCCGTCTATTATGTATAGTGCATACATCCCCCGGCTGCCCCCACTAGCCACCAGGGAGCAAGAAACAGGTGAGGGGGGGACAGAATAACAAGGGGGGGGCAGAGAGAAACAAGGGGAGGGAAGGGGGGAAGAGACAGACACAAGGGGAGCGAGGGGGGAGCCAAAGGGAGGGTGAGAGAGAGACAACACTAAGGGGGGGAGAGCAACAAATCTGGGGGCAAGGGAAAGAGAGAGGCAGCATTGTCACATAAAAGGAAATAAAAACAAGATTTTTTTTATATCATAATTTTTTATTAAAAAAGCAATTTACGTGTAAATGTATACTAGACATGTGCATTCGTTTTCGACGAATGCATTTTCGTCCGAAAATAGCATTTTCGTCCATTCGCCCTAAAAACGAAGAACGAAAATGCTAAGCTAACGAAAGCCGAATGAACGAATGGTTAATAAACGAAAATCATTCGTTCATTCGTCCATTCGTAGTACTATTGCATTCTATAAGCCGAAATAGAGTCGGTTTATAGAATACAATATAATTTAACTATACAGAGACAGAGTCTCCATTCATACAATTATGAATGGAGACTTTGTCTCCGTATAGTTAAATGCCCACAGCCTATAAACCGAACGTTCGGTTTATAGGCTGTGGGCATTTAACTATACGGAGACAGAGTCTCCATTCATAAAATTATAAATGGAGACTTTGTCTCCGTATAGTTAAAAGCCGACAGCCTATAAACCGAACATTCGGTTTATAGGCTGGGTGCATTTAACTATACGGAGACAGAGTCTCCATTCATAAAATTATAAATGGAGACTTTGTCTCCGTATAGTTAAAAGCCGGCATTTAACTATACGGAGACAGAGTCTCCATTCATAAAATTATGAATGGAGACTTTGTCTCCGTATAGTTAAAAGCCGGCATTTAACTATACGGAGACAGAGTCTCCATTCATAAAATTATGAATGGAGACTTTGTCTCCGTATAGTTAAATGCCCACAGCCTATAAACCGAACGTTCGGTTTATAGGCTGTCGGCTTATGGAATACATGTATTCCTATTGCTATTCTATAAACCGAACTTTCGGTTTATAGAATAGCCATAGGATTACATGTATTACATAAGCCGAAAGTCTATAAACCGATCGTTCGGTTTATAGGCTTTCGGCATTTTACTACACGGAGACAAAGTCTCCATTCATAATTTTATGAATGGAGACTCTGTCTCTGTATAGTTAAATGCCGACAGCCTATAAACCGAACGACTTTCGGTTTATAGACTTTCGGTTTATGTAATACATGTAATCCTATGGCTATTCTATAAACCGAAAGTCGTTCGGTTTATAGAATAGCAATAGCATTACATGTATTCTATAAACCGAACGTCGTTCGTTTTAAAGACTTTTGGCTTATAGAATACTATTGGCTTTCTATAAACTGAACTAGAGTCGAGTCCCCATTCATAAGAAATAGTTAGGTTTATAGAATGCCAATAGTATTCTATAAGCCGAAAGTCTTTAAAACGAACGACGTTCGGTTTATAGAATACATGTAATGCTATTGCTGTTCTATAAGCCGAAAGTCTTTCGGCTTATAGAACAGCAATAGCATTACATGTATTCTATAAACCGAACGTCGTTTGTTTTAAAGACTTTCGGCTTATAGAATACATGCTGCTATTGGCTTTCTATAAACCGAAAGAGTCCCCATTCATACGAATAGGTCAATTGACCTATTCGTATGAATGGGAACTCAATTTCGGTTTATAGGAAGCTAATAGCATTACATGCATTCCATAAACCGAAAGTCATTCATGTCGGTTTATGGAATGTAGTACAATGCTATTGGTATTGTATAAACCGACTCTATTTCGGTTTAGAATGCCAATAGCACGAATGGACGAATGGACGAATGAACGAATGATTTTCGTTTATTAACCATTCGTTCGTTCGGATTTTGTTAGTTAAAATTTTCGTTATTCGTTTTTCGGACGAATGGACGAAAATGCTATTTTCGTCCGAAAATGCATTCGTCCGAAAACGAATGCACATGTCTAGTTGGTAGGCCTCCTCCTCTCAGAATCTTCATTCAGGTTACAATATGACCATATGTTTGGTCAGATTTGAAGATTTCTCAAATCACTTGTATTTTAAAATTGTTTATATATAGATATGTATTTACAATATATACCAACATATCAGTCAAAAGGCTGTCAAAAGTTCACAACGAGGGAAGGCCATCACATTTCCTGGCTTTTACAAATAGTAATTTGTCCCCTCCTGAGTAAGCTGTGTATCAATTACCTGCAATTATAACTCAGAAAATAATAGACAATAACAATTTCAATAAAATATTTGTTTTAAACCCTTTGTGACAGATGACGTGCCAGGCACGTCAAGGCAAATCGTTAGCTTCCTTAGCAGCACCTTCAGGCTCCCCAGAACCGATGGTGGTCGCTCTCCTGAGCGACCCCATCGCCTCAGTAGAAGGGAACGCTACCTATACAGGCAGCGCTTCCCTTCTACTGGCAAGAGCATCGGAAGTGAATGTATTTCACTTCCAATGCTCTAGGGGGAGCCAATCGATGCCTGCACAACAGATCTGTGTGATCTGTGTGCAGGCATGTATGATAAGTGCTCTGATGAGCACTTATCATACAGTCAAAGGCAATATTAGTAAATATTGCCTCTGACAAGTATTTATCTGCCTCCCTCTCCTTACTAGTTTTAGTAAGGGAGAGAGACAGATCAGATAATGTAAAAAAATAAAATAATAAAATAAAATATTTAATACAATTTTAAACACCAAGGGCTTTTATAAAAGCCATTTAACCCCTTCCCTGCCATTGATCGCTGTGTACGCAGTGATCATACACAGCAGCACATTTTTTGCTGTCTGTGCATTTTTTAGGGGTTCATTTTTTTTACTGTCATTCACTACAGTATAAAAAAGGCTCTTTTAAGAGCTATTAACCCCTTGCTTTCTGTAGAACACTGCCTAAGCAGCGATCTGACGCAAATGCAGCAATCTTGCTGCAGAAGCATTTTTACTTTTTTTTTAAACTTTTTTATTACACCCGTCATGGGTTAATTATATCCGCTAGGGGATTACGTTTAACGTCAAAAAAAAATTTTTTAGCTGTCTGAGCGCATGTATAGCGATCAGTAACAGCTGATCAGTGGCAATGGCGGTTTGGTGCTCAGATGAGCATCATCATTCGCCTGGTTAGATCAATATTTGTCAATATTTGATCTGACCTGTGTAGATCTGCCTCCCTCTCACTTGAGTTTTAGTGAGGGAGACAGACAGAGCTGTATAATGTGAGTTTTTAATTATAATATATTTAATAAAATTGAGACCCAAAGGCTTTTATAAAAGCCGTTCCCAGTGTTTAACCCCTTCCCTGCAATTGATCGCTGTGTACGCAGTGATCTTACACAGCAGCACATTTTTTGCTATCTGTGCATTTTTTTAGGGGTTAATTTTTTTTTACTGTTTTTTTTTTACAGTATATCAAAGGCTCTTTTAAGAGCTATTAACCCCTTCCTTGCCATATATCACTTCCTAAGCAGCGCATATGGTCACTGCCTAAGCAGCGCATATGGAGCGATCTGGTCGCAGAAGGATTTTTTTTTCCACACTCGCTAGGCATTAATTATACCCACTAGGGGATTGCGTGTATTCCTTTTGAAGCTGTCTGAACGCATGTATAGCGATCAGTGACAAAGGTGGTTTGGTGATTTCTCAGATGAGCATCACCATTCGCCTGGTTAGATCAATATTGGTAAATATTGTTCTGAACCATATGGATCTGCCTCCCTCTCCTCACTTAGTGAGGGAAAGAGACAGATCTGTATAATATAAGTTTTTAATTGTAATAAATTAAATAAAATGTTAAAACATTGTGAGACCCAAGAGCTTTTATAAAAGCCATACACTTTTTATAGTGTACCCTGTATAGTAACCCCTTCCCTGCCACTGATCACTGCACAGCAGAACATTTTTTCTTGTCTGTGCCTTTTTAGGGGTGAATTTTTTTGTACAGTACTACAAATGCTCTTATAAGAGCTATTAACCCCTTCCTTGCTCTACATGTCAAAATTCGAAGTTTGAAAATCAAAAAGCGCACCTCTCAAATGTAGCCTTTCAACCCCCAACAAAGCTGACAAAAGTATGCATGGGTGGTATCCCTGTGCTCGGGAGATGTTGCTGAACACATATTGTGGTATTGTTTGTCAGTGACACATACCAAAATATGTGAATTTGTGTCTAAAGTACAATGTATGTTGGAAAAAATACACAATAAAATTACTACCGCAAACTTTGACAAAGGCTGGTGGTAGAATTGGTGCATGGAAAGTGTTAAAATACCACCATTTAATATAGCCTAGGGTGTCTACTTTTACCAAATATATACTTTTTTGGGTAAAATACACTGTCCGGCTTAAAAAAAAAGACCCAAATGAAAGATGGGCTCAAGCTGAATACACGTCAAAATTCCAAGTTGGAAATGCGCACCTTCAAAATGTGGCCCTTTAGCCTCCAAACAACCCAACAAACCTATGCATGGGTGGTATCCCTGTACTCAGGAGATGTTGTTGAATACATATTGGGTTATTGTTTGGCAGTGACACATACCAAAATATGTGAATTTATGTCTGAAATACAATATTTGTGGGGAAAAAAACACACAAAAATTACTACCACAAAATTGGACAAAGTCTGGTGGTAGAATTAGTGCATGGAAAGTGTTAAAATACCACCATTTGAAATAGCGTAGGGTGTCTACTTTTAAAAAATATATGGGTTGATGGGGTAAAATACACTGGCTGGTTTCAAATATGTCCCAAATGGGACATGGGTGCAGGCTGTCTGCATGTAAAAATTTCAAGTTGGAAAACCAAAAACTGCACCTCCCAAATTTGGCCTTTTCCCCCCAAACAACTCAACAAATCTATGCATGGGTGGTATCCCTGTACTCAAGAAATGTTGCTGAACACTTATTGGGGTGTTATTTGGCAGTGACACATACCAAAATATGTGAATTCATGTCTGAAGTACAAGGTTTGTGTAAAAAATACACAAAATAATTACTACCACAAACTTTGACAAAGGCTGGTGGTAGAATTAGTGCATGGAAAGTGTTAAAATACCACCATTTGAGATAGCCTAGTGTGTCTAATTTTAAAAAAATATATGGGATGATGGGGTAAAATACACTAGCTGGCTTCAAATATGTCCCAAATGGGACATGGGTGCAGGTTGTCTTTATGTCAAAATTTCAAGTTGGAAAACCAAAAAGCGCACCTCTCAAATGTGGCCCTTTAACCCCTAAACAAGCAGACAAACCTATGCATGGGTAGTATCCATATACTCAGGAAATGTTGCTGAACACATATTGGGGTGTTATTTGGCAGTGACACGTACTAAAATCTGTGAATTCATGTATGAAGTACAATGTTTGTGAGAAAAAAAACACAAAAAAATATCTACCACAAACTTTGACAAAGGCTGGTGGTAGAATTAGTGCATGGAAAGTGTTAAAATACCATCATTTGAAATAGCCTTGGGTGTCCAAGGACACTTGAAAAAGCCTCAACAAGAGGGGAAACGCGTTGTGTGAGAGGAGAGGAGTGCACAGACAACACTATTGGTTTTATGGACAAGCATCTGGGACTTTTAAAACGTTTTTAAATGTAAGATCTTACTGTTTGTTGGTTTTATTGCTTATATATTAAAATACTTACTTGTGCAATCCTGCCTTCTCCTTCCCATGTGATCTGGATATCTGGGCTGCCTCTGGAGCTGGTTTACAAGATCTACCTGCTCTTATCTGAGCTCACCCATGCTGTTTATCTTGAGCAGGGTATTGCTCATGTAAATGTGAGTGTACCATTTATGCACTTTGCACTATTATATCATTGCACTGATATACTACACTATTATTGTTTTTGTTTTTTTTCCCTTTGCATAATATCTGAGCATTTCATCTCATAGAAAAGGGTAATGCTCTTTTTTTCTAGTGTTGGTCACTAGCGCACATGTCCACTTTATTGTATTTGTTTTCACTGGTTTGCTAGGAGTGAGACACTAGCTGTGCACAAGTGCTAGCTTACTCCATCACAGTTATTGGAGCAGTATACTGTATTGTTTGTTTATTTGGGTAAAATACACTGGCTGGCTTCAAATATGTCCCAAATAGAACATGGGTGCAGGCTGTCTGCATGTAAAAATGTCAGCATTTTAGCCCCCAAACAACCCAACAAACCTATGCATGGTTGGTATCCCTGTACTCAGGAGAAATAGTAGAATCTATTTAGCAGTTTTTCTCATTCGCTTTTGTCGATGAGGAGAAGATGTTTCAAATAAAAGTCAGGAAATTTGTGTTTTTTGTTTACCATATTTTATTATTATTTTTTATATAAAATTATGGCATCCGAAGAAAGCCCTTCTTGTCCCGATAAAAACAATATATAATATGTGTGGGTACAGCAAATGACAAAGAAGAAAATTACAACTAAACACAAACAGCACAGAAATGTTAAAATAGCCATTGTCCAGAATGGACAAAAATGTTTCAAAGGCTCTGTCCTTAAGGGGTTAAAAATCCATATGGGTGCATTTGTGTATATATTCTGCATCTAAGGATGTTGGGGGGAGGGGATGTTATAAATCTATTCTCATATATGTTCTGTTAAAGTTGTTGGTTAATATGGATATGACAAGGAATAGGAAAAGTAGTTTGATATACATTTCATTTTATAATATATACTTCAGTGGCTGAGTAACTACGTAAAACTGTACTCCACCCTGGAAGGCTCAATTGTAAATTGTTTATACAATCTGACCTTTAGCATGCAATTTTCCCATAATCCACTGTACTCTTCATTAATGCTGATGAAGAGTAGACTGGCTGCTTATGCATTAAATGTTATTCTGATAATAATTGGAAGACAGTACACTAATTATCAAACATTCTTACGTAGAACCTAGAACCCAATTCTATTTGTTGCTACCTGGAACAGGCTGATCAGTGACACCTCTTGTCAGGAAGAATAACAGTGTCTTCATGTCACCTTAGCAAGTGACCGAAACCATCTGTTTTTAACAGGATACTGTCACCGCTTTCCCTTGAATAGAAAGCTATCTGCAGCCGTATTTCAGCTCTGCAGGGCCTATCTATCACAGCATTATTGGCCGTTTACTGAGATTGCAACACTGCTGAATGTCATAAATTATTACGATAAGCTACCGTTTTCTTATTTTGCACCTACATTAGACAATATAGTTTCAATTTTCATCATGTAATGGATCACAGAATGCATCTATTTTGCTGTAAATGTGTCTACAGAGTCTCCCCAAATCATGGTTTCATTGTTTTTCATTGCAGTTTGGTTGAAGTGTTGAGAAATGGATATGTCCCACAGTGTAGTATCAAATGACTACACAAGGAGTTGAGCATCTTGGGGAAAATGACATTGAATAAAATGTAAGGGTTTTTAAAGACTTTTAAAGTATATCATTTTGGGGAACTGCAAGAGGGTCAGAATCTATGTTTTCTATAACATGTTCCACATCTCTCCTTCATTCTCTATTCTTATTTGTGCTCTGTGCACAGCATAGGCATCAATTTAGTAACTCTATTGCGTCTAATGATGTTTTGTAGTTACACAAAAATACTCCTTTACAATTGAAATTATATAGTGCATAAGATAGCATGAAATCCCTATACCTTGACATACCGTAATTTAGAATATGTCTATATTCATGTTGGTGTAACTCAAAGCTATATTTTAGAGCTCTCACCCGTCTATGTTCACTTTGATCCTTGTATTGAGGCTAATTCACTAAACAGTGAATAGTGGTGTATTAACAAATACAAAAAGACGAATTTAACAAATAAAAGATTTTTTCAAACTTCATTAGGTTTGCCTACATTTTGTAACTCTGTTTTAAACTTGCTACCATCAATAGTTTATTAATGAATACCCTGGTAGCAGTGGATAAAAACATGCATAAAAAAGTGGTTAAAATACATACATCATTTGTATCTTAGTAAGCACTTCAGAAGAATAAAATGTTACTTCTTTATTTAAATACATTTGGGGATTTCTATAAATACTCCCACACACAAACATATCAGAAAATAAAAAATTAAAAGGTACAATCACCATTCAGTATGTACAACAGTGGTTGTACCTTTTTTTTATACATCTCTGACACTAACATTCAACTAAATTTTTATAGATAGACATTTGTTGGGAGTCTTTACACATTGGCACAGATGATGATTGCACCAATATTAGGTGCTATCCCTGTGTGCACCTCGATTTTAACGAACGCCCATTGTGCATGTAGTGGTGCATTTGAATTGGTATATACACACAAAAAAAACTATATACACTATGGGGTGTCTTTGTAAAGGACTATTGTGGAGCACAGTTCTAAAAGTGTGGCATGCAGGAGATGGCTTGCAAGAGAAGTAGCAGGCAACAATTGCCAGTCCTTACCTGGGAGCATATGAACACAACATCAGAAGCTATCATTATAAATATCACCATATCATTTTGAATGATTTTATTGTTTTGTTTGTATGTTTTGTAGTTTAATGCAGGCAAACATTATTATCATGAGCAGGAACTGTAGCAGACAATAAGAGAATAAATATTCCTAATTTGAAGGTAAACCAAATTTAGCTTCAAATTAGGAATTTGGGGTAGAATATGGTGAATAATCGCTGTAATATGGTGTAATATTGCAGTTTGTTCTGTTAGTAAATCACTGGGTCTTCCATCATCTTTGTATACTTTATTTTCCAATCTCTACTAATATCTGGTGTGAGTAAAGACATATACATCTTTAAAATCATCTACTGGCTATCAGACATCTTGAACACCGTTGTGCTCCATCACCTCGAATATTTTGATCAAGAAAGAGAGAAAAGCATTTTCTGTGCTGTCATAAACACTGTCCTATATCTTATTTTTCTTTTTCACTTAACAATGTGTCTTTTTATCCACCCTGGAAAGCTGGATGCCTAGAGGTTATATCTGATACGTCTTTCTCCATTTTCACCATATTAAGACAGTTACTCTGTCACTGCTGTGCTTTTCTTGTTTCTTCTGCCTGTTACAAAATAAAATAATTCTTTTATATCATTTTTCAGAAAACCTGTGCCTTTGTCCATTTCTTGCTTTTAGAGATCACAGATGAACTAATTAAATATCATAATGGTGTTGCTCACACTTTCTTATATTTGAAAAAAACATACAAACATCTGATATGTAGTAAAGTCATGCTATGTTTTTATATATGTGCTGGCTATTGAGCTGTAGTAGTATATACTGAGCTAAATATGTATTATAACCTGTTAAATATATATGTGGTATATGGTAACAATGCATACTTACTAAGGCCCTATAAAAACAACAAATCTTTGGATTTTAATTTCCTTTGCTTATCAAATGTTTGATAGTCCAATCAATCCCACACACTCTTATGATCCTAAAACTATTGGCTGCTCAAGACAAAGGAGGCTACTCTATGTGGGCCGACCACTCCCATAATATGCAGCTCAAAGGGTATGGTGCAAATAA